>JACEII010000008.1:1190957-1378267 GCA_014332785.1 Antheraea mylitta
AAACGGCTTGACCGATTTTTATGAAATTTTAAACGTATGTTTGGTAGGTATGAGAATAGGTCGTAAAGTATATTTGTGGGTGTGTATGTCCCGTCCCTATCGAGGTTTTTTATTAAATTATTTTTTCTTTTTATTTTTTTTTATTTGCTTCCATAAAATATCTATAACCCCAAATTTTCACCTTCCTAATCACACCCTCTCATTTTTTATTGGCAATTTTAGTATTTTTGTATGAACAATATACAAATTATTTAATGGTCGTTCTTATTTCAAACAAAACGAAATTATTGATGTTGCTGAATGACAGATGACGCTACGTCCTCCTCATTACATTTTCTTCCATACATGCGTAAGTCATTCACAAAGCAAACCAGGTATATGTTTGCATGAGTCCCTGAATTGTTTCACAATTTGAAACAGTGGGAGGTGCTGTAATCGGTTCTAGGTTTTTTATGATTTTTCAACTTTGGAAGTACAATTAAATACGGTAGGTAACCGATTTGGCGCAGACAAAGTATTTTTTTTTTCTCGATCTGACTAAGCTATAGACCTAGCAAGGTGTTAACTGCTTCATCGGATTACATAGCAATACATAAAATAGAAACATACAGGCATAACAGATAAATTATTTCTTACTTTAATTTTGAAAAAAGAACTACAGTTAGTTTAGTTTTGAAGTAGAAGACAGGGTGATATGAAACCATGATTTCGTTTTTACTGTATAGTTGTAATCAGTTCGAGCTGCAGCTGAATGCAGTTGCCTCTCTCTCGCTTTATTTGATACTTCAGGTAGAATGCGATAGCAATATACTCCTGTTTTAATCCATTCTTCAAATCTCTTGCAGACTGCGTTTCCTCTTAACCTTGTTTACTGTATGTAACTTTACTTAATATACCACGATAAATAATTTATTTACAGGCTGTTGTACATACTATGCCTATGATATTTAATTTAAATTCTGCAGATAAAATTTCTTGTGTTTGGTAGAAAGAAACCAGCTATATTTCTCACGATCTTCCTTTAGACATGAAAGCGTTCATAATCGAAGCTCACGCGCGTACGTTAATAATAAATTAGTTATTCCCTGCATAAATCACGAGGCATGAAATTCAATAAAGTCATACTCAACGGCGTACCACCTCTGCGGGGACTTTAATTTGCAATTAATCAAGCCGGACTCTAAATTAGGAGGTCCGTGAGCGATAAAAAAATGATGCAAGCCGGTGAGGCGGCCCGGCTGTGCGTCGGTCACACTGCGCGGGTTATGTGAGATTTTATTTTAAAACTAGCTGTGGCCGCGACTCTGTTCGCGTGGATCTTAAATGTAAAAAAAAAAATGTGATTAATAAAATCATCTGAATGTATTAAGTCCATTTATATCTACTTTTCTCTCGTAATGAAGTAGCGTCGTCATTAAAATTACAATGACTTTTGATAGCGTGAACCGATTTGAATGAAACCGATACTAAGCGTTACTCGAGGATATGCTTTATTTTCTTGACGTTTTATAGTGAACGCAGTACTTTAGAAGTCAAGCGTGTTCATACAAACAGACAGGTAGACATTTCTAAAAATGATTTTAATGTATTATTGTTTGTATTTGTAAATGAATTTAAAAGTACAGACACATTAGATTTACAGTCCTATTATATGTACAGATGTTTTAAATGCGTTAAGTAATTTGCATTTGTTCGGTCTAATTGTCAACTAAAAATGCATTTATCAGACAATAAATGTAATAAGACTTATCGTAAGGTAATAAAGGGCAGAGATAGATTACTAACATTAGGCGAAGCTGGTTATTACGAAATTTGATAAATCAATTACATGTTCTCTATCTGCCTTACCTTTATTGTGGTAGTTTTTGACGTTCACAAGTGCCTTATTAGGGCCTAAACTGAATAAAGTATTTTTGATTTTGATTTTAGAGAGTAAGAGTAGGTTAACTGTTAAGACATCATTGAATTTTATTTCCAAATTAATCAGTGATTGTAGATGCATCCAAGTTTCACTATGATAACAATACCGTATTGTAAGTGAAGTGATACTACATAAAAGAAGTGTCCTCGTCACTCGATTAGGCCTCCCACGGCAGCGGCTGAAGCCTAGGTTCGATCCCTCGGTAGGGAGCCCTTGAGTGCGTTGCTTGCGCGATATGGTGACACACAAATATACATCACTGCTACAACACTACCCGATCGCCCCCACATACGTGCACGCCTACACGCTTACACATGAAAGTGGAAGGGTTTACTTTTTTCCCCTTATCGAACTGAAAGACTCTCAATTTTCCGATAATAAATATATGGAGGAGTTGTTGAGGCGTGTATGTTTGGTACACATATACGTTTCAACAACTCATACATATGTGAATAGTTAGCTAGGTTAGCTAGATAAGTAGCGATTTTGCATGCAAGAGGCAACAACCAAGCCGAGGTGTGCCGTGCAACCTTGAGCTGGTTGCCAAACTAAAATCGGCTGAGTGCCTTAAGCGCTCGCCTTAATAGTTCGGTGAAGCTGTTAAGACCTTGCTGGGTAAATAGCGTAGTCATTTCGAAAAAAAAAAAAGAAGTGTCCTTTATTATATTCAAATATTATTATTTTCTATTGTGTAAAAAGAAATAACAAAAATTGTATTGAAGAACTCATTTAAAAAAACAACACGGACCACTACAAAATATCATGAAATATTATCATCCTAACTTTATAATTAAAGCCAAATGAAATGTTAATTTAGTAACAAATACATTTTCGAAAAAGAAACCAAACTTAAAATATTTTTTTGTTCGTTTGAATGTGTTGATCTTTGCATTTTATAGTTTAACTAACATTGTCCCACCTGATAATAAAAAAAAAGTCAAATTATAGACCTAACCCTTCCACGTAAATTACTCTATCTAGTAATGACCGTGTGAAATCCGTTCAGTAGTTTTTGAGTTTATCACGAACAGAGAGATAGACGGATGTGGCCAGGATTCCGTTTGATAATATTTTATGTAATAATGATTTCAGAGAGTTCTCGAATATTATGTTACAATCATTAAAGACGAGATAATTAGGTGCTGTAGAAAGTGTACTATTTTTTTTATCGCAGCACGACATAGTGACTGCACTATGCCTGATGTTAAGCATAGTACAATCCAAAAACATCGGCAACCACCGAGAGACAGATTATCCATCGCCGGTCGCCGCTGTCATGCCGGCCATAATGACGAAAGTCACCCGGTACTGGATATGCACAGGCTGATCCCGAAACGCGACGCGCAGAAGCGAGTCACTATGACGGGCTTTTTCGCTATATGTATGGTGGTTGCGACCCAGTCGGGCTGAAAAACTCTACCACCCCGCTTTCGCTATTGCCTCGTTCGTTATTCAGCAGGGTGCACCACGTGCAGGTGAGGTTGGCTTGGGTGTCGCAAGTCTTAAGATGTTACTCGACACGCCTTACACCCCAAAAATTAAGTAACAGTGCTGACGAGACGGGTTTTACAACGCTGGATATCGTGGACCAAAGTCGGGGAGCTCAGTTCGTTGTTTGTCAAGAGCCGAAATGTAAATGCTTATATTAGCGAGGTACCATTCCATGCAATTCAGTCGAGTTGTCCATTCCTCATAAAGCACTTAATTTTGTTAACATTGCCTAACTGAGCTTTATAAGTGGTAGAGCCATGCTGAAGCTGTTATTGGTTTCAGCATAATGGGTCGGCTCGCCCGGGGTAGCACCACCCGAATCATAGAAACAGCGACGTGAAGTAACAGCGTTTGCATTATTGCGTTTCGTTCGTTCAGTGAGAGCGTCAGAGGCCTACCTCCCCTCCCTTCTCCTTTTCTCTCCTCCCTCTACCTTTGCCCTAATTCTCCGCCCAGGCTCCACTGGTGTTGCTAGTGTCTATGGACGGTGGACATCACCTAATATCAGGTGACCCGCCGTAAAAAATGTTTACATTTCAAAGTTAAGCCCAATTTAAGCCGAGTTCAAACCTCTAGTTTGAAGTAAAACATTAGATACACGAAAAATAAAATTTGCAGATAGTAAAACGTCTTTTCAAAACTAATATTATAAAGAGGTAAAGTTTGTGAGCTTGGGAGTTTGTGACGTTTTAGGGGGTAATCTCAGAAACTACAGGTCCGATTTGAAAAATTCTTTAATTTTTTTTTTATATCAAAGGAGGGAAACGAACTGGTGGGTCACGTGATGTTAAGTGATCACCACCGTCCATAGACACTAGCGACATCAGGGACGTCGCAAGTGCGTTGCCAGCCTGTATATGGCAGAAGGGGGAGGGGAAGGAAAGGGAAAGAAGGAAAGAGGAAGGGACGTGGGCCTCCGGCTCTCTCACTGACCGAACGAAACACAACAATGCAAGCACTGTTATTTCACGTCGGTTATCTGTGAGAGGGTTGGTACTACCCCGGAGGAGCCGACCCATTCATGCTGAAACCAAAAATAACTTCAGTTAGTTCAATGCTATATAGCTCCTTTACCGAGAATAGTTATAGGCTATATTGTAATAGACTTAGCGTGATGTTTCACGCTTAAACCAATAGGCGTGGGGTACCAATAAATAATGTTTAAAAATCAGGGTATTTTTCCTCTCGAGAGTTTCCGCTGCGTGGTAGCGTTAGACCAGAGTATCTATTCCAAGCGAACGAAGTCGCGGGCAGAAGCTAGTCATGTATAAAATCTAAAGACACTTACGTCATAAAACTAAACGATGACTTAATTTCGGTAATTTTACCGTCGTGCAATTTCCAGTTTATTGTATTTCGACCTTTATTTTTTTGCGCTGGCCACTTAAATAACGACTTAAACATAACATATTATTTACATAATTTAGGGTTACTTTAATGTATGTCGTATTAATTATAGTTTATTTTTAAAACAAACGATGGTTAATGCCAATTTGCAACAAGTTGTAGTTGCAATTCGTTTGGATACGTTTAGAGTAATTAATATGTTTAACTTAGCATATTGTAATTATGCTATAGGTTAATCTCTAATAAATTTTCCAATCTCGGGCTCAATGGCCGCTAGAAATAACACTCGTGTAAGTTGAATGTTAATGTATAATTATGACATTTGTTGTTTTTCTGTTGTTTTTTAGTTGGTTTGTTAATTATATTTACAAGAACTTTAACGCTTGCATGAGTTACTAAAAAAACTAGTGGATAAATTTTGTTTTTTTTTTTTTAATTTATCAAACATTTGGTCTTGATAAAAAAAAATCACGAAACTTACTTTTGATGTAAAGTTTTTTCAGTGCCTACAATGTTTTCGATAAGTACTATGCGTACATCGACAAAGAAATTTTGTATGCAAAGTATGTTTATATTTTCAATTAACTTTTTTCGTCCGTGCATAAATTCAGATAATAAACAACGCAAACAAAGTCGCCGATATCAGTTAGTTTCAAATAATAATTAAATATAATTGTGTAAAGATGAGTTTTAATACAATTGGGAACATTTTCATGAACATAGTTGTTTTAATATGGCCACCCTAATTTCATGCTATCTACAGAATGTGATTTAGATGTTTTATGAATATTTAGTTAATTAGTTATTTTTTTTCCATTATTAAATAAAAATATAAACTAACCGATCGCATGGACTATACAACTTGAAAATGAATTATAAAATTGTTATTTCTCTATTTCTTATTAGGTACCATCACTTAATCCAACTATTTACACTTGTTTGTTGCTAATAATTTTATTAATATGCTTGTGTATTATTTGTTGTGGTTATATGTTAGGTATGTATAGGTAATATAAATTAACTTTTATTTTATGTTATTTCATTTTAAAAAATAATATTTATTTATTCTAAAAAGTTTATAATTAATTGAGACGATTAAGACTACTTTTATTTTATTTTATTTTTTTATTTTTTTATTGTAGCACGGCAAAATGACTGCACTATGCCTGATGGTAAGCACAGTGCAATCCAAAAATAATAGCGACCACCGATTGACACACTATCCATCGCCGGTCGTCACTATCATGCCGGCCTGCAAAAAGCTGGATATGCACAGGCTGATCCCGAAACGCGACCCGCAGAAGAGAATCACTATTACGGGCTTTTTCACCATATACATGGTGGTTGCGACCCAGTCGGGCTGTAAAACCTTACCACCCCGCATATTTTATTGAAGAAATAATCTGCAACTCAAGAATTAAACAGCTATATTATTTTGAATAATTATTCGTTAGGAAGAGGAAATACATGATTTCGAGTAACAATTCCACTCTGCAATTGAATAACTTTCAAACCTTTTTTTTATCTGACTACGCTATTCACCTAGCAAGATCTTAACAGCTTACCGGTCTACTAAGGGTGCACGGTACACCTCGGCTTGGGCTGTTGCCTGATACTTGCAATTCGCGACCTTGCAAGTTTATGTACGGTGATGATCACTTAACACTAGGTGACCCACCTGTTCGTTTGTCTCATATGATATAAAAAAATCGTCAATTAACATCAAATAAGGTTGCGTTCCAACCCAAAACTTAGTATTAAATATTAAATAAACATCTTGTATGAAACATGAAAAAAAAAAACATTTTTTCATGTATGGCAAATGAACAGGCAGGTTACCTGATGTTAAGTGATCACCGCCGTCCATAGACACAAGTAACACCAGGGGAGTCGTGAGTGCATTGCCAGCTTGTGTTTGGGGGAAGGTTGGGAGAGGGGAGGAGAGGAGAGGGGAGGAGAGGAGAGGGGAGAGGATTGGAGGTGAGCTTCCAGCGCTCTCGCTGATCAAACAAAACGTAACAATGCAAGCACTGTTACTTCACGTTGGTGATTCTGTAGGTAGTGTGGTAGTACTGGGGTTCAGCCGACCCATTCATGCTGAAACCAGTAATTACTTCAACGTCGCTGTAGCACCTACATATTAAAACTATATAACGATCCATTCTTGAAACTTTATTAAGATATAATATAATAAAAAATCTAGCTCTGTCCTCTCTGTCTGTAAAATAATAAATGAGATAAAAATAATGAGAGTCAAAACACAAAAATTACCTTTTTTTGGATAAAATATATTAATTACTTAATAAAATGTTTTATTAAATCAAAACATTACTAAGCAACGAATTAATTAACCGCACAACCATTAACAATATTTAATACAAGTACCCAAGTATCAGGTATATTAGATAATAAAACATCGGATATCGATGGGATGTGCTGATAAACGCGAATGAATGTCATGCGAGGACATTAATAAAGTAGCGGGTAGACGTTTTAATTGAATTATTTAATTGATATATGTTTTGATTTTATTATGATTCCATTATGTTATTATTTCAACGAAGTTTTAGACAAATGCCATTTATTCCTGGTCTTTTAAGTTATAATTTTAAGTACATAAAAACCTATTTTATCATATATTAAGTGGAAACGTAACCGTCGTTTGTTCCCTTCAAATGGACCAGTTTTTCTCTGTTTTACCCTTTAACCAACTTCTACTTACGACTTCAGACTACTGACCGACTGCTGGAGTGGATATGGCGAAGATAGAGCATCCTGTCGTTCAGACTGGTGCTGTACTCACCGGATATGGTTATTTCGGGTGGTACCTGCACCGGATCGCTCATAGGGAGCCAACCACCGCATGCCGTAAATGCGGCGCTGCGGAGGACATCACGCAACACACTTTGTTTGAGTGTGCAGCGCAGCATTCTAGCTGTAGTGGTAGGATCGGATTTGCCGCTGCCGAGTGTGGTTTTGGCCAGCTCAAGAGGCTCAGCAGCGAAGAAGCATGAAGAGCGATAGCCTCCTTCTGTGAGGGCATCATCTCGCAGAAGGAGGCGGCGGAAAGGGCACGCGAAGATGACCCTGTGAGCGGTCCTCTCCGCCAACGGAAGACCAAAGGGAGGAGGCGGCTTTTTGCCCGCCTCCTTCCAACACTGTAGCCGGACCTGGAGGGATGGGCCTATCTCCTCATTGTACAGGTCCGGCGGACGAGGAAAAGCAGCTGGTGCATACCCAGTCTGTCTCCCTATAAGGAAGGAGCCCGGTGGCCACCTTCCGCCAAACGGATCTTTGGGGTGGTTATACAATGTGATTATCACAGAACGATTCCTTGCAACCCCAACAATACGGTCTAGCCGTACACCGTGGAGTTTTAGTCTGTGACAGTTCGACATAACCTACTTTCTTCCCCGGGAGGTTGGCATTTACATAACGGATTTTCTCACATTAATAAAAAAAGTACTCATTGTAAAAATTCATTCAGTAGTTTTTGCATCTATCGCGAACAGACAGATAGGCGTTGCAGAGGACTTAGTTTTACAGTATTCAGTGATAGATATTAACGTTTGACCACGCGCCTAGTTGCCCAGGGGTTTTAGCCGGTAGGAGTCCGCCATTACCCTCTCACTGTCCCCCGGCAGTGGGAGGTGTATCTCATGTATGATTCCACTGGTTAAAAAAAAACCTGCACTTGCCTCAGGCGAGCGCGGTGCATTTAGTACGAAACCTTTTTAAAGAAAGTATTTAATACGTATTTAATTTCTTAGTAATAACACCGTCCAAATTTAGAGGCACACTGGCTTTCAAGTATAGCTTATACTCCGGGTATAGCTAAAGGTATCGGGTAAAATAAATCGTCATCTTTAGTTTGGCCGCTTAGAAAAACTGCTACCGCCAAGCTATAGCTTTTTTTGTGTGATAGGAGCCAAACGACCAGGCTGGTAACCTGATGTTAAGTGATCACCACCGTCCATAGGCACTAGCAACAAAGGGAGGGAAAGGGATAAGAAGGAGGTGGGAAGGACAAAGGAAGGGGAGGTGGGCTTCAGACGCTCTCACTGACCAAACGAAACGCAACAATGCAAGTACTGTTACTTCACGTCGGTTTTCTTTGAGAGGGTGTTACTACCCCGGGTGAGCCGACCCATTCATGCTGAAACCAGTAATAGCTTCAGCGTGGCTCTACCACCTACAAAAATTTCATCACGATTTCACCTTGACCAAAAGCTCTGGTTCGATCAATCAAGGTTTTGAATCATCGCTTTAAAATCGCATTATGATGTAGATTATATTATTGTTATAAATAGATACGCAATAGATAATCGTAATATATCTGTCTGCGACTAAAAGTTCACATATCATTTAAAATTTATATCCGTGTTCCACGGCGCAGTGCATTTCGTCATATGCAGGTAACGAGTGCTGTGTTTATTTCTAGTTGAATAGAAGTAGGTTTGTTTATAAATTAATGAGATTTATCTATGTTTGTTGTTGTAATGAGAACTATTATTCTATTTTTTAATTCCGCTTCGTTAAGGATTTTTTAAAATTTTAAAGCGATGGTGGCTTCGTTAAAGTGCTCATCTATACTATTATTATAAAGTTGGAGTTGTTTGTTTGGTTGCACGCGCTAATCTCAGGAACTACTAGTCTAATTTGAAAAAATCTTTTAGTGTTAGCTCGATTTATCGAATAAGGCTATATATCATCACACTAAGATCAATAGGAGCGGAGCACAGATGAAAAATGTTTCAAAATCGGGATGTTTTTTTCCTTTTGAGAACTGCTGCGTGTTAGTGTTAGGGTATCTATTCCACGCGAACGAAGTCACGGGCCGAGGCTAGTGTTGAAATAATTTGCATTTGATTTCGATCTTTCACGATAATGTTTTGGTCGCCAATAGTTTTAATTAATAGTTTTAGATAGATCACTGACGCAACATCCCGAAGATTATAAAAAATTATGATGGAAAGCAGATTTATTTCATCAACACAACGGAGTTTAGTTTTAATTGGCGGCGTGTTTATTGTTCAACTTTCAATCAGCTTCAAGACGAATGCTACACTTACGCGCGTATCGAGACCAGTTCGAAATCTCAAACAATAACTACATACGTTTGTGTAATTTTCAATTAAATTCTTAGAGACGCGCGCGCACGTGTTTATATTCTGTCTGCGAGGTTGAATGGAATGATCGGTCAGAATTCAGTGTACGGACTGTTCGTGTAAGCAAACTGTTGCATATACTTTTCCTATTTTATAAATATCCACGTATTCGTGCAGTGAGAATGAAATGCCTAGTGTATGAACTAGGACAGTGGTGACGAACCTTTTTATATTTGCGCGCTTTTTTTTCTGTTAATCTTTTGGCGTAGCAGGACATTATTATATAGGATTTTAACAAACACTCAAGCTTAATTGTTGTTAGTTTTTATTAAATTAAACTATACCATACTTTCATGTAAGTTTAATACGTGATATTTTAGTAGTGGTAGAGCCAAGCTGAAGCTATTATTGTTTTCAGCACGAATGGGTCGGCTCGTCCGGGGAAGCACCAGCCTCTCACAGAAAACCGACGTGAAGTAACAGTGCTTGCATTGTTGCGTTTTGTTCGGTCAGTGAGAGAGCCGGAGACCCACCTACCCTCCTCTTCCCCTTCCTCCTTCCCTTCCTGTCCCCCCCACCCTCCTCCCAAACACAGGCTGGCAACTCCCCTGGTGTTGCGTTTGTCTATGGACGGTGGTGATCACTTAACATCAGGTGACCCATCTGTTCATTTGCCTGCTATGATATAAAAAAAAATATATATTTTTGTAACGTAATTTTAAATTCACGCATATTGTGTAATAATGAAAGAAAATTTTATTACTATTTTTGTAGTCTTATCAATTTCGAAATGACGTATAGGTACTCCTGTTTATAAATTTTCATCATCGAGTATAGATAACAAAAACTATTATAGGTCGCGGTCGTATAAAATCAATATTTACATCAAAATTTGAGGAACAATTAAGAAGGTATCTAAAAATGTTACATGACATGATAAAATACCTTTTTAAGATAAAAGAATCTTTGTCTATTAGATATTACGTGCGGAAAAACTTGTTCAAGGTACGATTTGGAAAGGGCCACCGTCACCCATATTCTTGCCGCAAAAGAGTGTCGTGTTTTTATGCCACATAGTAAGCAAACGAACAGGCGGGTCACCTGATGTTAACGATCACCGCCGTCCATAGACACAAGCAACAACAAAAGAGTCGCAAGTACGTTGCCAGTCTGTGTTTTGGGGGAAAAGAAATCGGAAGAGGAGATGGAAGTAGGAAGAGAAGAGGAGAGGGAAGAAGAAGTGAGATAGGCCTCCGGCACTGTCAATGATCGAACGGAACGCAACAATGCAAGCACTGTCACTTTATGTAGGTTTTTTGTGAGAGGGTGGTACTACTCCGAGCGAGCCAACCAATTTGTGCTGAACGAATAATAGTTTCAACGTGGCTCTACACGGGAAGCACCTCAGCCTCAGATGTTGGAAGCGCCCCCAGAGGATCCAATAGTAGTAGTCGCTCGGTGCACAAGAATCATGCTGGAGGAAAAAATACTCGATAAGGTGAAAACTACCTCGAGGGTTCTAAATCCAGCAATGGTGGAAAGCACTAAAACGACACTTAAGATCAGATGGACGAACTAGGTCCCTGGCTGAGGAAAGACTACGTGATTGATTAAAAACTTTAATGTGGAGAGGGACGCTGTAGCGACTACCATAACCGAAGCGGCAAAAGACCTACAGAAGAAACTGGTGCAGGCACACGGCAAAAAAGCAGAAAAGCGTGCGCGCACCATGTCGTCCATATTGGTGAATGGTTTCAGAGAGCATGATAAACGCCAAGGTTAATCGTGGATGAGGCTCTCGTGAACCATTTCGGGGCAATCCTGACTGCCGGTCGGTTGGCGGAAGCAAGCGAAATTCTCCTCATCGGAGATATCAACCAACTACCCTACATTGACCGGGAAAACTTATTTCGGATGGCATATACCAAACCAACGGCCGTAGCCAGTATTGACAAAGAGCTCACTTGTACTTACAGAAACCCGATGGATGTAGCCTATGCACTGAGTCAAGTATACGACGGTATATATTCACCAAAATCGATTTAATAAATGACTAAGAATAATATATATATATATATATATATCCTCACGGATACGATTTTTACGTATACAAAATATTACATGTAAGCAAAAAAAAGGTGCGGACCAAGAGTCTGCAGACTAGAACACACTAAAAAAAAACGTGGTTCTACCACCTATTTTCATCTTCATAAGTTCTTGTCCCAAAGTCCAGTGAAGCTACAGAAAGCCCGTTTGACTGACGACGTTAGTTAGCTCGGAAAAAAAGCGTTATTCCAACCACGTCAAGTATAATCTTACGAGTATCAACGTTGCATTGACTGGCCTCTCTTAGGACTTCGTTAATAATGAAAGTATGTTAAACACAAAATCACGTGGTTTTCATGCTTCGTACCAAAAAAATAATAATAATCAATACATAGATATGTATACGAATTTTACATAGTTCAAGAGGTAATTCCTATTACTTCTTTGCTTATTTATACGCGCTAAATAAATCTCTTTACCAGGCAATTTGTATAAGCCATTATTCGAGGAACTTATGGATTATAAAACATTACAATACGTAGAAGTAAATCAATTAACATATAAAGTTCAGGTTATAATAAAATAAAATATCTATGAAATAGTAAAATTTTAATTCGTGAAATCCGTGACAGGTGTACCACAGGTTCATTATCCCTGTTATACGGGATCGTTTGAAAGATATCATTTTGTAAGATATTGTTATTGTAAGTTTTTTTGTTCAAATCACTCACGGGGAGTTTATTATTTTCTAGATTCGGAACTTTTTATGTTTTATTAGGAAACTTTTACAGGATAAAGGCGTGAAGTATTTTCTTCTAAAACAAAATGATCAAACATATTGGAGCCGTATCCATATTCCGATATACTCAATATACGTATATAACTCAATATACGTAATTATTATTCCTATACACATTTATCTATTTAAAAGTGATAAATTCCTTTTAAAACGGAACTTAATTTTTAAGTTAGCTATTGTTGATCTGCCATCAGCCAGAACTTGTCCTGAAATTAATCCTCCATGCTGTTGTTTATGTGGATATCGAGCAGGTTATATGAAGCGAGGCGTTGAGCGTTCCATCAGTCGCGTCACAAACAAGTTTAAAGAAATTTGTAGTTTAAAGCGCTAGAAATTATGTCTATTATCTTTCAAAGAGTTTTCATAAGTCAAATCGGATACGTTATGATTCGCATAGCACGCTCATATTAGGTGTGAAGCGTTAAAAGTTCGTGAATAACTTCAACACTTCGTATCTTATTCTCAGCTGCTGCATTGTACCAAATGTCCATAACTATTTGCGGCCACCTCCCAACATTGTGCCGGCAGAGTAGAATAACATCACCCCATATTTTCCCGTGGGTATCGTAAAAGCCGATTAAGGAAGTGTGAGATAGTATGGACCCCTTGTATTTTCTCACTAGGATACTGTACCATCTGTCTGAGTCCTAGTTTAGGGGTCAAAGTAGTTGCCATGGCCGATACCGGTCGGACTAATCATAGCAGTTGACATCTGGTGAGGGTATGGTCGCGATCTACTCCAACATAATTGTCTTACCACCCCTTATGATTATGAAGAGACTGTAATCCTATTTATACTGATTATATGAAGTAGATAAGATTAGTCTATGCACAAAATTGATCAGTGACGTTCCAATATTACTAGTTTGTTCTCTGATACCGAAACACAACTCATCTTTAGCCTTATGAGTGACTATGCCAACTGCTTCACTAGCTAATCACTAGCCAAGTGACTTCGAATATCTAGGCAGTAATTGGTGTGATTCGGCGATATTTAATGGTCCTATTTGCCATCTAACATTAATTTGTATTGTAGCAATAAAAATCTTACAATTTAGAAGTATAAGAACAGAACATAAAAATGAATCAGAGTGGAACTAGTCCATTTAGCACCACTGGAACGGCAGTGGCTGTCTGGACTCGAGCGCCTCGCCGCGTCAGTACGACCGCCCGCAAATGTTTGCGGGGCGCTTAGCGACGCATCGCTAACTGAGTGTCGCTACGTCATAGAACAATCAATGAACAGACAGCAAGTTTGATATCATTATGGTTAATCTAATATCTCTCTCTAAAATATGGGACTTTTTGAATCGTATAATTGATAAAATTATGAAAACACAATGACATTTGTTACATTTGTATAATTATTCTTTAAGGGCAATAAGTTACACTGAAATTTCACGGCTCCACACGCGTTTTTTTTTATTATTTACTGTAATTATGAATTGATATAAAAATACAGAATTGCCGTGATACAGCGATCCTAGTGTCAAATGAAAAGAATAGCATAAAAGCCTTTCCAATAAACATGCTTATTGAGATTATGATCGTTCATAAAATAAAACAAAAAGTTACATTTGAAAACACCTTTTTTAAAAAAAGTACATCTATAACATACAAAATGGTAGGCATTTATGCTTACTAGTGATTATTTAGTTGTTGAAATTCAAATGGAATTCATTAGTTTCAAGTCTCTATAAATTGCGTATTATTTATATATTATTACGTGAAGCAAAAAAATTGTACCCCTTTTTAACAGATTTCCCGTTAACGGGTGAACTTGAAATTTGGCATAGTTAAAGTTTATATGGTGGAGAAGTGCAGAAAGCTCTTTTCTATATAAAATGCATTAAATTAATGAAAATAAGCATTACATTTTTGGGCTGTAGCGCCTCAATATCAACTGCTTCCGTATGACCGCATCCAGCGTAGAGCAGCTCGAATCGTTGGCGACGAGGTATTATCCGATCAGCTCGACTCATTGGCACTGCGTCGGGACATCGCGTCTTATTGCGTTCTTTATCGCATTTACCACGGAGAGTGTTCAGAGGAGTTGTTTGGACTTTTACCTGCCGCTACATTCCACCATCGTACTACCCGCCTGAAACTTAAATTTCATCCACACCACCTCGATGAGTGGAGTTCTTCTACGGTGAGGTTTTCAAGGTCGTTTCTACCTCGTACTGCGACCCTGTGGAATCGACTTCCAGCGGCGGTGTTTCTAAGCAACTATGAATTGCAAACCTTCAAGAAGCGAGCGTACATTATTCTTTAAGGCCGACAACGCACTTGTGACTCCTCCGGTGTTGCAAGTGTCTATGGACGGCGGTGATCACCTACCATCGGGTGACCTGTCTGTTCGTTTGCCCTCTATAATATAAAAAAAAATACTCACACTAATGCTTGAATTTTACACGACATATACACAAATGAAAATGAAAAAGACAGTTTGACAGATCCTTCACTTTACTCTTACGTTCCAATTACTTTTCTTATCAAAATTTTTAACATAACTGATGTTGCGTCCCTTACATGCCTTTTAAATGAACTGGTCAAATTGTAGGTTAATTTTATTATAATATATTTTATAAATTTATAATATTCAATAATAAATAATTGATAAATAATGTATCTTTATTAAATTTATAGAAACACTGAAATAATAATTATTCTGTTTCATTGAATATCACATTTTTTAGGTAACAAAACTATTTTCTCTTTATGTAGTGATATTACTTGATGTTGTCATAAGAGTAAAGCAATACTACCAAAGTTAATGTCAATATTCTAATGTTTAGTATTTTTTCATAGTGAACTCACTTCAAATGATGATTTGATGAAAAAACGAACCAAAAAATACTTTGTAAAATCAAAATTACAAAATGTGTTTTCTAATAAAAGTAATCTAGGACTTTTAACCTGATGTAGTAATTATATTTAGTAGTTGATGATGAATTTTGAACAAGAATGAATTCATTTTCAAAAGTTTATAATAGTATTAAAAACATCTTTGTTTTGGATTAATCATATGATTCTATTGTGTATCCATTACTTTTCCAAATGATTATACTGGGTATATCACTATTCCTCATAATGTACAGATTACATATAATTAAATATTACCCAGAAAGACCCATGGTGTTGTGTAAATTTAATTAAAAATTGTGCCATGAGTTGCGATATATTTCTTCATTTTCGTGTTTACTTCGAATTTGAGAGCCTTACCATCTTACATGATCGCCTCTTTTTTTGTTTCAAATTTAAAATTTGTTTCAATTGTTATTTAGACATAGAATTTTTTTATTTATTTATTTAAACTTTATTGTACCCCAATTACATATATATATACATCTCAAAAACATTTCGCGTTTTATTAACGGTACAATGGGCGGCCTTATTGCTATTAGCAATTTCTTCCAGGCAACCTTTGGATGGATTTTTCAATGGAGTAGAATCAGGGGTATTCTGGGTGTACAGGAATAAATACTAGGTAATACCACTTAAGATAGTGGCACGTAACTGTAATATAATAATGTAATAACTATAAATAATATAAAATATAATAACTGTAATGTAGTATAATATAATGTAATGCAATATATATAATATATATATAGATTGATAAATATATACACATAAGCGAATTTTAAAGAGATAAATAGTGTTTTTTGACAGAGTTTCTAAAAATGCCCATCGTCTGCGCCCATCTTATAGAAATCGGTAGAGCATTCCATAGTCGGACAGCCTGCATTGTGAAAGACTTGGCGCTGAAACTAGTGGAATGAGCAGGGACTTCTAACGTTAAATCATCTGATGACCTTAAATTTCGAGTATGCCTATCGGACAGGAACTGAAAATGATTTTTTAAGTACAGAGGAGCAGTAGGGTTAAAGAGAGTACCGTATAGAAGATAAAGAGTGCGAGCGTTCCGGCGTAGCCTCACAGGGAGCCATTTTAGTTTTGTTCGAAATTCTGATATGCGATCAAACTTACGCAAACCAAATATGAACCTAATACATAAATTTTGTAGTCGTTCCAGTTTATCAAGTTAAGCTTCAGTAAGATCTAAATAACAAGTATCAGCATTGTCGAGGATAGGAAGGAGAATGGTTTGTGCAAGCGAAATTTTAGTGGGAATAGGGAGAAAATTACGGAGTCTTCTTAGGCATCCGGCTGACGCGAAAATTTTCCGACTTAGTTTATGAAGCTGTGGAACCCAAGATAACTTTTTGTCAATATAAATTCCTAAGTTTTTTACTTTATCACATACAGGAAGGATAGTACCTTCAAAGATGATAGGTGGGAGTTGCATTTTCTCAATCTTTACAGTCATCCTAGGGCTGCCAATAATTATGATTTGGGTTTTATTAGGATTCATTCTGAGACCATAGGCTTTACTCCATCCACTAATGCGTGTCAGGTCACTGTTAATAGTATCGATAGCTTGTGACAGGTTGTCGAGGGAAGCCTGTGAATAAATTTGTAAATCATCAGCATATAAACGGCAAGTTTTTTTTGTTCATATAATTAAAAAAAAATGGTAAACAACTAAGTAGCCATGATGAAAACCTTTGAATATAGAAGTATACCCTTTGACAAAAGAACTGTAATAAAGTTCAAACTTTAAGAGATAAATTAACTATGGTCGAATGTCGACCACAGGGCGCCTACTAGTTTTTTGAATTTTATTCCACTACGTCTGCTGTGAGCATGCACTATGTCATTAACTATTATTTTTAAATTTCTGTAGTTTATATTATGTACTTGATAATATGCATAGTAATTAGGACATTCGAACTTTGATATTCGGCTGGCAAGCAAAATAATAAAAAAAAACAAAGTCACGTAAAAATGTACTAACATCAAAGTTATAACGCTTTTATGAGCGATTTCAAACGTTAGTTACTGCAAGATTCATATCACAGATAAACAGATCTTATAAATCCATTAATAGCACTCGAGATAACACGGGCCGAGTGAAGATTAACTTTGATCAAGTAACAATAATGACGACAGGTTTAAACACGGGGTTCACTATGGATACTATATGATTTATTGTGGCTTTGGCATTTGTAGAATTATATAGATGGTTTGATAGCATACTATCAGAATCCTAAGTCGGAACTAGCACGCGACCTGCTTGAATTGCGATCCTTAAAATAATATTATATCCATAAATAATAGAAATTGGTGATGAGTCCAATTAGGTTTATTTGTACACACAAGGCGAAAAAATACAATAAACTGTAGATACAGTTACCTGTAGGAGTGATTCATACTACTATTGTTTGAATGTATTTTTTTGAGGATTTAATTTTTTCTGTTCTCCATCATATTTATTTATGTCTAATAAAATGGTAATCTCTAGACAGCGATTCAAATTCAATTTATGTCACCGATACCGCTTTAAAGGGAGGGTGTAGTTTCGGCATATCCTTTGGTTACAATTTGTATGTTTGTGTACGATATTCAAAGCGAAATGATTATAATGGTAATCTCTTGCATCTATGAGTCACTATGCTGCTTAATTTGTTACTATGAGTTAGTTTGTTCGTAAAATCTGTACAGAATTCTAGATAATTTCAGATATGACATTTTCAACATTTTTTTTTTTTGGAAACCGTAACAATTTCAAGCTGATATCAAACTCTAATACTCTAATACTTATATACCTACGTAGGTTTTGATTCAGTTTTTTTAAAATGACACAATATGTTGAATACTATTTGTCTCGTATTTTTTTTTCGATATGGCTACGCTATTGACCCTGCAAGGTATTAACAGCTTCACCGGACTAATAAGGCGAGCGCTTAAGGCACTCAGCCGATTTTATTTTGGCAACCAGATCAAGGGTGCACGGCACACCTCGGCTTGGCTGTTGCCTGTTGCATGCAAAATCGCGACCTATCTTAGCTAACCTAGCTAACTATTCATATATGTATGAGTTATTGAAACGTATATGTGTACCAAGCATACACGCCTCATCAACTCCTCCATATATTTATTATCGGAAAATTTATTTGCCTCGTAAAGTTCGAACGTCTGCGTGTCTATTTACTCTATGACACGGTTATGGTCTGAGGACAGAGCACGTCATTGTACGTAGAAGTTCACCAATTATCGCATCTGGCACCCATTATGGACGGCACAAACTATGGCGCTAAACTGAGTCACGGCAAAGCCTTGTAATGTTGCTATATTCTAAAAGAAATACGGGAAAAATTAAATTTAATGATTTAACATTTCCAATAAAAACTATGAAATATGATTTTAACCATTCTGAAACGATATTGGATAGTTAACATTGAATACCTATGTTTACTTCCTAAGTTACTTAAGACAAACTTGCAGTCTCTTTTAGTAAAATTTTTACTCACAACCGTTAAGAAAAATATCATATAATAATTAATTTAAAAAATATTTAAAACTATCGATACTTATAGACACGATAAACGAGAACATTAAATTTAATTAACAGATTTTTAAAATTAGATTACATTTTAAACGTTTAATTTATTATATATAAAAACAGGTTGTTAAGTGTTTGAAAATTTGTTTTACATTAAATTCTAGAAGAGACGGGAGGAAATGCAGCTGATAATTCAGAGTTAATTAGTTAAATACGGGTCGTTTGTTAGCCTTTTTTCCAGTGATATGATTCTGAGACGCTGCAAAAAAAAAATTGAAATATAAGATGTATGTCTTAATTCTTTTTATACAGTATACATGTTGGAACGAAGTTTTTTTTTTCGAAATGACTACGCTATTGACCCAGCAAGGTCTTAACAGTTTCACCGGACTACTAAGGCGAGCGCTTAAGGCACTCAGCCGATTTTATTTTGGTAACCAGCTCAAGGGTGCGCGGCACACCTCGGCTTGGCTGTTGCCAGTTGCATGCTAAATCGCGACCTATCTTAGCTAACCTAGCTAACTATTCATATAGGTATGAGTTGTTGAAACGTATATGTGTACCAAGCATACACGCCTCAACAACTCCTCCATATATTTATTATCGGAAAATTGAGAGTTTTTCAGTTCGATAAGGGAAAAAAATAAACCCTTCCACTTTCATGTGAAAGCGTGTAAGCGTGCACGTGTGTGGGGGTGATCGTGTAGTGTTGTAGCGGTGATGTATATTTGTGTGTCACCGTATCGCGCAAGCAACGCACTCAAGTGTTAGGTATAGGGATCGAACCTAGGCTTGAGCCGCTGCCGTGGGAGGCCTAATCGGGTGTGCGGGAGCGAAATTAACCCATTGACCACGGCTGCGTGATCTGTAGCTACGCGGGCGTGGGCGTGAACAGCTCTGTTTCGAGGAACAGGCTGGTACTGATCGTTCGTTGACGTGACTGAATCAGGAGGGTCGGTAAAAATGTGTCACGGACGTATTTTATAATGCGCAGCGTTAGGTACGGGTTCATAGTTTGTGTGTAGTGTGTAGTATAGGTGATATTTTTTAAGAGAGCTATGTCTAAAACTGTGGGTCGGCAGTGATCTTGATAGTCCGTGGGTTCCGAAGGGGCTATGACGTCAAACACGAGAACTCTTCCTAGTTCGTCGAGTATCCTCCCATTACGAGAGGTACACGGACTATTCCAGATAACGTTCTCGCTATTGAGGTCCCCCGCTATAATAACTGAATCTTCTAAATTAGGTAGCGCCTGCAAATCTGACCTAAGCAATTCTTTGTTCGGTGGCAAATACGCGGAAACTAAAATAATATTCGAGTGACCGGTCATACCTAATTTACACACTTATACTTTCATATTGGTTAGCGCGGGCGGATCTAACGGCATGCAGTATAACGAACGCCTAAAATAGATTAAGGTGCTACCCCCGCGGGTGATACGGTCGTTCCTGACTATACAGTAATTCGCGATTCTCGGATTACGCATACTTGGTTTTAACATGGTTTCCTGGATGAGGAAAACGTCAATCTGTCTATCGCGCAAAAAGTCAGCTACTAGATCGCGCTGTGTCCGAAGGGATCTCTCGTTGAAAAACGAGAGGGATAGACCGCGTGGTTTTACTTTATTAAAACCCGCAAATTTTAAAACTTATTTAAATGTGGGTGACCGGGTGAGGCGCTGAAATGTGGTTCCGATAGCCGGAAAGCACGCTAGTGCGGTGAGAAGACCTAGCTCCTCCTCGACCTCTATAATGGCGTGGAAAGCGAGAACCTCCTGCACGTCGTGCTCGCGGAGTAACTGTTTCAACCAGTCGACCTTACCGGTGAAAGAGGAGGAGGTGTAAGCCGCCTGTGGCGGCGGCGCTTGAGGCTTGGGAGCCTGAGGCTGGGTTCAGGGGGCCCAGGGGGCCATAGTATGTAACACCTACTACAAACGAGCGGAATGAAAATATTTTTGAATTTTTGTATGCTGTTTCTATTCCATTTTGTTATTTATTATTTAGTAAATTTTTTGCCAACTATACACAAGGCAGGTATTGTTATTAAAGTATATGATATACCTAATAATAATAGCTTAATAAACTTGTATTCATGTCTATCTCCTTAGCACGTTCTGTGACGTAGTCAGTTTGATGAATTATAACAAATGACAATGGATTCGCTTTAATTGTTGGAATATTATAGACTAGCTGTTACCCGCGGCTTCGCACGCGTTTTTTTTAATATATTAACTAAATTTAAAATTGTGATTACACATCTAGTGTAAATTACAATAATACTATTTCACAAATATTGTATCATACGCACATCATCTACTGTAACAGGTAACGTGTACATTATGTATGTAAATACTAATAGTGTATCGAGTGGGATGGAATTATGATCAGCCACATAACTGGAATTTTAAACTATATATCACCCTCAGTGCTCACACTATATAAGGAAATAATGAAAATATGAAGCTACACATTATCGAACAATATTAAATAAAACAGCTAATTAGTTACTTATTTGCCCGTAAAATTCCCGTTCAAATATTACTTGTAGTCAGGTGAAGCTGTTAAGCGTAGTCATTTCTAAGAAGAAAAAAAACATTCAAATAGGTCCAGTCGTTTCGGAGATTACCCGGAACAAATAAAAAAACAGACATATCGACAGAGTTAAAAAAAATGTTGATGTTTGTAGCATCACAGATTGTATTCACCAAAAGTAATTTATTTTAATATAATTTACACTCACTTTACTTTTATAATACGTGATATATCACAAATAAAAAATTGTCAACAAAATTAATGTAGAATAGAGTTTTTAAGAGTGTTTGGCGGGATTTCAGTCTGTCATGTAGTGGATTTTATATTTTTTTCATAATATTGTGTTACATGATTCTATATCGTGTAGAAATTGGTTGCGTATTATATAATATCGTTCGTTTATTTTGCATAAGTGAAATGAATGAAAAATAAAACCACGAAGCATTAATTCTATGGTCTTGAAGATTAAGAAGATAAAAAATTACGTTATATTATGTAGAGGATTCGGCGCTTATACCTTTACATTAACTTGGACATAGAAGAAAACTAATTATATTGACAACTTCAGAATTGGCTGTATGGATTAATTCCTTCGACTGTCTTATTGAACGAATATTATTACTACTAAACTTTCTGAATAACAACACAAAATAAACTTAAGAAATGTTTGCGATATAAACGTAACACGTATAATTAAAAATCGAAAACAAAACTAACGTAGAATAAACTTTTTTAATAGGAATACAAAATAAACCATGAAAATATTTTTGATATAATGTTATCGCGTTACCATGGCAACGCATATAATACTGACATTAACACCCAGCGGAAGCTTCCAAAGTAGCCCGATTTTGAGACATTCTTCATTAGTGCTCAGCTCCTTTTGGTTTTAACGTGATGATATGTATCCTAGAGCCATCCTCGATAAATAAGCTATCTAACACTAAAAGAAACTTTTAAATCGGATCTGTAGTTCTTGAGATTATCGCGTTCAACCAAACAAACAAACAAACAAACAAACAAACAAACAAACAAACAAACTCTTCAGCTTTATATATTAGTATAGACTACGACTGTCGAAGTGATAATGGCTTAGTTGATAGCATGTTTGGATACAACATCGATTGACGTAGGTTCGAACCCTTGCAACCGAGTCGGAGCTTTTGGATGAAGGAATACATCGTGATCAACCTATAGCACGTTGTCACAGTATAAATATGAAAGACAGTACGGAAACTACCAACAAACGCTCGAAAACGGCACATTTACACATGAGCACCGACGAAAGGTTTTCTATGGACAGCAACACGAAATCACCTTAGCAGTCTCGTCGATGTGCATGTTTGTGTAAGTATGCTGGTACGAGCATTTATAGGTAGTTTTCGTACTGTCTCTCATATGTATACTGTGATGTTGGTACCGTTTTTTCTAACTCCGCCGCCTGTTAGCTACCACTTTTATGTTGCAAATCTGTTGCCAAGCACTTAAGTGCTGGTCCCGTTCAGGTTTAGTGTTGTCACTATCTTAGATCACAACGTTATTATACATTAAGTAAATGAAAATCAGAATAAAATAAATCCATTATTAAACACTGTCGGTGTTATTACAAAAAAGTTAAATACTTGGTTTAACAAAGGTTTCGTACGAAATGCACCGCACTCGCCCGAAGCAAGATCGCGTTATCCTTTTTTGGCAAGTGTAACCTAACCTAACCAAAGCGAGACAAAAGAGCAAGACGGCGAACATTCACCGAGAGATCTTTTTAAAGCAAGCGCGTTCAAAACGTGTTTAACTTTTTTGTAATAACACCATGTCTGTTTGTATGTTTAAATGTGTAATCATGAAATTTATTAAACAATTTTTTTATTTGGCTTTCACTTGTAATTTGATCTTGGGTCATATATAAGCTAGATTTCTAATTTTCATAATATTTAACTCATAGAAAAGATAAAAACAGAAGCATGACTGTGATTGATATAGATAGGTATATAATATTTAATATGATTACATGATCCAGTAGACTAAACGCTGGTCACGTCACCTCTTAATAATTCTAATTGTTTTGTTAAAAATCAAAATGATGTTTCAGAATTTCCAGAATATGTAGTTACTCTAATTTAATACAAATAAACATTGAAAGTAAATGGAAAACATTATTATAACATGTATATACTACATATCTCCGAGCTACGCTTTTAGTACAGCGACAATATACAAATATTAAATGACGTTAAAAATGATATTATAACGTATACAAACACGAACATTTACACGTCACATCACTTTCGAAAGCGTAAAAACCCCTGACAATGGCTACGCGACCATTTCAGACCCAATTTTAACGACATAGTAAACAGTGTTACACGTTACAGCCGCCATGAGCGTTCATGATGTTCATGCTAAAATCTTGCATCAACACATATAAACTTTTAAAAGTGTTTGCTCAGTACAATGTGACAGAACTATCTATTCTGACGATTGCGGTCTGTTGACAAATGCGTTTACAATTTATCATATGCAACCTTCATAGCTTTAATACTTTATAATAAAGTTCAAAGTTCCACGAAGCGAATGTATTCTTACAGTTGTTTAGGTAATGGTAATGATGTTTACAGTTAAGTCGTCATGTAGTTGCTAATCGCGCCGAACTCGCGCGTTAGCGCCTCGCCCGGTGTCCGCAAACACTGTCATTCATTGTCACCCTTGAATGACGATCAACCCTTCCTGGTGCTTTTGGAAGGGTATGGCATTCCTATAAGGAACCTTTTAAAATAATATGAACATTAGAGGAGGAGAGCTGCTTATTAATTTAAAATAAATAATACCAACAGACATTTAAATATAACTGTTACGCTGTCATGTTAACTACCCATATTATCTTCAAATATTGCATACGCGATATCAGGAGTACAGAAGAGGACATAGGGAACCTTTCATACAGAACTTTCACTGTCTCTGAAGGATAGGTCAAGTATGCATCAATGCAAATGAAGACGCGTGCAAAAGCTAGAGATGTAACTAATCGAATTACAATATTATCCGCTATCAAATTTAAGAAATTACGGCTTTTTAAAAAAATATATCTAGAAAGCTCCTGCTCTCCGGCCAATAGGTGTGAGAAAGCAAGGTTTTAGACCGTGCAGGTCGGACATAACCACCCTCTGTTGCCCGGCTAGGTTGGGTATCCGTAGAGATGTCCCCATCTTAAAAACAGAAGTCTATATTCACGTTATGATCTATGGTTGCAGCAGTAATAAGTCCAGCATTACCAAAAATCACTTTATTTATGATACGTTACTTAAATGTTTTTAAATACGCCCGATTGATAGTACATGATTTATGTGAATCGTATATGAAAGTCTCACGTGGGTAGATACTAAAATGAAAAGTGCTCGTGGGTGGACACATATTTATTTTAATATCGATAAGTGTAGTGGGACGGTCTGAACTCGATTACGATGGACATGATCATGTTAGTGAACTGGTTGATTAATCAATGGTTATTTTGCCATACGATTTTCGTCAAGGCTATGTGTAAATATAACCCTCTTTTACACTTTTGAATCATTAAGTCACGATCAAAATGGAACAGCATTGTAGTCTACTAGAACTTTGATATTGACCTTTTTAACATTTGAACCAGTCGAGTTAGCAAAGAGTCATAAATAACTTTTTTGTAGAGCGTTCAATTTGCTATAGGAATGTTCATGTGTCGATATAGTTCGTGCATTATTTAATGATCCAAAAAATTCCGCAGTAATAACAGAACTTTTCCTATGTTATTTCCATTTAAAATATAGAATGTTGTGGAGACCGGGTTAATTATAAAATTAATAGTTACAATTCGGCACGATTTTTTTATATATTGGGAATTTACTCAACACTTGGTTACAATCAAATCTGTTGGTAAATAATGATGTGGACCATGGTAAACACAAAAACAAACAAGTACAGCTGTCGGAACACACCAACAGGTACTGGGCGATAGATTTCCAAATTGAGGGTAGTTGCTAACCAAGTCGACTTAGAAAAAGCCCTACCGCCATACCATACTATAATTTTATCACTATGTTTTCCATCACCAATTGCTCCGAGTCAGTTACAAGGATTCGAATCTTCGTGGACTTATGCTGTGTCCGACACGCAATTAAATAAACCATCATCCATTGCATTCGTTTGTATTCTTGTTGTTTTGCATTTCGATAAATGATTAGATTAGATACAGTACAATCATCTGGTGCATACGTCAAGTATGTAGTAAATGCTAATTACTCTCAGTGGTACTGCTGTGAAATATATACCTGTATATATTAAAGATACTCATTATTGACCAAGCCATTATGCTAAGGACATAAATTTGACATTAGTGAAAGATGTGACCCTTATATTAACATCTTTAAGAAGCGATTTCTGGAAATTTAACCACTGAAGTTGTGAAAAGGCTAAATTGTGTATGGGAAATTAGGTTATATTTTTGTAAATCCTTTATAGTTTTTAGCGTTGGACCACAATCTCATCTGATGAAAAATGTCTACATGGACTAAGATGGTAAACTCAGCAAACGTAGAGAGAGACTGGATCCCAATCGCAGCTGATGGAACAGACCAACATGCTTGGCAACAAATTTTCAACTTGATGTTAGAGCTAGCCATGCGGATTCAAAAAAAGCCCTTCCAACATGCGTTGTTTTTTTCACGATGTTGTTTTTTTATATCATAGGTGGCAAACGAACAGATGGGTCACCTAATATTAAGTGATCACCGCCGTCCATAGACACTTGCAATACCAGGGGAGTCGCAAGTGGGTTGCCAGTCTGTGTTGGGGGAGGGGTAAGGGAAGGAAGCGAAGATGTGAGGAGGAAAGTGAGGAGAGGTGGTCTTCGAGCGTTCTCACTGAACGAACGAAACGTGAGGAGGAAAGTGAGGAGAGGTGGTCTTCGAGCGTTCTCACTGAAGGAACAAAACGCAACAATGCAAGCACTATTACTTCAGGTGGGTGTTTCTGTGGGTCATGTGGTACTGAGCCCCCCGGCTGCATCCCCTCAGGTCCGGCTGACGAGGGGAGGTAACTGGTTGTGTACCCAGTTGCCTCTCTATAGTAGGACGACGCTTGGCGACCACCTTGCCAGGCTGCCGCAGGGGCGGTTTCTCAGGAAGAGAGCCAGAACGGTCCCTGGCCGCCCCTAACATGCGGCTGACGGTACACCGTGGGGTTTTAGTCCGTGCGAGTCGGACATAACCCACCCTCTCCCCCGGGAGGGTGGGTATCCGTTAGGGATTTCCCCACGTTAATAAAAAAAAAAGGTGGTACTAACCCGGACGAGCCGACCCATTCATGCTGAAGCCAGTAATAGCTTCAACGTGGCTCTACCACCTACAAAAACTTACCTTTTCTTCACCGGATGCTCCGACTGAGTTGTTACGAATCGAACGTACGTCCATCGACGCTGTATCCGAATACGCTATCAACTAAGCCATCATCACCTTCATATAGATTTCAATGACACTTGTTAATGTTAAATTTCGATATAATTAATTAAATACGTGATTCACTGTATTTCAAAATTTTTATGGTGGCAGAATTTATTCGGGCAATAGTATATTACACCGAAAAACTTCAAATACAATGCCCATAAAGATAGTAGATTTCTTTTTAATTTGTGAACTGGCATATATGATAATATAAAAAAGTAATTAATGACTTTTTTAAGTACCGTATAATGATAATTCCGTAAATGATTTCAAAATTGCAAACGCAATTTAAAAACCGTAGAAGTCTTAATGGATTTTTTTCGGTTTCAAATTAATGATCGCGCTTTGATTAGTATACTTCTAATATTAAAAGCCTGATAAAACGATTAAAAGGTAATAAAATTATATAGCAAGTAATTATTTCAATTACATTAATCCTTAAAAATATGTGAAAGTGAACACAGATCTGAGGAGTCTAATGAAAAATAGGTAAAAGCCTATTAATATCACCAATTGACTATACTGGATGAAAACAGTACATATATTGTATTCTCTAATAAACAAATAATTATCATCATCAACAAATCAATTGCTAATTGATTATTTGGCTCACTGTTTTAACAGAATCGACACTACAAAGCTATACGCACGAGTGCAATTCAACGGAATTCAAAAAGCGCTCTAATTAGAATTAGCGGTAAACATAGAACCTCGGAAAAACGTCACCGTTATAACCGAGACACGATTTTCTATTCATTCTATGTAATAAAATAGTCTTACAATATTACGAGCTCGGGTTTTGAACGCATTTCTTATTTGGTCTATTTTCCACCTTCAAATACACGTATCATTTGAAACGGTACAAAAGTTAACTTGCTACAGCACCACCTAGTGGCAAATCATAATAAAATACTTAGCTTATAATCCTCACAAGTCTTTTTCTTTCTCGATCTGACCACGCTATTGACCTAGCAAAGTCTTAATAGCTTCACTGGACTACTAAGGCGAGCGCTTGCGGCACTCAATTTGATAACTAGATCAAGGGTGCACGGCACACCTCGGCTTAGGCTGTTGCCTGATACATGCAATGCGCGACCTATCTGAGCTAACCTAAACTAACTATTCATATATATACCTCAACAACTTTTATATATATATTTAGTATCGGATAATTTTCTAAACTATTTCAGTTCGATAAGGGGGAAAAAAATAAAACCATTCCACTTTCATGTTTAAGCGAGTATACGTGCACGTGTGTGGAGGTGATATGTGTAATGTTGTCACAGTGATGTACGATTTCGTATCACTATATCGCGCGAGTAGTGCACTCAAGGGCTCCACACCGAGGGAACGGACCTAGGCTTAAGCCGCTACCGATGCGGGCTTTATCAGCATCTTCACAAGTAAAATAAGACTTATGTGTGCAAACATACCAATCCATCAAACAATGTTCAAGTGTATTACGCCTTAATTCATGACGAGTTCGGACACCGGGTCCTTCGATGTAGTTTCAAATCCTTACTATAGAAGCAAAGCACCTATTGGTGTATTCTCGTAACTGCGCTCGAGTGTCAGTGGCACTCTAGGTATGGCGTGTTTATCACTTTAAACCACATCGTCATCTAGCCTCAGATTATGGTCGAACGCTAAAACCTATAAGTATAAAAACAGTACTAACTTTAGCTTGTGATTTCACTTGTGTTAGTACATCAACAAGTGCCTCGAGAACAATACTATATTCTGGATGAGAGTTACGTTGTCATTTTCTATAGCGTTGACAGCGTGTATAAATAATTTGTTCGTAATCTCTCTCTCTTCCTATTTTACTCCTATATGGTGGTGGAGTCAGCTTTCCGTACTTTTCTTCTCCACTTCGCTCTATACTTGATGTCACATTCGGAAACTGCACTCCTTCAGAATTAGTACAAATTATAACGAACATATTTTGTTCCTTCGATAGCCGGATACTGAATGCTTCACTTTAACAAGAAAAAACTTATATAAATAGAACGCTTTATATGAATGTTGCGGATAGAGCTGACTTTCAACCAGCTGACATATATTCATAACAGGTCTTGGTTCACAGCTTTCAGCACTACACCCTTCTACTTTTTTTTAAACCTAATTCTGTATTTTAACTAGGAAGGGACATCGGTATATAAGTTGTGAAAGGGTAAAAAATAAACAAACGTATGTTCGCATTTATAATATTAGAATTAAAATATTGTATATTTTAATGGAATTGTGTGAATAATATGTATATTCAAAAAATATCCTGCTGAGCATTTTTTTACTGTCGGCATTGTTCAAAACGGAGTTTCTAAACAGAGTTGCAATAACTTTTAACAACGTGCTTTTATTTAGACTTCGTTTACCATATATGTAGGCGTTTTAAGTTTTTGACCTTGATGTAATCAGCTGTGTAAAGTTCACACTGTGATTTTAAATTTTGCACCGTTTTTACCGGTTTTTTTTTCTCTTACTTTTAGGTAATTTGATGTGTAGATTATGCATCTAACGACAGCTTAAAAAAACTATATGGTATCGCAAAAAAAAAATCGCAGAGTTAAATTATTCTGTGCAAATTAATAAAAAACAGGCTCTGTCGTAGACTTACGATAAAAATTATACTTTTATACTATAGGGAATTAAAAAACCAACGTCACACAGGGTTCCAACGCGGCCACCCATCCAAGTACTAACTACTCCCAACATTGCTCAACTTGAGATATCGGACAAGAATCGGTGTTTTCAACACTCAACTTGACACAGTGTTTACTCTCACTACTTCTTGTAACACAATAAGATTGTGGATAACAATTTCAAAGCTCTCCTATATTAAGTTTCACTTCAAAAACGATTACTTCGAAAACTGCGTAGGATTTTATATGGTGACTTAATTTTACATTATCACAAGTTTGTTTCCTTTTGCAATAATTAAAAACAAATCCTAATTAAATTAGTCCAATGACCGACAATCAAATACATTAAATGATATACTTTTTAAAACTAATAAGTCAACCTTATCTCTCACACGCACCGCTTTTAAGAATTCTTAGAATGAGATGATAAATATGCAAAGGGAAACAAAATTTCTTCAGCTAAAAGTCCTCCCAAATATATTGATAGCAATAACTTTATTGGATAAGCTAAACGATAATAATATTCACACCTCAATCATTACGGTCACTTCCTTTGCACGCTTAGACGGGTCTCACACCAGATGGTGCTTTGAAGAATAATTAATTGACGTACAACATATCACAGCTAATTTATTCGTCTGGATACGCGGAGGTGTGTCGCCAGATTGGCATTATTCCACGTAACATAATCGTAAATAAATAGCGACCTTCACTTCTTTGATATAAAGTTGAGTTTCCATTTTGCCAAGTTTCTTAGTGCTAATGCAATTCACCAGTTAACTAGGAACACCTAAATCGTGGCCAAAATAAATTCAGTACCGCTCGATGACGTTTCGTAACAGTACACCATATACGTTTGACACATAAATATAAACAGTAAATATACAAAGCAAATGTTCTAAAATGGGCCACGGCTCGTCATAATGTGCTAAAATATGTAAAACGTACACGAGATCCCGCCCACGGAATAGTTGGAGTTTTGACAGCTCTTTCTTCGCGCCTACTATAGCCTAGTAAAGATCCATTCATAGGAGTATTCGTTCAAAATTATTCGTTATTGGATGGAGTCACCGTCATTTACAAGTTTTTTTTTACTTTATAGCATTTGACAACAATCTTATTTAATGTTAAATGACAACTTGGTTTATGATGTCAAACAAGCTATACCTAGGGACGATTGGCTCTAAAGTGTGGTTGCCGGAACACATCAACAGGTGCTCGGCGACAGATTTACAACTTGAGAGTGGTAGCTATACATACGGACTTAGGAATTTCCTATCACGATACTATAGTTTCATTATAATGTTTTCTCTCACCGGTAGTTTAGACTCCGTTGCAAGGATTCGGACGTTGTATCCGAAAGTACTATCAACGCCATCATTGCTTCAAATATAAACATAAATATTGTATTATTAAGTCATGTCCTCACTGAGCACACCAAATAAAACCTTCAAATAATCTTTTTTGTTTCAACTGCCGTTTTCTTTCCTTGTAACCTTAGTCTTTTAATATTTTTTGTTGTAATTCCCTGAAGGTCTGAGGAGTCTCTTTTGTTACAATATTAATGCTACTTTCTGAATCTCATTGGAGTTGTATAGCAAGTAATCTGTATGTATTTAATATAATTATTGATCAACGGTAATAAAATATGAAAAATATTATCTTAGTATTTTATATGTTTCAATATTTGATTTGATATTTTAATATTTGACGTTAAATAACCGTGAGATTTGAGACAGTAACCACGGAGGGGAACTAAAATTCAAGTACAGCTCTCGAAACACACCTGTACCTGATTGGTGACAATTTATTTTCTTGATGGTGTTAACTACCCAGGGAGTTTAAAAAGACCTCCTTTTATTCGTTATAACTACACTATTAGCCTAATAGGCCTTTACATCTTCACCGGACTACATAAATAACTATCATCATGCTATACCTCATTGATGTGTTCCGACAGATATCCTTGAGATTTAGTCCCTCTAATCTTAGTTATACAGTATTTTGCAATATCTTCAGTTAAGGTGAGAATATAACGCTGAATCTATTATCTATAACAGAAATGGTTATTAAAATTACGCCTACAGCCAACCCCTTCTTGTTTGTCTGGGCTGAGATTACTATTTATTGTAATTACATCAAGGAAGACATTTTAATACTTGCTTGCCAATATATTTTTATTAATTTAGCGTATCTTGAAATAGGAAAAAAACCTGGAAATCCACGGATAGTCGCCATAAGAAATACCTATACATCAATTACAAGTAATATAAGCTGTGCCTACGAAACCGCACGCGTTTCATATGCATTAGGGTTATAATTATTGTCATTTTTTTTATGTCACGATTAATGGAACTATTATTGTTAAACGTTATAGGCTACCACTTTTAGAAACACGTAGTAGGTAGGTATATTTCTTTTATACATTAAGATTGGTTAAGATCAACATTATATTTGTTGTCTTTTTTTAAGTTCTAAAAATATTACTGACATTATCAAATGAAACATCACTTCACATTTCCGTATAAAAAACTGAAAAAAAAAAACAACTAAATAGTTTTTGTTATTCAGGTAATAGACGGAGATTTATTTAATGTTACATCCATTAATAATTCCTATATCGTTTTAATTTGTATGTGGAAATTACATGGACATAAAGAACTAGTCTTCTGCCACGTCTGTTTGTCTGTTCGCGATAAACTCAAAAACGACTACACGGATTTTCATTCGGCTTTCACCATTAAATACAGTGATTAATGAAGAAGGTTTACGTATATAATATGTCAAGGTTTTTTTTATATTATCAGAGCGGGATATCATCAGCTGTGCCTACTAGAAATAAAAGCGAACATTAGTTCCATTAGGACTACAAAACATAACCTCAAAACTATTAACCATATTTCTATTTAAAAAATCCCCGCGTACGAAACTCTTTGTTATGTGATACAAAAAAACATACACACACACACACACACATACGAAACTAAATAGCGCAGTATTCACGTATGAAGTATTATGAAACAAGACGTTACCTGAATATAAACAGCCAGCCCAATCCGCGGGGTTAATAAAATCATTTCGATGTTGTAAATTTGTAATACACGTACACGGTCGGATCGTAATTTACCGCCGACTCGACGTTAACTGTTGTACTCGGATTTTTACTGTTGTAGTAAAGACAGTGAAGGTCGATCACTAGAAGTTGTAATTAAATACATGAATTATATCTGTGTATACCTGGAAATTTCTGTGCTGTTACTCATATAAATAACTGAAACATGTTTGAATTTCCGTTGTTTTTCTTCTTTTGAGTCGTAAAATTTTAGAAATTAATATATACAAATACACATATAAAACAAAGTCTTCTACTAAGCCTGCCTATCTGTATGTGTGTTCGCGATAAACTCAAAAACGACTGAATGGATACGATTCATGAGGAAAGTTTGAGTAAACGAATAGCCGGGTTACCTGATTTTAAGTGATCACCACCATCCATAGACACTAGCAACACCAGGGGAGTTGCGTTTGTGTTTGTGGGGATAGGAGGATTGGGGAAATGGGGGGGTTGGAGAGGAGAGAGGAGAAGAGGCCCTCCGGCGCTCTCACCGACTTACCGAACAAAACGCAACAACGCAAGCACTGTTACTTCACGTCGGTCTTCTGTGAGAGGGAGGTAGTACCCCGGACGAACTGACCCATTCGTGCCGAAATCAGTGATAACTTCAGCGTGGCTCTACAACTACAGTAAATAATTTACATGATTATTTGCCTTTGATAATTTTTGATAGAGAGTTTTTTAGAGAACTTTAGGGTTGTACTTATTTTTCTAGTCGGTCTATCCTGCGGCGTTCAATCATTGTGCACGATGAGAAAAATTAAAACGTTGCGAAGAAATGTAAATATACGGTTACCACAAAATTCTCTTATTTTATTAAGGTAATCACAAATTGATTACAATTTGAGTTCTCATTGAATAAAACATAAAAATTAAAACGTTAATAATCACAAAATAAACTTAAATCGTTTTCTTCAAAACAAAATACTAACACTGGCAAAAACTATTCAGGCGCGATTCGAAAAAAATATTTTAGTTTTTCATTTTGTATTATTTCAGACTGACAGTTATTCACACTGATATTATTAATGTGAAAGTGACTCTGTCTATTTGTTTGTTATCTTTCCACGATTGGAGCCCTAAAGCAATTACAATGAAATTTTGTATGTAGGTAAATAACTGAAATGATATAAAATACCTTTCTTTATGAATGTATCTTTATGCTGGTTAATTATAAGAAATTAAAAATGGGCATGATGTTATGTTATGAAGTTATTATGGCTGAGTTGTAGCGATAGACAGCGTTTCATTTACATATTATTCAACCCTATGCTTTCGAAGAGGGCCAAACATCGTAATGAATCCATATTGTAACAGTTTTTTCTAAGGGCTACTTGATTAACATCACTTTGAAACTACATTATAAGTATAGGATATTAACCATCTCAGACCAGATTCAAATATAACATGAGGTAAAATAATGGACAAGCGATAAAAAGTATTAAAAACGACATGAAACTATTACGACGTTAGCATCTATTGAAAAATTCTCGTCCATTGACCAGTCCAGTTTTTCAATTACCTTTAATCATTAGCGATATTTTATTCGATTAAGTAATTTCCTTAGCCAATTCCGCATATACCGTACCGTAGCGATGCCCGAGTGATGAGTCAGCGGTTGCCTAATAAAATAAATTATCGATAAAAAATATTTTAAACATAAACATAGTTACGATTAAATTTTCAATTTATTATCTGTTTGTTTACAAGTTGAATAAAGGATAGCATTTAAATACATTGTATTATATTCTATATATTAGCTATGCTCATGGCTCCGTATGCAATCTTTTGTTATTACTACTGCGCCATCTTTTTTATTTATTTTTCATATTCAAATGTCTATATTTTTTGACGATTTTCTTGACGGTTTGTTAAACGGTACAGAAATTAACGTGTTACAGCGCTATTTAAAACAATTTATAGTCAAATAGATAGCGTACAAAACCTTCTCTCTGAAAATAGATCACCAGATTAGGCCCCACTCGGTAGCGGCTCAAGCCTAGGTCCGTTCCCTCGGCGTGGAGCCCTTAAGCGCGCTGCTCACGCGATATAGTGACACAAAACCTTACATCACTGCTACAACATCACACACATCACCTATACACACGTGCACGCCTACACGCTTACACGCTGCTTTTCTTTTCAGATAAATAAACGACAAGGAGTTCTACCCTTATTTTTCCTTATCCTATCCTATCCTATATAGTTTAGAGGAATTTATCGGACACAAAATACATATAGGAGTTGTTGAGGCACGCATGCTTGGTACACATGCATGTTTCAATAACTCATATACGTATACTTATATAGCTTAGCATAGGTTAGCTCAGATAGGTCGCTATTTTTGTACAAAACAGGTGACAGCCCAAACCGAGGTGTGCCGTGAACCCTTGAGTTAGTCACCCAAACATCCCAAATCGGCTGAGTCCCTTCAGCGCTCGGCTCAATAGTTCGGTGAAGCTGTAAAGATCTTTCCAGGTCAACAGCGTTTCCATTTCGAAAAAAAAAGAAAAGAAAATAGAACTAATAAGTAAAAGCCAATTGTCATGGAGATTAAGTTATTTACTTGGAATTCGTAAATGTTAAATATATCAAATGTATTATTATATATCTAGACTGGCGATAAATACTTTAAAGCCTAAGGAAGAATTTATAAAGCAATATTTTTTTTAATGTGATAATTCACCTCTAGGTAAGAGAGAAGCTGATAAACCAATTATTCAAAAAATTCACAAGATAAACGCAACAGCTTTAGAATAATGGAGATTAATTCGCTTCAAGACCTAGACTTTCCTTCGTTCTGATAAAGAAAATCGATTCTCATAATCTTTAAATCATTTTAAACGCGAGTGTTTAAAACTATCAGTCCAACGAGACACGGTTCCCGGAACATAGTCTACTGACGCGTCTAAATTTATTTCAACTATCTTCGCACTCCGATACTCTGACAATGAACTCTTATAGGGTAAACAGTGAATCACTCAACACGACCTGGTGCTCGCCCGTCGACGCTTGCCGTGGCTGATCGTAAATCGATACTTATTTAAAATGTACAACACTAGTCGTATCGAGTGAACGATTTTATGACTATCATTGATTATGAAAACATTTCACTGCGTTTTAATTGGTCCCGACTCGGTTCTCTCTTAAAATACATTTTGATTTCTCTATCATATGACTTTGTATGCCTATTATATTTTTGTAATATTTAGTGTATTAGGAAATAAATGCAGTAAACTAGCTTTTGCACGCAGCTTCGCTCGCGTTAATGTAGATTTGAACTTTGGAAACAGTTTTTTTTCTTGTGGCTGAAAAGTACTTTATGTTCTTTTCTGTATACCTGACAACATGTATGCAAAATTTCATCATGATCCGTTGAGTATTTTGTTACGACAAAAAAAATACATTCATGTTTAAAATTTAAATATTTACGATTTACATTACATTACATACAAGATTTTTATTGAATTTAAATTGGTTTTGTTATGATTTGACATTACTGTTTAGCACTTATTAAAAAGCGTTATAATATGTAGCCTAAATAATAAGCTTCACTTGCATTTATATGTATACATGTTAGGAGAAAAGTATTTAATAATAATATATTAATAAATATGTAACATTTTAAATATTATACTGTTAAAATAGCAATATTGTATGCACAGGGCGTCTGGCAGCGCCGTGATCCTGGACCCTCGCATGGTGTGCAAAAAGAATCGCCGGGCCCGCGGCCGCTTAGCACAGATCTGCAGGAACGAGACCGGACTTGTTAAGGAGATAACTAAGGGGGTGACGCTCGGCGCAACAGAGTGCGCACACCAGTTTCGGAACAGAAGGTGGAATTGCACGACGCAGAGACGGAGCATGCGGAAGATATTGATGAGAGGTAGGCATGTTGCTTCTTAAGCCGGATTCAAACTCTACAAAAGGCGTGACAAGGTGAAATATTTAGGGGGAGTCAACGTCACTTTTATTTTTTATCGTTTTTTCTTCGCTTTCGGTCCATCAGTTGGTTGGGAGATACAAGGTACGAAGGAAACAACTTAATCAAACTTTTGAGAGTGTACATGATCAAGGCCCTAGCAGCTTCTCTGTTCGTCGCACCTCACGTGATAGCCTCCAAGATTTATGGTTGTGCAAGTATGTATACGCCCTCAGTTTGTGGTCCCAAAGACAGAAAACTTTGTTCTATAAGCAACTTACTTATTTTCAAAACTCGATACCTCATATAGTGTCGTTTTCTCGACGCGTTAGTCAGAGCTTATTTTTAATATATCTGAACCTTAGAGGTATAAGAGCGTAAGTTGGTACAGAACAGGTTTATCTTAAGTTCCTATATTTTTAAAGTACCACAGTACACATGTACCACCTATCGAAGGGTCAATTTCTAGTCAATATTGACCAACTATAATTTATTTTATTTGTCTATATTTCTACCTCATGTAGTCAATGCTATACATATAGATATAAAAAAATGACATAGTGATAGCGATAATAGATAAATAGAAGAAATCTTCCCATACGTTCGCGAATACGTAGTGAAAAAAACAATTATTAAAAAAGCTTTCGTTAAAAACGAAACACCAGATTTTTGCTAATTTTGCACGTTAAATAAAAGAATAAGAAACAGAATTTATCGAAACGACCTATATCAAAATATTAATTAACCGCATAAAAAATGCAAACCCAATAAACCATGCACAATACCGCATTTTATTATCTGCGAACCATTATCCCGGTGAATCAGCGAGCATTTATTGAAATATGAATTCTATTTACGACCAATCGACACAAAAGTTCGACAATCGATAGATATTTTATCGAAACGGTCTCAATGAGTTCATCAACATTTAAGATACTGTAAAATTTGGGATACGATCTGGCTACCTGCTGCCTTTATTAGTCGATGGACAAAGGAATGCAAAATGTGTTAAATCGCACAGATGGATATCGGAGCCTAATTCGATTAGCCTCCAAAGAGTTGATTTTTATGCGACTGCCCGTTTATCTAAATGTGTCTGGCCCAGTGGTGTGTTTCATTCTGATATCGATACTTTGTATATTAAGATTTAGCAAGAATGATATTAAACTGAGTTATTTATGACTGAAACATTCTGATTTGATGTTATTAGTGCAGATATGAGCGCAAATGGACTGACAATTAAGGATCACAAAAACAAGGTAAAATGGAAAGGGTTAATAAGAAACCAATTAAAACATCGATATATATAAAAATGGATCTTTGTGTATCTATCTAATACCTTTAAACGAGCAATTCTTGTATATTTTTATATTGTTATGTATTCAGGATGTCGGCAATGTAGGTGGTTTCGGGTACGATAAATCGACCTAGCTGTATTTCATTCATAGAAAACTTTTGTAACTGAGTTTTCAAGCAATGAAAAAATATAGCTAGAATATAAAGGTAAATTTCGCCGCCGCTGTCAAAACAAAAATAGCTCAGATGAAAATTGGCTGCTTCGAAAATCCAGTTTATCTCCAGTTCGAACCCGAGTGACAGCGAAAGAGATATCTTTTTTTTTTTTTTGGCAAAAAAATTCTAATTTTGTGAAGCAAACCTAACAGTTTCCTAAATTTCATTACTTAATATTGTGTATAAATGAAACACAACATGCCCACTTTAAAAGATTGTTACTTCACTAATAATAATAATAATAAAAGCTCGTTTGTTCCAAAAGCCAAGAATATACATTAGTTATAATAAACAAGTTATAAAAAAGTAATATTATTAAGCTAAAATATATAACATGTGATTATAAATTATTTTAGTTTGGACCCTTCTCGCGTAAAGGCCTCCTCCAGCTCCTGCCATGTATCTCCGTTTTTCGCTGTGTTGGGCCAATCGTTAAACTAATCTGTTGCTATTTTACAACAAATAAAAAAATACACAGAGGTCAGAAAACCATTCTACCTTGCATTTGTCGATTACCAAAAGGCATTCGACTGCATAGAACTGCACTAGTTACAATGTTTAAAATAATGCCATTCTATTATTTTACCTACACCAAATATCGACAGTAGGACGTCACAACTGACCAGACCATTCGTCGTCGAAATGCATTCATATCGGATTCATTAGCGTAAATTAAGTGGTATTTATCAAAATTTCCGTGGGCACACAAAATATTTATAAACTCTACACAATGTTGGACCTTTTAACGGAAATTCTTCAATAACTTATCCGCAAATGTACCCACGTCATTTCGGTGGCAGATCGAGGTAAATAAAAAAAAGACCACCAAATTGTTTACCTCGTATTTGTATGGATCTATAAAATATAAAATACACATGGGCATAAAACGTCAACGCTTGTTTTTACGACTTTGTTGGGAAATCGACAGCAGTTTTGCTAATGTTTAAATACATTAATTGTAAACTTTATTACCGGGACCGTGATAACTTCATTTACATCTTTTTTCGAAGCTACCATCTTTATTTAAAAACGGAGTGATATCATTTTATCTTATTTCATAAATTCTCGAACCTCCAAATCCTGGATTAAAATCCATTTCGAAGATAACGTCGGTTTAATACTAAATTAATTATTTCAAAAATAAAAACAAACATGAAGACGCGTGGGCGATGGGTCCAATGGGGGTACGGGGAGGGGAGACGGTCAACAAATTAGGTTAAAAGCCTATAAATTGATGCGAACAGCTTTGGGTGGCGCGGGCGTAGGGCCCTACAGAGCTGAATTAGTCCCGGATTTTTTTATCACTCGGTGACAAGAAAAAATATCGGTTACAGGGTGATGTATTGCTTTTTAGATGTTGATTGTCTTGATAAAGTTTTAATTGTCCGAATGCTCGAAGGTCGACAATTAAGGACGTTTGAAATCTACCGCCATTATCTTTTCCTTTCATATTACATTATATGGCAAAAGTTTTGTGTATTTTTTTTAAATCTTTATACAATGAACTTGAGTACTATACTCCATGCCTCACATTACTAATAGTTGTCGTCGTACTACGTAATTTTTATTATATTAAACTAGCAACACCCCGCGTCTTTTTCGATACAAAGTACAACGTAAAATTCAGTAAAAAGTACTGTGGGCTTAGTATGGATGTTTTAGTTAATACTTTTTTGGTTTCAGCTACGAGAAGCAGTTGTAGATGGTAGCTGCTCCGAAAGCATGGACATAAATGCTGGCGTCCCGCAAGGCTTCGTACTATCTCCAACATTATTTCTGCTGCATATCAATGATATGCTATCTATTGATGGCATTCATTGTTATGCAGACGATAGTACTGGCGATGCGTATTACACGGGCCGTGCAAACATCCCTTTATCTATTGTGGTAGAAAATCGTGGACAACTTGTGTCTCAGATCGAAAACACATTGTCTAAAGTATCTGACTGGGGTCGGAACAATCAAGTTCGTTTCAACCCTAATAAGACACAAGTTTGCGTGTTCACTGCTAAAAAAACTCCATTCACTGTGGCCCCACAATTTCAGATCACACCGCTTACCATCGCAGAAAGAATTGGGATCCTTGGTGTCAACATTTCTAGTAACGTGCAGTTTCGTAATCAACTGGCAGACAAGGTTCAGCTGGCATCTAGAAAGCTCGGTATTCTGAATAAGGCGCAACGGTACTTTACCCCTGGGCAAAGGCTGTTGTTATACAAAACACAAGTGCGACCCCATATGGAGTACTGTTGCCATCTCTGGACGGGAGCACCTAGATGCCAGCTTGGACCATTTGACTCAGCGCAAAAACGAGCTGTGAGAATTGTTGGCGATCCCAAGGTTACAAACGGTATTGAACCACTAAGTCACAGGAGAGACGTCGCCTCTTTATATGTGTTCTACCGCTTGTATAATGGGTTGTGTTCTGAGGAATTGTTTAACATCATGCCTGTAGCTACTTTCTACCATCGCACCGCTGGTAATCGGCAGGGAATTCATCCTCACACATTGGAACCGAAATGGTCTCGAACGGTCCGGTTCCAGAGAGGTTTCCTTCCACGAACGACCCGACTGTGGAATGAGCTTCCTGCTGAAGTATTTCCTGGGGACTACAGTATGGAGTACTTCAAGGGGAAAATTAATAGGGTATTTAGGGGTCAGCAACGCACACGTGACACTTCTGATGTTACAAGCGTCCTTAGGCTGCTGTGACCGCTTTAAATCAGGCGGCCCGCATGCTTGTTTGCTACCGACGTAGTATAAAAAAAGTGGCTTAAAATGATGAACATGCTAAAAATAGAGGAACTATCTCTCAAATACTGTTACTGGAATGCACGTATAGGTTTCGGCGACATATTTTTAACTTGAGTGTCTAACTTAGCCAGGCGAGTTTAGACGAAGACGATGACGAAGACGAAGACCATAGTATTATATAATATTATGGTTTTATTACGATTTTTTGTTATACCGAAAACTCCTGTTAAACCTCAAAGATTCGGAACCGACAACGATCAGGCGGTGTTGAAATTTATGAATTTCAGATATACAGCAGGATCTATTTTTGAATACATAGACTTAGAATTCTTTGTTAAGTTTCCGTTTGTAACTATGCAAGCATCATCGTCATCAACCTGTAGTTGTCATCATAACCACTGCAGGGCTATGGTCTCTTCGTGAAAGAAGGTTTGGGCACGACCACCACGCCAGCTCACGGCGTACTGGCGATCTCAAACTCCGAGAAATCCACGGTTCTATGTTTTCCAACATTACTGCAAAAACGTTTCTCAGGTTTAGATTTTCTCACAATGTTTTCTTTCACCGTCAGCCGATATAAATTAGTAAATCTAAGTGAATTTCGAACAATGCGTTGGTGCATGCCGGGCTTCGGATATCCTGTGGATGTCGGGTTGATATTACACTGGTTAAACTACTATACCATCACGGTGTATTGTGCAAACATGATGTAAAAAATAATAAAACTTTGATAACCATTTCGCCGACCTTGCCACTTGAAAATATCTAAGGTACTTTACTTTTTTCTGCTTCAAATATTCCATCCCTCATTATCCTAGCCCTATTTCTTAGCACGGTTACCTTTTTATTTCACTCATTCGAATAGACAAATAAACTAAAACGCATTTAATTGATAGAAAATTGTATATATCCTTTATACATATAATTAAATTGCGATAAAAAATATATCAGCCTGTATAAAAATAAATCCACACATGAGAAAAAATAATCATCGTTAATTGGTTCCTTTCATTAGTAAGTCCGTGGTCGGTGCATTCTTCGGTTAGTTCTTTTTTCCGTGTCAAATCCTTATCAATGAAAAAAGGACTTAATTCTACTCTCATTTAAATTTCTTTATCAGTAACGCTGTCCAATGACTGGCGAGTCAAATAAAGTTTCACTCTTTCTTTTTCTTATCATTTTTTGGTGATCATTTGTGAGTCCAAGCGCCCCACGTTTGCGTATCAAAACTGTAGTAGATATTCTGAATAGAAGAAATCAATGTAGTCATTACGTCACTCGAGGAAGTATCTATATATACTGTGACTAATTCCGATTTATTATAATTTATATTTTTTTCAAAATTTTGTTAATTAGGGAAAAATATTGACCACCGTGAGAAACCTAGCAAACACAGTCTCAGAAGGTCTCAAAATAGATCTCAAATTTGTGAGTCATTTTGTCAAATTTCGAACCAATTTGTCTGTTAACTCATAAATCATAAGGTCTACATTCGTTTGTATGGAGTTTGAACCATTATGGTTTTCGATTGTCCAGGAGTTAAAGTGATAGCTATTCTGTCGGATAAAGTTACTACCACACTAGAAACTTCAATTAGCCTAGATTGAACTTGTGAACTTTGTAGCCTTACTCATAAACTATAGAGGTAACTTAAGTACCAAAATAATATTTTTCTTCTTGTAATGATTTATGAAATGACACGACCGTGCGAAGATTTTCGGTAAATGTTATATTACAAATACATATTTGTAATTGTTATATTTGCCAATGTTATAACCGTGTTGTTTATTTATCGCCGGTATAATTACCGCTTCTTGTTAAATTTTCTGTTATGCTTGTTTTTTTTTTTTTTTTTTTTCGAACTGACTACGCTATTGACCTAGCAAAGTCTTAACAGCTTCACCGGACTACTTTTCTATGCTTGTGATTTTTTCCTGTCATATAAATAAAGTCGAAGGTTGATACCTTTATGATTAATATGTTTACTTACAGCTTTTTATTCGACTTCATGTCTTTAAATATATCTAAGGACGAATATCTAATATATGACGGAAAAAGATTATGATATTTAAATGAAAGACTGTTTTTTTCTTTAGTTTAGTTTACGTGTTCACCTAAGATGCTTTTTTTATATCATATAGGAGGCAAACACGGGGGTCACTTGTTGTTAAGCAATCACCGCCGTCCATAGACACTAGTAAATCCAGAGGAGTCGCAAATGCGTTGCCAGTCCGTGCTTGGGGGAATGGAGATAAAGGGAGAGGGGAGGGGAGATGGGTCTCCAGCGTTCTCATTGACCGGACGAACCGCAACCATGCAAACACTGTTACTTCACGTCGGTTTTCTGTTCTGGCATTTAAATAACAAATGTTAAAATATCTTCAATATTAGTGTCACCAAGAGCGGTATGAGTGGTAAACACCATGTTAAGTATATTTAGCAAGGTATTACATATAGTAGTTTCGTATAGGTGTGAACGGACCGGCGATCTAAGCGGAAATGATCCACAGTTTGAGTGGGGTGACCGTATCAGGATATGTTTATCGTCTGGCGGTGGCTTCACTTTTTTATGGAAGCACGCCTGTGTGTTTTACATGAGTACTCTTTTAAGTTTTGCTGTTGTGTGATCTATTGGCTGGGCTGTCCTTCTTGAGTTGGCTGAGATGCTGCATACGAAGTGCTTAGTCTTTTTTTTTATATAACAATAGGCAAACGAATAGGTGTATCATCTGATTTTAAGTGATCACCACATTCCATAGGCACTAGCAACACTAGAGGAGTCGCAATTGCGTTGCCAACCTGTGTTGGGGAGAGGGAGGGGAGGTGGTCTTCGAGCGCTCTCACTGACCGAACGAAACGCAACAATGCAAGCAGTGTTACTTCACGTGGGTGTTTCTGTGGGTCGGGTGGTACCACTCCGGGCAAGCCGACCCATTCATGCTGAAGCCAGTAATAGCTGGCAGGAGGCGACTGGCTCAGGTAATTCATGCACACTCCACTCTTTATCTACTCTACTCATTTCATAGCTATCTACTCGGTCCGGATTGTTAGACATCAAAACTTTTTGACGGTAAAGGAAATTTTGACGTCGACAGAATATATATTAGCATGAATTTATTAAAGCGTCTATTTTAGGAAATACCAAATACAATCTTCAGATAGTAAAAAATACTTTTCCTAGAATGATACATTATTTTCTGTTTATATACTTATCTTTCGCAATTGGGCTCAATGAATTGAAACTTTATTATTAAACAAAAAAATACGAATAAAAAATAGATTAATATCGTATTATATATCCGTTATAATTTAATTAGTAAGCTTTATTGGTATGTATTTAACGAAATAAACAAGGAATTTTAAATAAAAACAAACCTAATATACCAAAACAAAACTTACGTAATACGTAAAACTGCAAATATTCAATTCATATTCATTTTCTTTGCAACAGTACATTAATAAACAAAATTAGTGACGCTATATAAAAATATCAAACGATAAAATGAAATATAATCAAAACAAGTAAACAGCAATATAAACTTTCAGTGGCGTATATCAAATCGTAAATACAATCACACCTTATCCGGCTAGAGTCGACGCCGCGCCGGGGTTGGTATCCACTTAAACAAAACAGCCTAATTAAGCTATAAACAAAGCCACAAAACATGGTCCCCACAAAACATTCGGACCCGTGGGCCTGGGCTAATCTCACGCAGCCATTAACTGTCGACAGGTCGCAGCGAGGAGTCCGCGGGGGCTCGTAAAGATTACTATATGATACCCGGACTACTGGGTCGCCAGACCTCACACATACCCCGGGAAACCGACATAAATACCAAAAGAATGGCTTCATATCGACAAAAACTCGGCGATAAATTTGGCGCCCCTCAACACGTAAATGGTCTTAATTACAGTGTAATATCCGGGAGTATTTCGTATCTAATCTCTACGCTTATGGTGGATGCCCATCCGAGCGCTAAGAGCGGGTCTCTCTCGTACTTCACGACGCTATCTCTCATTCGGTTAAGTTCGACGTGTTTGAATCTATTTGATACATTATAATATAACGGTCCACTGAACTTTAAATCAATTGATATGAGTTTAATTTATTTTTGTGTGGGTATATATAATAATTCTCATAAAATTATATCAATAGTACTGGGAGTAATAGACCAACATGATTACTATTGTAGATATAACTGTCTAATTATATAGCAATTGTAGCCTTCGCACCGTGTTGGCCTAGCTACTCTGGGTAAATAAACGATACGATCTCGATGTTCAATACTCAATTGGGCTGCAGCAAATGCAATGCACCACGTACCTTGGGCTGCTACAACACCTTGACTGATCCACCAACATCGACGAAACACTTTGCCACGATTCAAGGAAACTCTTGGATATTTTGGTGATTTTCAGGCGTAACGGTTTTCACACACAAACGATCTTGTCGCTCCAATACTTAACGAGTAAGTGACGCAAGACAGCTGCTGACAGCTGCGATTTGCTACTGCATTAAGTATTGTACACGATTGATAACGAAACAACAATATTATGAGAATGTAAATATAACGTGTCTTTTAGATTTTTGTGAGAAAAAAAAAACTGTTGCTTGTCGTGGAATAATTAACCAAAGTACCTGGGCGACCGAGTTAGCTCGGTTCCTTAAAAATCATTTTTAAATTAAAACAATCTGTTAGGTTTGCCTCACAAAATTAGCATTATTTTTACCAAATAAAAAAAATGATCTTTTGCTGACACTCGGATTTGAACTGGGGTTACACGGATTTTCGAAGCAGACGATTTCCATCTGAGCTATTTTTGTTTTGTCAGCTGCGGTGAAATTTACCTTCATATTCTAGCTATATTTTTCATTGCCTGAAATCTCAGTTAAAAAAGTTTTCTATGAATAAAATCTAGCTAAATCGGTTTATCGTTCCCGAAACTACTTACATACTAAGTTTCACCGAAATAGATGACGCCTTTTTCGAGATCCCGAATATATACAAATATACAAGAATTTCTCGCTTAAAGGTATTAGATACATTTCAATCATTCTTAGAATTGTCTGTCTGTTTGTTTGTTTATTTGAACACGCATCACTGCTACAATACTACGTTTACCACAAAACTTCATCAAAAAAAATCATAAAGTACATCTTCAAGTAACATTTAGTCTTAGTTTCATTAAAATCGGTTTATTTTATCAAAAGTTATTGTAAATTTAATGATGACGCGACTTAAGTACGAGTGAAAAGTTGGTAAGTAGATGGACTTATACACTCAGATGATTTTATTATTCATCTTTTTTTTAACATTGCGTTCGACGCGAACAGTGTGCGGGCATAGCTAGTTTTAGATATAACTACTAGTGATCAAAATTCAACAACAATTAGTTGATTTGTAACTACGGAAAAAAGCTTTTCCAAAATTTTTGTATTAATTACACTATAGCACGTTAATAGCTGTTAAACAAGTTCAAAAGAGGAACATCGGTTGATAAATAGAGGAGAAAAAGATACTAAAATACATAAAATTACTTATTTATTCCATGTGTCCTCATTAAATTCTATTTATTCATAATCATTTGTCATATAATGAGAGTAGCATTTCCTGCAACTTTTTCAATGTCCCAGCTATCTCTGTTCGTAAATTTCGTTGCGACCAGTTCAAGGCTTAATCGTGAAAAATAAGCAAACAGCTATACAGATTTTTTTTATTTGATTTCGTAGGACGCAAACTAACAGGAGGGTCACCTGATGTTAATTGATCACCGCCGTCCATAGACACTAGCAACACCAGGAGAGTTGCACGTGGGTTGCCAACCTGTGTTAGGGTGGGGGATGAGCAATGGAGGTGAGGATGAGAAGATGGGAGGTGGTGGTGGAGGTGAAAGTTACTTTTACATTTCAATTCATTCATTTTACATGTCAATTTTTAAATCGTAAACTTATTATTATCATATATTATACTAACGCACTACAATATAGAATAATCGCAGCGCCATCTACCAGGTCCTATTTTGAATATAAACAATTTTTGAATCGATCTAAATACACATAAAACTTCATAAAGATCTGTCCAACCCTATAGAAGGGATTCAGTCACATACACACGGACAGAATAATTATATATATATATAAGATAAGATAAATTATACAGTAAAGACAAAAGTAATAAGTTAGACTTAATAAATCTTAGGATTCCGCGCTTTGATTCTATTAAACCCTTTTTTCACATGTGTATTTGACAAACGATCGCACCATACCAAATAAAGGCAACCCTACATATTTATAAATGCTGGATATAGCCTGTCAACATCGTTGGCTCATTGTAGAATAAACAAAGGCCCTATTTGAAAGTCAAACATCACATGTAATCTACGTCTCAACCACGAAAATACTCGTACAGACGCTGTCGCCACCATCTTACCAGAAAATCCACCTGTGTCCTGTCACATTACGGCTTCTCTCTCGCACTTTGGACTATTGTAAATAAATCCGTCCCTCTCTTGTCTCTTTTCTCAGCTATGCCATTTATTTTTTCCCGTCTACAAGCCGTCCGTCAGTAACGAGGTACAAGCTCGCGCGACTCCGACAGTCCGCTTTTGTCACTGTCTTCGAATGCCAAATTAAAGGAAATGCCATTAAATAAATGTTGCCCTTCTTGTTTCGAAACTTTAATCTTTATTACAACAATTTAAAGATAACTTGGGTCAATTAAATTGCAAAAAGGAAGGTAGCCATTAACAAAATGTTCAACTCCAGATAATTGAGTATCACATCCATCCAGACATATTTTAAGGATCTAATTGGAGTATATGACCATCTAAAAATTTTAGAAAAAGAAATTAAACAAAATATATAAGAATTAGGACATGGTCTTCAAAATGTTTTTTTCATCGTTATGTGTTTAGTTAATCGATATATTGAAACTTTATTTTTTTTATCATAGGAGGCAAACGAGTAGGCAGGTTACCCATAGACATTAGCAACACCAGGGGAGTCGTAAGTGCGTTGTCAGCCTGTGTTTTGGGGGAATGAGGGAAGGGGCAGGTGAGAAGGAAGGAGAGGGGAGGTGGGCCTCCGGCTCTCTCACTAACTGAACGAAACGCAACAATGCAAGCACTGTTACTTCATGTTGGGGTTTCTGTGTGTCAGGTGGTACTACCCCGGGTGAGCCGAAGCATTCATGCTGAAACCAGTAATAACTTCAGTGTGGCTCTACCACCTAGAAAAATGTTACTTTTTGTTGTAACACGAAAAAGAGAAGGAACTCATATGATGATATGAATGCAAAAGTAGTACAACGCATATGAATAAATATAATTTGGTTAAATCCGAAACACAACACACAAAAAGAGTCATTGTGACGGGTCCATTGCTACGCAAATTGGATATAAACACTATACTTCTTGTTTATTGAATATACATTGTAGTCCGGTGAAGCTGTTAGAACTTGATAGGTCAGTAGCGTAGTCAGTTCGAGAAAAAAAATACATTGACTATAGAAGGTGACAGGCTTTCCCAGTGTGTCATGGCGGCTATTAAAACTGGTGTATGATGGACGCAATTGTCATGCCTTACCAACCTGTAACTCTTTTAAAACTGTGGTGACATTTTTTAAAGTCATATGACGAAATTAAGGCCCAATCACGTCACCAAATAAAATAAAAATATATTAAAACTGGTTTCATCGTCTTTTGAACCAAACAAGATATACTGCAAGTTAATTGTTAAACAAAAAGTTGAACAGCCTAACGAAGTTATAACTGTAGAGAAGTCCCCTAACATTTGAGCCATTTCGAGAACTAAACGCGTTAATGAAGCGTTAACGGGCAGAACAAAAGTCTACATCACGATCCAAAACAGCGACATTCCCGTACAAATCGTACACATATACATACACGCATGCACACGGGAACGCAGAGGTAGTTATTCCCATTAAAACGAACACAATCCATTCAAATTAGCCATCGGACGTCGTTGAATAAAAATATTTGCGTTCTGTGCCCTCTAGTGAATGAAGCTCGGGCCCTTCCGGTGGGTGGTTCCTGTCACAACACGCAATGCGCGTCGAGGACGCACCGTCCCGCATAATGAGACGCTTGCTCGCATTAGCTAAAGAAATTGACAAGTGAACAATAGCGAGAAAAAACGTACATGAAAAAAGCACAAACAGCCGGACAGTGTCGTATCGTATTACGAGTAAAATATCCCGGGGGAAAGTTGGAATGAGAGACGATCGCGATTTATACGCGTATATTCGCGTGCAGACGGTAGCGTGAGAAAGCGCTATAGGAGACGAGCGAGGAGACCTTCCAGCGACGTCGATAAATCAAGTGTGCGGACTCGACACTGTCGTATATCGGCCACGGGCTGTACAATGGTCCGTCGGTGACGTCGCTGACACTGATGCAATTGCTCGAATGCGCCGTCGCCCGTCACCCTAACAACTGAAGATGCGTTTAACGCTCCCCTCCCCATCTCCCCTCACCACCTCCCCCGATACAACCCCGGTATCGTATTTATTGCGTTAAATATTTGAATTAATCAGATGAGATAAAATGCTCGCATTCGTTTAAACATTCCGATGCGGTCGCGTTGACAGCTCGATGTATTGTCTTCGTATCGAACTGAAGAAGCTGTTTCTCGTCTTTTTATGTTGATTCACTTTCTACTCACTTGTTTGTTAAGAAAATCAAAATATTTTTAAGTAATCATCGTTTTTGTACCCAAGGCGAAATATTTTTTTCCAAGAATTTGTCTACTAAAGTATTTGTAATGTGATATAGAGGTCACGAGGATCCAGAAAGCAGTATAATTTTAATTGATATTTATTTTTTACACACCGTTACTTGCATTGGGTTCCAGCTGAAAATCAGCGCTAAGTGTTTCTCATAACACTTTATTATATACGGAGCTGGATACCGTTTCATAATGTTGAGATATGCACATTTTCAGCCACTTTTATATACTTGTATTGAACAATGAATAAAATATTTCTTTATTTTTTATTCTTTCCGACTGATATATCAAATCTACATTAACGCCAGCGAAGCCGCGTACTAAAGCTAGTATTTACATAAAGTAGAGAAATCAATTTTTAGCGTTTTAGTTGCTATGATGCAAGATATGAATTTATTTATGTTAAAAGTATCTGCGACATATTGTACTTTACTATGTTCTTAACATATAATAGAAATTTTAATATTAAATGCAGTTATTTAGTCATAATCCAACATTCAATATATACAAAGAAAAACGCGCGACATTTTGTCAAATAAACGGAACAAATTCATAAGCGGTAGAGACATATCAGTAGTATATATTCATAAAGTAGATATTTGAGTAATTGGTAATTAGTAATTGGTAGTATTTTCTTTCTCTTTCAGTTATAATTTATTAGTTTTCATGTTTCTTATCTTAAATCCTTACCTCCGTAAAATTGTTAAATATTTAATTTTATTGGAATTTAATTTACTATTGGAGCATGTATATAAGCATATATATAAATTTAATTATAAAATTATTATTATTAGTATATATACAAATGAATTGTCATGTTGATGATACATATAAGTAAATAACAAATTCGGACGTATATTAGATGCCCAATGTTAATAGAATTTTCATTTAGTTAAAGATATACGGTGTTCTTCCAAAGAAGTTAAATACGTATTGTATAATTGCTTTAAAAAAGTTATGTCTTAAATGCACCGTGGTTGCTGAATGTTCACCATGTTGCTCTTTTGTCTCGCTTTGATTAGGTTAGATTAGACTTGCGCTAAAAAGATAACGCGAACTTGCCTCGGGTGAATGCGGTGTATAGTACGAAACCTTTTTAAATCAAGTACTTAATACGTATTTAACTTTTTTGTAACAACACCGATATTACTCAAAATAATGTAGCGTATAATAATCAACCTATATTTATGGAATATTTTTTTTAAGAAATAGAATATGCAATTCTATACTACATTAATGAGTAACTAAAAACTCCTTTTTAAAACTTCTTTGGAATACATCGACGTTTATGTACTTTATATAAATACTAACTTTTTCCCACAGCATCGCCTGTTTTAATGTAGATTTTCACTATCCTCCGAGAATAGTATTTTTAAAGTAAAACTTCTTATACGTTAGGGATTTTTTATATATTTTTTTAAATTGTATGTTTGGCAATCAATATTTCAGATTATTACTGCCATTGTCGCGTATATTACAAGCGTCGTGCAATTACTTCAATATTAAGAGTCGTGTGAGTCAATATTCTAACAATTGCCTTGTTAGAACCTGGGAGTTTTTGCGACATCTCAGAATTTCATGCTCCGTGGTATTATTTTCCATTTACTTCACTTATACACAATAAACTAACTATGTTACGTAAAACACCACCAAATTTACAAAATATACAGTCCAATAACACAAAATTATGAATAAAATATAAAATCCACTACATGACACACTAAGATCCCGCCAAAAACTCTTTTTTGTACTTATTATGGTAATCATTGACATGGCAACATCGTAAGTTTGTATTTTTACTCTCATGTCCATTTCTATATATTCCTGACAAAATGTATGCAAAATTTCATGTCAAGTAGTTGAGCAGTTTTTAGTTATTGTAGGTGGTAGAGCCTCGCTTAAGCTATCACTGGTTTCAGCATGAATTGGCCGGCTCACCCGGGTTAGTAGCACCCTCTCACAGAAAACCGACGTGAAGTAACAGTGCTTGTATTGTTGCGTTACGTTCGGTCAGTGAGAGCGCCGGAGGTCCACCTCTCCTCACCTTCCACCTCTCGTCTTCCCTTCCTTCTTCCCCCCTTTCCCAACGCACTTGCGAGTCCACTGGTGTTGCAAAAAAAAGTTCAGTATACAGTTTATGAATTAATCAAACGTGATTCTTTCGATCTGACTACGCTATTGACCTAGCAAGGTCTTAACAGCTTCACCGAACTACTAAGGCGAGCGCTTGAAGCTCTCAGCCGATTTTAATTGACAACTAGCTCAAGGGTCCACGGCACACCTCGGCTTGGCCTGTTGCTTGATACGTGCAATTCGCGACCTAAGCTAACTATTCATACATATATGAATTGTTGCAACATATATGTGTACAAAGCATACATACCTCAACAACTCTTATATCTTATTTCGTATCGGATAATTTTCTAAACTATTTCAGTTCGATAAGGGAAAGAAACAAAACCCTTCCACTTTCATGTGTAAGCGTGTAGATGCGTGCATGTGTGTGGAGGTGATATGTCAATGTTGTCGCAGTGATGTAAGATTTTGTGATGCGATGCGCTGCACAATCTCAGTAGAAAATTTAATATTAGATGTACCCAGGCTGTTATACCCAGGTTAGTCTGACGCAAGCCGCGCAAGCGCAATACGGTCGGTCACGCTTACTAGCATATCACGACGCGAAATCATAAGTTTATCTCCTTCCAAAGAAATACCGCACAACGCGCCTAATAAGTTTTCACTTCAAAAAGTTGCGAAAGAATCGAGAAATGAAACCATCGCTAAACGTGAAAATTATCTAGACGTCCGGTGTATTAAAATGCAGTTTAAAATGTTACGGCGATTTTATGAGGTGCCACGGTCACCGGGACGGAGGTAGCGCGGCGTACATGTTTATGAGCCCCGTTTGACTCGACATACGATACCCGAGACCTCCGCGACACGTGTTGCACACGAGTAAATTTACAAGACAGTCGGACGTGTTGGTATTTCGCGATGATATAATTCCGTATAACCTTTCTAGTTATTTAATCTAAATATATATCTGTATATTTATCTATACAGATATTTGTATTATAAAGCTACTAGTAACATTTAAAATTAGATTAGATTTGATCTGATACTGGAATTAGAGCACTACTTTTTGCTAGTTTGTTGTCTTGTTTGTTGAATAATTTCGGAGTGAAAGCGTAACACACAAACTACCATTCTTATTTATTTTATTGGTAAGGATATAATATATATATATCCTACTAACAGATCCGATTGGCAGATGTTATGTCATGAATAAATTAAAATATATCTATCTATCTAATACATTTAAACGAGCAATTCTCGTATATTTTTATATTGTTATAAATTCAGGATCTCGACGATCTCCTCGATCTCTTCGACGATCGGACGCGAACCGGTGTTTTCATCACTCTACCTGACACAGTGTTTACCGCCACCACTTTTCCTCAAAAAAAAAGGTTGCTGATTAGAATTTCAAATCCCTGTCATAAGGAGTTTCCGTTTAAAAATCATCAAAATTAGAGACGATATTTAGAAAAAAATTATGAAATTACCAACATGAATATTTAATTTATAAAAGTTTATTTAAAAAGGTTGTAGGCTATTTAACGTCATATTAACAACCTTAAGTTTACTATGAAAATTATAGTTTAGATATTAATGAATATGGGAGTCGTATGGCGCAGTAAGGGTTAGTCCGGTGAAGCTGTTAAGACCTTGCAAGGTCAATAGCGTAGTCAATTCGAGAAAAAAATAACAAAAAGGCAAAAAAGTGAATTCTTCGTCCATAGTCTCATGGAGGTTTAAACGATAATCTATCTGAAAATGATAGTAGACTTAATCGATGAACGAGATAAATATTATCTAGGTACTCTTTATAGAGGGTCTTCCGAACTTTGACAGTTGATAGCGGCCATATTGTTGACGCTAGATCTGTCGAAATGGTTGTAGTGTATTTAGTCTGTTTTGCCAAATTAACATGAATGAATATAGCATTAAATAACACGTCAATCTTGGGCTGGTGGCGACATCCTTCTATATTTCTTAGAGCGTTATAGATCAACGATTTTCAACTTCTTGTGGCTTGAACTGGATAGACACCAACGACATGTGCTTTCAACAGGACGGTGTTACGTACCACATAACTCATATCACATTAGACATTCTGCAAGAGCGATATGTGGGTATGGTCATCTCACGTGGAGTTGATGTGAACTAGCCATTAAATATTGTACCATATGACGCCATTAAATCGCAGGTCTATACCAATAAGCCACAAACCACAGCAGCCCTCAAAACCAACATAACTCATGCCATTGGTCAAATTGAGCCTTATTTTTGCGCCAGAGTCGTGGAAAATTGGACATTTCATATACACGCTACCCAACAAAGCTGCAAGCGATATTTGCACGATGTTATATTCCATACAAAATGGCATCGATAGGTATTTCAAATGAATACAAAATTTCGATAATATCTCGCAAACAATTTGTTTTATTTTAATTTAAAGATAGGAAGTGCTTAATGTAAGACCCTATATTAAGTGGGCGCTAATGTAAAAACTGCATCGAATTTTCTCGGGAAAGAAAACTACTACTATCTTTTTGGTTAAATTACTCATATATATTTAAATTAAATACGTAAATTTTAAATCTTTTTGTTCTCAGCTCTAAGTTTTTTCTCGTCCGATATAGTGGCAATGATTATGCTCCAACACTGACCTATACATAATGTTTTTTTTCTTAAAGCTGCTTTAGAAAAAGGTTTTTTTGGCAGGAGATACATTTATAATTTCGCGCCATGACATGCTAGTAAGCATGACCGACGGTATTACGTTTGCGCGTCCCGCGTCAATAGTGTAGTAAGAGGCTGTGTAAATCTATTATTAATATTTTGTATTGAGGTTGTGCAACCTATAATACGTTTTTTTTTATATTATATTATAGGTGGTAAACGAACAGGCGGTTCACCTGATGGTAACTGACCACTGCCGTCCATAGACACTAGCAACACCAGGGAAGTCGTAAGTGCGTTGCCAGCCTGTGTTTGAGGCAGGGGATGCGGGAGGGGGAGGGAAAGTGGGTTCCTCCGGCGCTCTCACTAACCGAACGAACCGCAACAATGCAAGCAGCACTGTTCCTTCACGTCGGTTTTCTATGAGAGGGTGGTACTACCCTGGACGAGCCGATCCATTCATGCTGAAACCAGTAATAGCTTTAGCGTGTCTACCATCTCAAATATGTTTGATTAAGAATACCTATAGATCTGAAAACCAGACCGATGATAATAATTTCAATTTACAAGTTATGAGATGTAAGTAATTCACACTATAATTAAATTATAAATTCAAAACACAGCACATTTATTCTATTATATTGAGTTTTAACTTCGAACGGCAATCCTTATGACTGCCTCCAATTTTTAAAATAAATAACAACTATATAATTCTATTCAATTTTATTTATATTCACAATAATCTAATCTCTTTTATGTGTATTACGTGAATATTAAATCATAATAGTTATAGCTCCAGCTTCAATCGATTCCAACACTATCGTCAGCATAAACGAACCTATCGCAAACAAACGTCAGAATTAAAGCAGTGTACCGCAATAATATAAGCTTGTATTTATTAAGGAGGGATACAACGACTGTCCGAGATCTCGACGAGTGTCGCATCCATCTCGAATCTAAAATTCCTGAACAGAAGTGCGTGAACGGTTAATTTAAAGTCGAGTCAGAGGAGCGGACGCGGCTTCGATCTGTATCACGGAGCGAGTTTCAGTTATCAGTTTCTAGCGGGAACGTCCGGCCGATATGTGCGGCGGTCTACGCAAGAAGAATCAGCGAATTACACTGTAAAAATTGATTAGGTTATAATTTGTATTAGAAAATTTTGGGGTGTAAGGGGTGTCGAGTAACATCTTAGGACTTGAGACACCCAAGACAGCCTCACCTGCATGTGGTGCACCCTGCTGAATAACGAACGAAGCAATGGCGAAAGCGGGGTGGTAGGGTTTTACAGCTCGACTGGGTCGCAACCACCATGCATATGGCGAAAAAGCCCGTCAAAGTGACTCGCTTCTGCGCGTCGCGTTTCAGGATCAGCCTGTGCATATCCAGTACCGGGTGACTTTCGTCATTATGGCCGGCATGACAGCGGCGACCGGCGATGGAAAATCTGTCTCTCGATGGTTGCCGATGTTTTTGGATTGTACTATGCTTAACATCAGGCATAGTGCAGTCACTATGTTGTGCTTCGATAAAAAAAAATACAAGGGCGTCACAGGACGTCCGGGAGTTATGATAAATGTAACTTAATATTACAATTAATAATTTAATCCGTGTTAACTATACTGTAGTCGGATAGAAATAGTTAGTCAATGAAGGGAGTTGAGAGTGGTGACGTAGAAGGGGCATAACGGCACAATGAAGCGTCATGGTGTTTGTCGTGATGGCTTACGAGTAGATTTGATTACGAAAACATGTCAATAGAACTTTTATATCAAAATAGTTATTTGTTCTCAAGAAAACGGTTTTTTGTAATTGTAACTAAGCGGTTTATCTGAATGCATTACGGGAGGTGTGATTTATTTTCGTATTACAATGCTGCTATTATTTTGTATTCCGCAAAAACATTTTAGTAATTTTTTAGTAATATATGTCTCTAAAATTTACTATCTTGTATAAACGAGAGAAGAACTTAGGCTACCATTCAGCTTCAATATACCGAAAATAAGGATATAAAGCCTCGGAAATTAATAGTAATATAATTAATATATTGTATTGTTATCACTGACGGATATAATATTATTTTACTGCAAGATCTATATATAAATACTAACGGTCCCTGTGGACGTTGTTCTGCTCTGGTAATAAAAAAAAAAATAAAACTCAACCACAGCGCCATCTACTGGGTCCAATTGTGAGTCTAAACCATTCTCAGATCCACTGGAATACATACACAAAATTTCATCCAAATCGGTCCAGTCGCTTAGGAGGAGTTTAGTGACATACACATGTACAGAAAAAATTTATATATAAAAGAAGATGTATCCTTCCACTGCTAGCGCGTGATACTCATTCATTTTTGTGGCGTATTATCGAGGCTGTTCTTCATTGAACTTTCTATTTCTATTTAATTTTTGAGTTATGTATATACACGTTTATTCAATCAACTGAATCATTATCCGAACAAATTTTCAAATAATAATAAAAACATAAACGCTGTACGCTTATAGCTTGGACCGTGCCGTTATAAATAAAATTAAAATTGCAAAATTCTCAGCAATTTCACATATGGGCTGCGTTGAGATGATCTCGCGGACGCCGCTCGCATTATCGGTTCAATTTGACGGGGCCCGAGGTATTCCCACTGTTTTATATCAATATAATTTATTTTGTTATTACTTGTGATTAATGTTTTGATCGGTAATTTATCGTAGCACAGAATATAGTTCGTGCTGTGATCATCTCATTACAATATTTACGCATTCTTATAAGAAACAACTAATATAATATTATGATTTATGTACCCGAGTATTTCTATTAATATAATGGATAAAATAAGTCTGAAATCATATTTTCGTTTTTGTTTTCCGATGAACCTGTATTTTAGTCAAGAAAAATATCGTGTTAAAACCATACTATGGCAAATTACCGCATTCAAGTTGAAAATTTATAGACAAACGTTTATTGGTATGTACCAGCCTTTGCCTTTGAGAAACCGGTCTCTTTTGGGTCTAGATTATTATAATTTTAGGCCATGTTGTATTTAATATAAGTTACAATTGTTTCTTTAAGATTTACCAGTAATGAACGAACTTTAAAATAAGTTTTGTTTTCGAACTGACTCTGTCTACGAACCTTCATAGCTTCACCGGACTAAGTGAAGTTTTGGTAAATTAGGACGTCGTAAGGTATTTATAAACGCCAAATATCAATTGTAACTTTACCTTATTTAAGACAACTGATAAATCTTCAGCAGTTTTTCATAATTATTACCGGGCCAGTTGTTACAAGGCATGGGTTAAGCGATAGTGTTACCTGCCAACATTGTAATATGGTTTACGTTAACTTTACAAAGTGTGAATATCAACGATTTATTTCTATATATATAAAATGATCTCTGATATGATAATATCTGAATGGATATATAAGGTATTTCTACACCACTAACTCCAGCACAATGTGCCCTGAAACCATAGAACTTAGCACAACTTAGAGTTTTTGATGGGGTACCATTTTATTATACCCATTAAATCTAATACATGGCACTGAAGTAGATCAACATTAACTAATCTTCACAAGAATTAATATGCGTAAGTAACATTCTTTACACACTATTAATTTCGCTATATATAGTACAATAGATATCATACAAACTTCCTCTATGAAAAAAAAACTTACATGTGTAATCCTTCATGGTTATCAGTCAAACGATATTAGAATTTTACAATCTCATATCGACATCCATTTTTATGTACATATATAGATTGCATACCATATTTTTCTAGTGACAATAATTTTGTACGTAAACACATTAATACAATGTTACGGGATCGATTTTTACAAGCTCTAATATCAGTATTTTAAATATCCTCATCGTAAAATGCTGAATATAAGAGCACAGCGAACGTGAAATAATGAAAAATCATCACCACGTCCATGATCAAGGTCAAACAAAGTATTTTTATTTATTACATAGTTGATTGATTGGTATCATAAACATTACATAAGTGACAGCGCTGACAGCAGATTGTGATCTATGGACGATATAACAAGCAAAAAGATCCTCCGTGGACAGCAAACAAGTCCGCGTCTAATTAATTACACATTTCCTACAAGAAACTGGTCTGTACTGTTATACCTACGGGTTGTTTTGCCGCATTCGCAGTAGACGCACGTTCGCACATACGAAAACGGCATCAATTATCCAATACGAGAAAAGCTCTCGCAGCATTTTCATGAGACGTCGCCGAGCGCACCGCACGTGCGACTGATTGACTGGACCTGAATGGCGGAACGACTTTCAAGTATTTCGAACCGGCAAAAACGGAACAGATATTGAAGCCTTCAAGTGTGAATCAATTTGATTCCATCGCTTTTATTGATCGATCGACAATTTTACTGAATAATTCAGTGGACACGAATACCGACATTCCCCGAGCTCGTGGCGTCGGTAAAAAGTATCGGCCCGGACGTAGCCGAATTTAATCGGTAGCGGTCGTGGGAGTGGCTCGCTGGGCATATTTCAGACTAAAAACTAAACGTTCGGTGATAAGAACGTCATGTCGGCGGTCCCGACGACATATCTGCGAGCCGGAGACGAGTCCTGCGGTAATTACAGGGCATAACGCCGGCGGAACGACAGGAATGCCCCCATCCCGAGCTCACAGCCACGGATTTATAATGACGAGAGTGTCGCGGCCATCCTTACCGTACTAAAGAAAAACAGCGGACTGTCCGGCATTCGTCAACCGAGGACCTGTTCCCATCGAGAGTGCTACACGACTTTTTAAACTAGCAAAATGCTCGTTTCAAAATTGGAATTCCTCTAATGCCATCCTTGCCGAAATGCCTATGAAAATTTTACGTAATTACGATACGATTTCTACATTATTGAGTTCTCCTTTTTGTCGTCGTACCATGTCAATTATATAAATTGTTCGTGCAATAAATTTTACTGTATCTTCTTGGACGGGTGGTTGTGGTGGAATGCGCCGACGATACGCCAGTCGCGTAGCATACGGCCCCAATTAGCAAGGGATCGATAGGCGGTGGCGATGGCGAGATCCTGTCAACAACGCCGCATTGCGCAAGCACCGCGCATATCTAATCTGAATTTAATGAATGCGGGTACTATCAAAAAATAAACGGAGGTTACTAAATCATATTAGCGCTTTTGAATTTCTTCTTCGACTTATTCAAGTGTAGGTTTACTTAAGAAATCAACAAAATAAATACATATGAAATTGTTAAAATGTCAAACTACATTCCCTAGAAATTCTAGTTAGATAATGAGTTATTAAATATCAAACTACTAATATATTCAACTTTACTAAAGTCATTGTCAATAAATATATTGATAATATCCATATCCATCTTTTACGTCACTGCCGTAATCTGTAAATTAGAAGCGTAAATCAAGGATAAACGGGTAGGAGTAATTTTTCAATGACTTTATTTTTTTGTTTCAGTACGTTATTAATCAATTATTTTTAATATAAAAACTCGTTTTGCGTCATTATAGTGACGGGAGTTTAATTTAGATGACGGTATATTGATGAGTAAATTTGTAATTAATCTGTGCGTAATGTTAGCAAAACACATCTGACGCGACTAAATTATATCACTATTCGCAATTATCACATTTCGCAGACCGTGACGTGTGACATATAGACTTCATCGTATGTCACGACGTTACGATTGTATTAATAACTCTTTGTTATTGCTATTCGACAGCAATTAGCTAGATTTAAATTACACCGTAGTTTATTATGATTTTTAACATTACTTCTTAACATCTGTATGAGAAAGCGTAATAATATGTAGTATGGATCGTTCTTTAGTTTCGATTCTATGTTGAGAGCAATATTCATAATGCGTGTTCTAGCTTTATATAAGACTAGCTTTAACCCGTGACTCTGTTCGCGTGGAAGTTACTCTAGGGTAAGGCTAATATGCAACGGAAGCTCTCAAGGGAAAAAACAAAACCGATTTAAATAATACTCATAGGGTTCAGCTTTTATTGGTATTGGACTTTTTTGATAAATGAGCTATCTAACACCGAAATAATTTCTCAAATCGGACCAGTAGTTCCTGAGATTAGCGCTTTCAACCAACCAAACAAACCGTTCAGCTTTATAATTTTTTTCTAGTGTCGTATCTGGAAAACCAATCGTCTAACAAAATTGTTTTTATTAAGAAGACATAATGAAAGTGTATCCAAAAGTCCCCCGATTTTAAAAATTTTGGTCATTCATTCCTTGACCAAATACCAAATGATTGAAACTATAAGGACTATGTGAAGGAGAAATACAAGCTGCAAGTAATCGTTAAATTCCATGCAAACTTTGTTATTATTTAATGTTCTTTTTTATGTCATAGGAGGCAACGAACATATGGGTCACCTGATGTTAAGTGATCACCGCCGATCATAGACACTAGCAACACCAACGGAGTCGCAAATGCTTTGCCAGCCTGTGTTTAGGGAGAGGGAGAAGGGAGAGAGATGGCCGAAGATAGGGAGAGAGGGGGGCATGGGCCTCCGGCGCTCTCACTCACTGAACAAAACGCAACAATGTAAGCACTGTTACTTCTTGTCGGTATTTCTATGGTTCGGGTGGTACTACCCCGGGCGGGCCGACCTATTCATGCTGAAACGAGTAATAGCTTCAGTGTGGCTCTACCACTACAAAATAACTCTTCGAATATGACTAAGGATGGCAACAATAACTGTATATTAATAACTAATTGCTCTATTATGTCACTTTACAACAATCGTCTTATAAACTGTTGTCAATTATTCTGCTGTTAAACAATTCTGGAATTTTAACAATTGGACTGTAATGAAATTTGTCTTTGTTTGTATCCATAAACATCTCTTCTACACCTCTTTGCATAGCACTTACTTTTTCATTGCATAGGAAGGAATGTATCCCTTTATTAGTTGTGATAATAAACACCTGCAATTATGACCTCGTGGCTCAAAACGTCAGCATAAGGACTTCAAACACAATCATTAAAAATAACTCCAGAACTCTATAAATCTAAGTGAACTTAACAAATAATGTTATTTAACAAAATGAAGACGTCTCACACATCAGAATATTCTGAAAGGAGATTTCATTACCATCTTTATAATGGCCACCAATAAAAGCTGATGTATAGAAAGCCATCAATATTAAGTCATCGACCTACAACAAAAACATAACCTGCACTGTTGATGTCCGGCGCATATTCAATGGACGACTGGCGCGGCAATTTTCACATTATTCATGCACTCTGAATATTCATCCGACATCGGTTGACCTGCCATTAATTGTTATAGCCGGGTGCCTGTTAACTCATCTGACATACGGCTCGAAGGAACAAGCAACATAATTACAATATAACCTTTTAATACCTGGTGAAAATTGAAGGTAACTTCAAAATACGCTGGAATCGCTTCGAAAAAAATTATCTCTTTCACCTTACTGATTTATATCTCAATTATGAGGCAAAGTAACGGAACTGTACCTTTCAAGTCTCCAATATACTATCTTTTAATCAGAAGCCTTTTAAGCCATTATATTACATTACCTTTTCGCCCAGTCTTGGTGTATATGTTTTTTTCTGTGTATTCAGGATGGTATATTAGCCTCTATTTTTCTGTAGGTTCTAGGTTACCTCTATAGCAAATTTTATTGAGATTGCTATTATTGTGAAATTATACCACTGATACAGGCAGAGTTGCTCTCGTATTTGCAATATTAAGTAACAGTTAGTCCAATAAGTTAAAATTAATAATGCCGTTCCTCGGCAATCTAATTGTTTGGTAACTGGCTGAGCAGAATAAGCGTATTCATAGTGTATGCCCCATTCTTACAGCACGTTCTATAGCCGTAACTGATGTTGGATTTCAATCTATAGGTAACCTTCAGGTTTGTCATAATTATGAGTACAAGTGATATAGGTCATACAATATGCATGTATGAAGTTTTATAAAAAAAGGTTTTGCAGTCGGTTATTTTTTGCATTCATAGACTAGATTATATTCATATCCCTTTAAGTATACTTTTGCTTCATTGTTTTTGCTTTTAAATCCACGCACTCATTTCAGGCTTTTATTAATAAATTGAGATGGGTTCCTTATCGGTCCACCGAAAATCAAAACCGTAAATCAGATCCAAATATTTTATGGATAGGACCTTCGATTTATGAATCGCGTTAAAGTTTATTACAAACTCTTTGTGAATATTGATTTTTAGGTCAACAGCTCGACATTGTATCGCTTGTACTTAGGCTTTATGTTTACGTTCTGCGTTTTATTTCTCTAGCTCGGGATGACCGAGTCGAATGAAGCGAACGACGATAAAATACGTGCGATGTGTGAAAATAGCTATTGTTCGTGGAGATTTGCCGTATGTTATAAACAAGGTAACTTTGTTCATCACAATAGTGGTAAGCGAACTAGTACAAATATGTTTCTATCTAAACATTTTTCCATCATAAAATTGGTTAGAAGTTCTTCTCTCAGACAGCTAGTTTAAGGACATAGAGTTACTTCAGCCATGTAAGTATATAATAGTTAATATTTTACACTCAATTCTTTCAATAAAATCTAATACCTTTAAACGAGCCAATCTTGTATATTGATATATATTCTGGATCTTGGAAACGGCGTCATCTATTTCCGTGAAACTTAGTATGTAGGTAGTTTCGCTAGCTTCTAACTAGATTTTATTAATAGAAAACTTTTTTTAACTGGCTTTTCAAGTAATGAAAAATATAGCTAGAATATAAAGGTAAATTTCGCCGGCGCTGCCAAAACAAAAATAGCTCAGATGGAAATTAGTTGTTTCGAATATCTGTGTAACCCCAGTTCGAACCCGAGTGACAGCAGAAGAAATATATTTTTAAAATATGTATCTTTTTTGGAAAAAAAAATGTCAATTTTATAAGGCAAACCTAACAATTTAAAACTGTTTTTTAAAGAACCGACCTAGGCTCGGTCGCCCATGTACTTTTAATTTTTTTTTTTTATATTAAAGGAGGCAAACAAACTTGTGGGTCACGTGATGTTAAGTGATCACCACCGTCCATAGACACTAGCGACATCAGGGACGTCGCAAGTGCGTTGCCAGCCTGTATATGGGAGAAGGGGGAGGGGAAGGAAAGGGAAAGAAGGAAAGAGGAAGGGACGTGGGCCTCCGGCTCTCTCACTGACCGAACGAAACACAACAATGCAAGCACTGTTATTTCACGTCGGTTATCTGTGAGAGGGGTGGTACTACCCCGGAGGAGCGGACCCATTCATGCTGAGACCAAAAATAGCTTCAGCGGGGCTCTACCACCTACAAATTCTGCTTAATCTGTGCCAGTGTTACAATGTTCAAAGGGTTATTTTTTAAACGTGTTAATTTGTGTAACTATCATCATGATTTGAAAAATTATTCTTGGATTTTATGGCATAACATTGGTAATATAAGCAATAACGGAGTGATTTTTAAATTTGAAATTAGTATTGTCCGCTCTCTGTACTTCTTCCTTGTATCTTGTGACATTTATATCTCCATTAATGTTACAATAGTAAGAATCTAGTTTACCTTAAGATTGTCTCTCGTTATCCATCTTTGACATTTTATTTAAATATTGGAAATCGGTACAGCGTATACATTACTAATTTAATATTATATAAATGTTGGATAATGATGGTGGAGTGATTAGTAAATGGTAAAATATTAGAAGCTGTTCATTTTATTTTATTACAGCTAGGCCTAAGCCCTAAAGTCCCCATGGAGTTGCGATTCCCTACAAAACTAAAGCCAAGTCAAGTTTAAGATGGAATATATGCCTGTGTATTTATTTTAGGTAATGTCAAATAAAGTCGCAGACATACGTTTTTTTTTGGCTATTTTCATCAAAACCAGTAATTTTGGTCGAAACAGGCTCAAAACTGAAATAGAGATTTATATAAGTCACCAAAAATAATCATTCATTTTGTTCTCAGATACGAGGGAAACGGGGTTCGTCAACGCCATAACTGCAGCTGGGGTTACATATTCCATTACGAGAGCTTGTACAGCGGGAACCCTTCTGGAATGCTCATGCGAGAAGGTATCCAATAAAATGGCTTTCAATAGGTTCTTTGTTGTGTTACATAATAATTGTTAAACATTATAACTATCGTCTCTTTAATAAATGCTACTAACATTTATGCGGTTATCGTAATTCCTACCCAATAGATATTAAAAATAATAATATTAAAAATAAGCGATTCACTTGTAGATCTTAAATTGGTATAATAATAATGTTTAACACTTTTACACTTTTAATTTTTTTGGCAATGCTTTTTTGTTCTTAGTTCTACTAAGAAAATTAATGTTTTACTGACGGAATTAATTCAGTAGAATTATTGATATTTATTTCATTCAAATATATTTTAGTAAACATGAAATTAATTTAGTGGATATTTTATTCAAAAGTTTTATTGATTTTGTTCAATAGTCAACGATGTCTCGATGCTAATGATATAGTTTTTAGATAAGGTTTATGGATCTGAAATAATTACTTCCTTAATATTTCGATTGAAAATATTATGCGACCGAGTCTTGCTCGGAGTCTTCAAAATAAAATTTAGCAAAATAAACATAAAATGTCAACCAGATCATTAGAACCATTTCGGACACAACAACACATAATTGTATGAAAATTACAGACTTAACAGTAGTAATGAATTAGTCTATATTTATTATCTTCTATAGGGTGTTCCTAAACAACGCCGTGGACGCGAGCCAGCGCTTACTCCTCCCCCTCAGGAACCAACGGATAAGTGGCAGTGGGGAGGCTGCAGCGATAACGTACGTTTCGGACTTAAAAAGTCAAGAGAATTCATGGACAGTCGATACAGAAAACGAAGCGATATAAAGACCCTCATTAAGCTACATAACCACAACGCTGGGAGGTTGGTTAGTAAACACTTCATATATGACTACAATTAACTAAAAAAAGAGTGTCTATCAACTGCTACTATACATGCGGAATTATTAATTTGTTTGTTACGCTAACTACTCAACCGATCATTATAAAATTTTGAACATGCGTTATCGTGGGCACACAAAAATGGGCACATAAATTTCATCCTGGAAAAATCTATTGAGAAAGGGTTAAATCTACATTCATGCGTGCAAAGTCGCGAGCAAAAGCCGGTTAACAATAAATCTGATAACAGTGTACAAATTACATTAATGATTATTTTTAATGGGAACCTCAAAAGTAGAGGAAACTATAAAAAATGGACAAATGTTATTTAACTATACTTGTTTATATATTTAAAAAAAAATGTGTATACATATATTGTCACTTCATTGAGAGTACCTTCTTATTCATTTTTACCTTGTAATTAGTATGCGCAAATTTCATTTACAATGTACTAAAACACTGAAATACATTTTAGGCTGTCAAGAATAATATGAAAATTGAATGCAAATGCCACGGTCTCTCTGGTTCCTGCACTCTCCGGACATGTTGGTGGCGGATGCCCGCGTTTAGAGAAGTCGGTGATAAGCTTCGGGACAGATTTGAAGGAGCCGCCAAGGTAAAGTATATTATTAAAACGAAGCTTAGATCAAATTAAATTCATACTTATGAACAATATACATTCTTAAAAGCGTTATAAAAACTTTTAGTGCCAAATTACTAATTACTAGAGTCTCGCTTGCTTCCTAGGACACTAAATTGTGGCAAGTGATCAATCGATTAAAAAAAAATGCGTTGAACCCAAAACAATGTATAACAAATTCCGCATTGAATTCTCATGGTCCTATGATGATAGTAAATGTATGATAGTTATTGAACCTCAAATAAACTGAAAGATCAAAATGAAATAGAATCTACAAATAAATTTCCAATTGATTTCAATATATATTATCAGCAATTCTGTACTCAATATCGTAACGATGGTTTATATTTATGCTCATAGGTAATTGCAAGTAACGACGGTGATAGTTTCATGCCAGAAAGCACTGGTATCAAGAGACCTGGTAAGAAGGACATCATTTATTCAGAAGAGTCACCCGATTTCTGCCTTCCGAATATGAAGACCGGATCATTGGGTACCCAAGATCGTCAGTGCAACGTTAGCTCGGCCGGAACCGACAGTTGTGATCAAATGTGTTGCAGACGAGGATATACCGAAACTTCTGTCAGAGAAACTGAGAATTGTAACTGTCATTTCAAATGGTGTTGCGAGGTTATCTGTGAAACATGCTACGTCAAACGAAACATACAAACATGCCTATAATGTGATAGACAATGTATTAAATGTTTTTTTAATTATTATATATTAAACATATTATTTTTAATACTGTTTTATTATTACTCATTTAAACTGCAATACAAATAAATATTATAAAAATGAAATTCACATCATCATTTTCCTTCGGTTTTATAATCAGATAGCAATGAAAGTGGATCATATTTCAGTTGTTGCCGAGAAATGTTTACATTAGTGTCTGTAATATCTTCTGAAATTAAACTCAACTTCTGATTTCCATCATCCGATTCTTCCGCATTTAATGCATCAGTTTTATCAGCATTGATTTCTTCTGTACTTCCTCCTACTAACTGTTTGTCCTCACTATTTTCATTACTATGATTTATGGGCAAGTCTAAATACTGATTTGGTTTTTTCCTGGGTTTAACAGTTACTCCATCAGGTCGATAGCTATTAAAATCAGCCCCAGGAAGAAAAAGTTTCTGGCATTCGGTGATATTTTGTTTTTTCCTTGAAATGAAGTTGTATAACATATTTATTTTTAAAATATCTTTGTTACTAAACCCGTTTGTTTCCCCGCCTATGATATCTAAATGATCTTCCTGAAATAAAACAGAATTTACAGCATTAAGTATAATCTGCTTATATTTTTCTATTTATTAAAAAAGAATTACCTTCATTTTAATCGTTGCTCGGCCTGTAGAAGAATATCTGTGGGAAGGGTAATGTCCAGCACTTGCGAAATCATATGTAATATCATGGAATAACCATTCATTGTTATTTAATTTTTCAAAGAGATATCTCTTATCTAAAACATAAAAGTTATTTGGTAAAGAAATAAATTCTTTTTACTGGTCATGTTATGTGTAGTATATAGTTTTTGTTTACGCATACATAGACACTCCAAGGAATGTTTATATATGTCATTATTAGTTATTACAATATACTACTATAATACTTTACCAGGCATAATATTCTTCTCTATTACTTTAATGTACTGGTCGCGATCAGGTGAAGTATGTTGGGCAGGTATTCCGACTATAGCTAATACAGCTTCAGCTAGTTCATTCCCTGTGCTCATACATTCATAACCTAGTACCACTTGCTGTAAAACGATAATGAAGCAGTTTTTTAAATAATGCTACAAACTTGATTTTAATTTATATAGGTAATTATGAGCAACTAAATAGGTCTTCATGCATTATACCATAGAGGTAATACAGCCGTAATATTCACGTTGCTAATGCTGTAAATACTTGAATGTTTTAACGACAAACAAATAAGGAAACTTCAGTGTAATAACAACTACTTTTTAACCGATGAAAAAAAAACGGAGGAGGTTCTCAATTCGTCGCGTATATTTTTTTTTATGTATGATCACGTATAACTTTTTACAATATAGTCCGATTTTAAAAATTCTTTTTTTATTGGAAAGGGTGTATGTAACTCCGAAGTTGGTGCCATTTAAATTTGGAACACATGAAAACATGAAAGATGCAACCACAAGGGTAGTACAACAGAGCATGATTTACAATTCAGCTTCTGAGTTGTGTATTATGAATAAATTAAGCATGTAGTAATTAGTAAGATCATAGCCACAAAAAATTGTAAAATAAAAACTTTTTAACAAAAAATTAAACCGCCGAAAAAACTGAAAAGCAAAAAATTATAAACCTTGTACTTTATTCATCTTAATAACTAAGTTCTTAAACGCATGTAAGTATACCTAAGAAATTTTGAGTCGGCGCTTAGTATTTAAATACTTTCATATAATACCTGAACTCCGCGTGTAGTAAACTGCTTAGTAGAATGATCCGCACAATTTAAAAGGCCTCTTCTATTAATGAAAAATACCCATCTACTATCTTCGTCTTTAGGTGGACTGGGTAACTCTAAGAAATTTATACTGGTTACACTATTCACCATATTAAGAAAACTACGGATTCTGTCACGGAGAACCTTATCTGAAATTTAAATGAGAAATAATTTTTCTTTATCTTCACAAAATCTTACATATGCTAAGCATAAAACTTTTTTGAGAAAAATGATTCTTATATTCAGGAATTTTATGGTTTTAGTAGAGGTTTTATTATCAGCGTAATCAAAGAGTATTTTAAAGTACATTCAAGACCATACTATTTAAAAATTTAGTGGACTAAAGAAAAACAATACCCGTGAAAGTCAAATGTGATTTAACTCGTAATATACGATTCAAATAAAAATGATAACAAATCTCTAAATATACTTAATATAATTACAAACATTGTTGTGTATTGCAACATAAAACATGGCAAACAATAATGAACCAAGTGAACCCAGTGGTCGCCATTCGATAATAGTCAATTGATTTTTTAAAGTTTGAACTTTATTAGGGTTTTTTGTCAAAGGATATCCTTCTATAATCAAAGGTTTTCATCATGGCTACTCAGTTATTTGCCATTGATCTTTAATTATATAAACATAAAAAAATTATGAGTAAATGAAAATTGAAATTAATTATAAATATGAAAAAAAAACCACATGGTAAAGCACTCAAATTTTAAGGAAACATAGCTTTATGAAAATAAAGAAATTTATCGCAAACCATGACACAATTTTCAATGAATTTTGCACGACACCAAGGGTGGGTGGTATTTCTGGATGATATTGAATTAAATATAGTTTGTTCATTATCAGAAATAGTGATATGCCCAGTATCATCGTTTGGAAAAGTAATGGATGCACAATACAATCAAATGGTTAATCCAAGACAAAGATGTTTTTAATACTACCATTAGCTTTTGAAAATGGATTATTTTTTGTTGCTACATGAGGTTGAATTGCAACATCGTAACCGCGGAGGTCTAAGTCATGGATTACTTTTATGAACAAAATTCTCATTTTGATTATACATTTTATTTCGCTCATTTTTTTTTATTAAACCATCATTTGAAGTGAGTTCACTAAAAAAAATAATAAACATTACAATAATAGTCATATGTTATAATATCATTGTTGAATGTAGAATGAAAAATGGTAATAATTAGAACATAAGAGTAAAAAATACATATAGTCGAGGAACCAACCTTCTTTGCAACCATTTTTGAAGTTGTTATAGACAGCTGTCAAAATGTCTTTTTTATTTACATGTGTGTATATGTTGTGTAAAATTCAAGCAGTAGTGTAAGTAATGCATATTTTAATTAATTTAATGTATTTCTAATGCATTTTATATAAAATAAACAGCTTTCTACACTTCTCCGCCATATAAACTTTAACTATGCCAAATTTCAAGTTCACCCGTTCACGGGAAATCGGTTAAAAAGGGGTACAAAGATTTTGCTTCACGTATTAATATATAGATGAAATTGATATTATAAGTTATCTTAATATTTGAAATACATAAAGTATAGTCCCTATAGGGATCAGATTGAGTACTTTACAAAACAAGCGATCTGCAATTAAAAGAGTACAGTGTATCAAGAAATTCTGTAATTAAAAATGACGCTTAGCACTTACCACTGAAAGAATATACATCGATGTAATATGGAATAATTCCAGACGGCCATAGTTTAAATGTTTCAATCTCTTGTTCCGTTAAATCAAATCCTGGTTCTAACGTAACTATATCGCCTTTCAGTGCTTTAACTGGGTCAACATGTTCACTGGATGGTGCTTGTTCCAAAGGATGTGGGCCTTCTTGACTCTGTTTTGGACTTAGGTTTTGAGTTGGCGTGAAAGCCAGATAGCTTCCTAAGACAATAGTAAAACTATTAATTAATTTTCTTGACTCTATATATATATATATAATTAATCACACAATTCATAGGCATAAAGTCAAGCAAGACTCGGCGCCGAATAATAAAGCTCGGTCTACGCAGTCTTGGTTGGAAACGAACATTTCGAACTTCATCGTAGCTGACTGTCGTCTAATCCCGACATTAATCCGCTAGATTATCATATATGGTCTCTTTAAGAGAGTACGGCTTGCTGGATTCGCCCCGTTGTCACACGCGTTCGAAGTCGTCCTAAAGTGCCACTTACTCCGACCTGCGCGACAATGCGCTCTTCTCGCGCTGCCTCGTCGGCTTCGTCAAGTCAGGCGAGCCGACGATCAAAAGGCCCTTCTCAGGGCCAAACAGACGCCGCTTCTACGTCATCACGACGACCGACCAGCACGCCTACGGACCTCGCCGATGCTCGACCGACGACCCCCGCAACGCTACATGGACTCCGCACATCTAGTGTGCCGTCGCGATCCCCGCCCCGCGACCCGCGGGTGCGGCCGCCCGTCGACCCTCCTACTCCGCTCGGGGTTTACGAGAGTGATTTAATCACTCTCGCCCGGTTCATTGGAACCGAGGACCTGTCGGAGGGGATGGTACGATGGATGGCTCTGTACTTGAGGGTTCAAGAAGCGGAGATCGAGAAGAAGAAGCCCCTGCCCGAAGATATCGCCGCCCTGCAGCTCGCTATTAGCGGGCGTATGCAGCCACCGGAAATCCCGACACCGTGGCTCTCGTCGAGTCCAATCGGGAGAGCGCTACGTCGCAAGCGTACCTCCCCGGACTCCGAAGGCCACAAGAAGCTGAAGCCCAATACTCCTGAGATTCCGCAACAACATCTGACGCCCACACCGGCAGCGCCCCCGGCTACCTCGAGCGCGCCTGCACCCGCGCCGGTGCCGCGAAGGGTTGCTGCGAGTGAGCAGCCCTCCTACGCGGCGATCACAGCGCCACCTACAACCGCGCCACCTCCGAAAGCAGCCCGCCTACGGAACCCTAATGTGGCTCTACCGTGCGACAGTGCTGCGACAACAACTGATTCCCGCCAAACACAGCCCGAGCCGACTAGAGCGACGGGACCATGATACCCGCCGATAGTTGTAGAGAAGATGGACAACTGGGTTGTTCACTTCAAACAGCTCACGGCCACACTCGGACATCCACCGAACGTGCGCGCCTATGGACAAGGAGTCCGTTTCATCCCGGCGGACGGCGACGAATACCGGGTCATACAAGACTACCTAGACAAGCAGGAGGGGGTGTATTGGTTCTCATACACCCCCCCCCCCCCCCGAAACGAAGCCTGAAGGTCGCAATTCGCGGCATACCAGTGGACACAGACCCGGCCGTGATCATAGAAGCCCTGCACGTGAAGGGACACACGGCGGAATATGTCCGGCCGATCAAAGGACGCGGGGGTAGACCGGGGTGCATCTACCACGCGGTTCTCCTACGCACGCCCGGGCTAGTACCGGCAATATATGAAATCACCGAACTTCTCAATCTGAAGGGAGTCTCAATTGAAGCTTGGCGAGGCAAGCGCCGGCCGGCACAATGTCACCGGTGCCAGCAGTTCCGGCATGCCTCGCAAAAATGTCACCGACCAATTGCCTGCGTACGGTGCGGGGGGCCCACCCCGCACGGCACTGTGAGCGCCCCAGGGAGGAACCAGCCACCTGCGCGAATTGCGGGGGCGCCCACCCCGCGAATAGTATGACGCTGTGCCCCGTGTTCAAACGGGAGATGCGAAACCGCCGTGCCGGTACCGTCGCCCGGACTGGTGACCCCGGGCGCAGTACGGAAGCCCGCTCGGCCCCAGTAATGGTCGAGAAGGCGGCCGTAGGAAGCCTAATGGCTCCCGCCAACGATCCACCACCTCGAGGAGCAGCTGCCAAGAAGAGGAAGAAGAAAAATCCCACCCTACCAGCGAGATCCACGCAAGAGGAAGAAGCCGCGGGGGAGATTACCTCGCTTCTAAAAGAAGCCGCAAAGCAAACGGGGAAGACGAAAGATGAAGCTACCAAAACTTGTCTGGCGTTCCTGAGGACGCTCCTCACCTTAGGTGACCAGGCCCGCCAGCAGAAACCCGGCCACGCAGGTGGCCCGCTATAGTCACCACCGAATCATAAGAGGCGCGGACACCCGACCTCTTCAAACAAGAAGAGGATACCGAGAGTGACGCGCCCAATGAATCCAGAGCTACGAAGCACCCCAAGGCCAGGCCCGTATTTACGGGTCGCGATAGAAGCCACTGAAAGAGGCAATACGCCTCGAGCAGTTACCTCGCCCGCCCACACAAGGGTAGGCAGAGACGGCCCCGACGGGTACGGCTTGCTCTAAACGCCATGATAATTTGGAGTCCCTAAAACATTCCGCACAATTGGCAGTGAAAAATTTTCCCATGGATTTTTTTTTCTCGAGATGACTACGCTATTTATCCATCAAGGTCTTAGCAGCTTCACCGAACTACTAAGGCGAGCGCTTAAGGCACTCAGCCGATTTTATTATGGCAACAAGCTCAAGGGTGCACGGCACACCTCGGCTTGGCTGTTGCCTGTTGCATGCAAAATCGCGACCAATCTTAGCTAGCCTAGCTAATTATTCATATATGTATGAGTTGTTGAACCGTATATGTGTACCAAGCATACACGCCTCAACAACTCTTCCATATATTTATTATCGGAAAATTGAGAGTTTTTCAGTTCGATAAGGGAAAAAAAGTAAACCCTGCCACTTTCATGTGTAAGCGTGTAGGCGTGCACGTGTGTGGGGGTGATCGTGTAGTGTTGTAGCGGTGATGTATATTTGTGTGTCACCGTATCGCGCAAGCAACGCACTCAAGGGCTCCCTACCGAGGGATCGAACCTAGGCTTGAGCCGCTGCCGTGGGAGGCCTTTCGTGGAGAAATCCATCATGGACTGGGCCCAGGCTCCCGGGGGAGAGCCTGTCGTGAACCGCCCACCCGAACGTGCGAGTCACGTACGGGCAGGGCCTTACGGCGACTCTAACCGGCTAAAACTCCACGGCAACCAACGCCGCACTATGGAAGTGTCACGGGGTAGCGTGAGCAAGCTCCGCAACACCCCCGGCGGCAGGCGTTTCCCACGCCACACCCGGCTGAGGCAGCCCGGTTACGAGACTGCCTCCCAGCCACCCAAACCCGTGAAATGGGGGTCCAGGCCCCCCGACCCTTTCCCTCTGGGCTTGGTCGACAGCGGAGAGGTTACCCGCTCCACCGCCGCCCCACGATTGATTTTTTAACGAGGTTTACTCCTCCTCCGCCAGAGCCACCCCGAGGTCACCTCTGGCCTAAGCTACCCTACGCACCCCTCCCCCCTTTTCCTACGATCCTAGCCCTACCCTACCTAACACAATTCCTACGCCCGCCAATTCCTGGACTAACCGTGGGAGGCCTAATCGGGTTACTTTTCCCATGGAAAGAGTGCGTGCTTCTATTGATAACTGGCCTCAACGTTTAAAGGATTTACGTATTAAAATAACACACTGTAAAAGTGATAAATGTTGTTTGCAATAAATAGAAAATATTTTTCTCTTTGTTTCAGTATTTATGGCCAGACCAAGTGAGAATATGGTATACAAGAAGGTGGACTTAAATATATCTGTAACTATACAATGATTCTCAATGATTATCAATGTATTATAACTCATTCGGCGTTACTTCAATCAAAGTGTTATCTCTAATACTATCTAAATAAGCGTGTTTAGCCACCATCGTTTCCAAACCAATTAAAATGTATATTCCTGTTTCAGACAAAAATCTAATGCATTGACAAAAATCTGTATAATAGGCAAAAAACGAAATGGTTCTATCAGGTGTATCTAAGGCACTGACCCTGTGACTCTTATCGTTAAATCATATAATTGTCTCAATTTACACTTTATACCCATTAATACTTCTTAATGAAATCTGAGTTAACACTGAGAATCAAACTTAAATTAACATATTTCTTCTTTAAATGTATTATAAATCTATATTCAATTATAACATCATCAAACAAGTTCATGGCAAATTTTCTGTACCATCATTGAAATCGTCATTTAGTCTATGAGATACCACCAAGAGTATACGGTTAATGTGTGTAGTATGATATCTAAAACTTCGAGGGAGTTTGAAAATAATTTTCAAAATTTATCTCTTTGGAGTATTTAAAGTATATTACTTCCTTAGTTCACTGGCTAATTTTTTCTCCAGACTTTAACTAGGCATAACTTTAGACGTAATATAATTCTCTAAAAAGGATGTAGCCCAAATTACTACGTTTCGATGAAACGGTTACACAATTAACCTAATAGATAACCTAAGGTAGCTGATACGTAGAGCAATTGCTGGTCTTTGTACATTAAAATTTCTATCCTCAAACAAGATTTTAAAATCTTATCACAAGTGAATTACTGATAGCTCTCTATGCTTGGAGACCAAATTATAATTGCAATATACGTTGCCCATTACTATACACTATAACGCCTATAAGCAACGGATGTACTGCAAGTCCTCGCAAAACAAGCTGGACTTCAAAACGTCCTTTCAAATATATAGGTACTTTGGCTTTCGATAATATAGAAATTATAGGTACTATCTAAATATCAGTTTGGTATAAATTTCTGTCGGATACTATAAATTTAAACGTAGTTAAATCCATTGAGGTCTTTGGCCTGGAACTTTGCAATTGTTATGTTTGTCACTTGGTTTTTTTCTTGACATCTTGCAAGCGTGGGTGTAGACTAGATTGTAATCGACAACCTCCGACAAAGAACGTACGTGTTGCTTTTATCAGGCTACATTCGGAATACTTCTGTGGGTATATGAGTATGATCAGACAATGCTTCAAATATAAAGTTGCTCAGTGTTCTATTTTTTAATGTGCACAGGTTTTGCTAAATGATCAACATTAAACTGTTCATAAGTATAAACATCAAACAGATCAAAGTGTTTAGTTAGTACTGATTAGATTTATTAGAAGTCCATCAAATGACTTTACGAGAATAGGATTAAAGCATATAATTGCGATTTTTCTTTAGATGTTTTTACTACAGCAAACAGATATGCTGCCCCCCTCGTATCATGTGGTTATTGTAGTCTATAAGTAACGAATGCAGAGAGAACTATAGATTCAACCAAAACCTATCTGTAATGGTCTGCTACCACCTCAAAGTGAAGAAGCCTCCTTTAACAGAGCATTTTCACTATTGGCTTCATACCCGAAATTTGTAGATTTTTGCGCCACTTTGAGGCCTAGGTTTTAAGCTTAGGTTCGATCCCTCGGTAGGGAGCCCTTGAATGCGTTGCTTGCGCGATACGGTGACACACAAATATACATCACCGCCACAACACTACACTATCACCCCCACACACGTGCACGCCTACACGCTTACACTTGAAAGTGGAAGGGTTTACTTTTTTCCCATTATCGAACTGAAAAACTCTCAATTTTCCGATAATAAATATATGGAGGAGTTGTTGAGGTGTATATGCTTGGTACACATATACGTTTCAACAACTCATACACATATGAATAGTTAGCATGCAACAGGCAACAGCTAAGCCGAGGTGTGCCGTACACCCTTGAGCTGGTTGCCATAATAAAATCGGCTGAGTGCCTTAAGCGCTCGCCTTAGTAGTCCGGTGAAGCTGTTAAGACCTTGCTGGGTCAATGGCGTAGACATTTAAAAAAAAAAAGTGCCACTTTTATACTGACGGCGTAGGTGGAAGTAATCTTGATGACTCATGTTATATATAATCTACGTTTAACAACTTATCATATCAATATTATTATGAATGATGTTATATTGTAACTATAAATTCTAACATGTTTTTTGAAAGATATTAAGAATTTCAATATGTTCTTTTTTCCATTTAGTTGTTTTCTAACCAATATAATTACAATTTGCAATTTTATGAGAGATTAAACGATATAATACCAAATTCCTTCTCCATCAAGCCCAAAATATCGAAATGACATATACGAAGATTGTTACAGAATAAGTTAGATTAGTAATGTATGTTAAACATTATATGCGATAATCTCTTTGTACTATATCTGGAGAAGATGTTCAAAGTTTTGCACAGGTGCGTTATCGCAAGGGCAGATGTTACTGTCAGTAATTTTAAAACGAATTTCGATTAAGACGGCAAAACGATTAATACAAAAGTGTACATTTCTTCTAAAACGCAATCAAGCTCACCTTTTGGACAGGATATTAGGATAGTCCAAATAATAAATTCACTTGTCAGTAACACGGCTTCATGCATTTTCAACTGAGAACTCGGCAGCTTAAATGTAATTTTATTTTATTGCAAATGTAAACATAAAACTGAAATAAAATCAATTTCAATTTTGATAAACATTATATATTTAAGTGCTGTAGAGTAAGATAATTTTGAATTATTGCTTTTCAAGTATGTCGGTTTTTGTTTAATCCGTTAACAAATTTTTAATACCTTTTTGGAAATTGTACCAGCTTCTTTTTTTTGTGGCGAGTTATTCTAAGTTTGTGATATTTACTAAGATATTCATACAAGTTTTAATCAGTAAACTGCAATTTCATCTACATTTAATGTTCAATGTACACCAAAGCAACTTTGGAAAAAACACCACTATTTCTAAAATTAATAAGAAAAAGATAAAATGGGTACAGCGGTTTATGCTTACGGGATAAACGTGTTATATTTTTCTTTGAGTTTTCTCAAGGTATGCAATTCTGTTATTCATTAATTTGATTTTAATAGTATCTAAGGTTTAACCAGCATTGGAAATGACTGATTTTTTTATGACTGTGTTATTTATACACAGATCTTTATTAAATTTCTATAAATATATTATGATTTTATTACTCATATAGGTATACGTTTCGCTTTTAGTATCTCAGACATAAACTCACTCTATATAAAACTTGCATCCGCCCGATTATGACGTACAGTTGTCTGGTCTTTGCACACGCGCAAAATTCGCGTATTCATAGTTGCAGGTTCTCCGGAACAGAGCCCTACGTAAAATCACCGGTACCCCATGGTACGTCCGGAATAAGGATCTCCACAGGGACCTGGAGATGCCTTCTGTCTGGGAGTATATAAAATCACTCACACGTAGTTATTTCGAAAAAGCCGCGAATCATCTCAGCCCGTTAGTGGTATCCGCCGCTAACTATGAAACTGTACCCAATGCTGCGCAGTATGGAGACGACCGCGACACATTTTTACCGACCCTCCTGATTCAATCACGTTAGCGAACGATCAGTACCAGCCTGTCTCTCCAAACAGAGCATGTTCACGCCCGCGCTCGCGTAACCACAGATCACACTGCCGTGGTCTGGGGAAAAATTTCGCTCCCGCACACCAGATCTGGTCTCCCTCGGCAGCGGCTCAAGCCTAGGTCCGTTCCCTCGGCTTGGAGCCTTTGAGTATGCTAACGCGATACAATGGCCCAAAACCTGACATCGCTGCTACAACATCACACATATCACCTATACACACGTGCACGCCTACACGCTTACACGTTGTTTTTCTTTTTCAGAGAAATAAACGACAAAGAGTTCTACCCTTAGTTTTTTCTTATCCTATCCTATATAGTTTTAAGGAACTTTTCCGACACAAAATACATATAGGAGTTGTTAAGGCACGCATGCTTGGTACACATGCTTATTTCAATAACTCATATACGTATATCTAGATTGCTTAGCTTAGGTTAGCTCTTTTTTTTTTTAGAAATACGGGGTTTCTCTACCGTGAGTGGGCAGAGCCTTTGTTATACTTATTTTGGTTATAAGTTCTTCAATTATTTATTAAACTCTTTGCAGACCTTTATTATGGCCTTACAATAGTTCTCTAGTTCATCCATTTTATCCTTGTCTAAAATTATTTCTGTTATTTTGATATCTACCAATTTTCTCTCTAAAACTTGTTCAAGGTTAAATCTCCTAATTCCAAATACTGGGCAGCACATCATAAGGTGTTGAACTGTTTGCTCAACTTGGTCATCACACATACACGCCGGGGAGTCCTTCTTCTTATACTTGACCAGTTACCATCTGTACGGTATCCGGGTGGAGCGGTCTCTTCCTTAATGCCTTGTATGCCAATGTTATATCCGGGAAAAAGGTTTTTGTAATTTCGCCTTTTTTTTTTTTTTTTTTTTTTTTATTGAAGCACGACAAAGTGACTGCACTATACCTGATGGTAAGCATAGTACAATCCAAAAACAGTGGCGACCACCGAGAGACAGATCATCCATCGTCGGTCGCCGCTGTCATGCCGGCCATAATGACGAAAGTCACCTGGTACTGGATATGCACAGGCTGATCCCGAAACGCGACGCGCAAAAGCGAGTCACTATGACGGGCTTTTTCGCCATGTACATGGTGGTTGCGACCCAGTCGGGCTGTAAAACCCTACCACCCCGCTATCGCCATTGCCTCGTTCGTTGATCAGCAGGGCGCACCACGTGCAGGTGAGGTTGGCTTGGGTGTCTTAAGTGTTAAGATGTTACTCGACACCCCTCACACCCCAAAAACCTTTCCCCTCCTCTGCGTATCTGGCGCCCCAATTAGCTATAGTCAGTTATCTTATTTTCTTCTTCACGAAGGAAATAGGGCAGCTATCGTAATGTGATCTTACTTTGAGGCGCAGCGCCGCTTCTTTCGCCAGTTGGTCGGCTCTCTCATTCCCCTGAATAGATGCATGTGCTTTGATCCAAGACAGTTCGATGTGTTTCCCTTTCCTGCGCTGCTCTGATATTTTGTTCCGAATCATGTATGCTAGGGGATGGTATGTTCCTCTGTTTTTAATTGTATCAAGTGCCGCTATTGAATCACTGATAACTTCTATTTTATCGTACTTATCGGCTTGTTCAATGGCCTTGTATATTGCATACAGTTCGGCTTGGTACACTGTACAATAGGATTCCAACCTGTACTTTTTCTTGTTTATCTCTGTTCCATCTTCCCATGCCTTCCATGCTGCACCCACTTTCCCTTCTATCTTACTCCCGTCTGTATAAATTCTCAAAGCTTTCTGTTCACTCCCCATCCTTGCCTCCTCTTCATCCCTTATCCGTTCATACCCAATTTCGGCAATTTCCGCCGGATGCGGCGCTTCTTGAAACCTTATTTTCCTTTCTATTTTTCTGTCACGTAGTTCTTCCAGCTTAGTTATCCCTCGCTTGACCTCGTACAACTTTGCAGCTTCCCAAGCTCTGAGATCCAGCGGAAGAAGGCCAGCAAGTACCATAGCGGCAATCAGTGAGGTCGTTCGGTATGCTTTAATTATTTTTTGGCAAAAGCCCCTCTGTACTGACGCCAGTATCTTCCTTGTCTTAGACTTACTTGCCTCCCTATACCACACGCTTGCTGAATATAGCATTATGGGCTTTATCACCGCCGTGTACATAGTCCTGATAATCTCTGGGTTGAGGCCCCACGATATTTTTGCTGTTTTTATCAGCTGTTTATATATGTTTATGGCTTTATTACTGGTGTTCTTGATATGATTATTAAATGTGAGTTTATGGTCAATAGTGACTCCCAGTAATTTGATCTGATTTTGAATATTTATTTCAACCCCTGCCCCCCCATAAAAATTTTTGGTGTTATGAATTTAAGTTTTTTTGTAACTATTATAGCGTTGGTTTTATGTGGTGCGAATTTCAACTTGTTTTTACTTCCCCATCGAAAATTAGATTTAGTGTATTCTTTGCCTCATCTTCAATCTTTTTTGTATCCTCTCCAGAGAAAACCAGAACTATGTCATCGGCGAACGCTTGACAATAGATGTTAAGTTCATCAAGCTGTTTTACTAGTGGGTCCAAAAGTACATTCCAGAGCGTCGGACCTCCGATGGAACCTTGTATGCAGCCCTTTGTAGTTTGTCTCGTACATGTTTCTCCAGCATATTTGACCGTTACTTCTCTATCATGTAGGTAGTTATCCATTAAACTACGGAGATTTTTAGGGCATCCAAGAATTCTGAGCTGGTTTTTTATGGCTGGCCACCAGGCGCAGTCGAAGGCCCCCTGTATGTCCAGTGACACAACTACGCTGATTAGCTTGTTCTTCAGGTTTTCTTTTTTCTGCTTCATCAGGTCATACAGTGAGTCCTCCGTGCTGCGCTGCGGTGTGAACCCGTATTGTCGGGGGCTTAACTTATTGGCCGTATGCCGTCTCAGCCTACCAATCATAGCTCTCTCTAGGATTTTGCCTAATACGGAGAGAAGTCCTATGGGTCTATATGCCCTTGGATCCCCGTAGTCTTCCTTCCCAGGTTTTCTTATTGTAACAATCTCCGCCCGTTTCCATGCCTTGGGGAAACATGACGTCCTCAGGCAGCCGTTCATTAGGCTCAGGAATAATTTATTTTCCACTGCTATCGCTGCTGCACAGATATCCGCAGTGAATCCGTCGGGGCCTGGAGCTTTTTTTGATTTGAGTGATCTTATTATCTGATTAAGCTCTCCTTCAGTAAATGGCGAGTCATTTGCTACTTCGTCTGTTTCTTGTCCTACGGTTTTAGTTTTTTCTCTTATATATTTTTGTGCCGCTGTTTCATTTCCCACGTCATCAGCTGGAAAGAAGGTTTCCGCTAGTAACTCTGCTGACTTTTTTGCTGTTAATACCGCTCTGTTTTGAACCAATAGTTGATCCTCGTGTCTAACTGAGGTTTGCCTGATTATCCTGTAAACCCCCTCCCAGAAAGTTTCCTTTTCCTGTCTACTGCAAAACTTTTTCCAACTCTCTGTTCTCGATTTTTTAGCCACATTCTCATATATCTCTTTTTGTTTCAGGTACTCGCTTAGGTTAGCTCAGATCAGGGGCGGTTTCTCAGGAAGAGAGCCAGAACGGTCCCTGGCCGCCCCTAATACGTATATCTAGATTGCTTAGCTTAGGTTAGCTCAGATCAGAGGCGGTTTCTCAGGAAGAGAGCCAGAACGGTCCCTGGCCGCCCCTACAATGCGGCCGACGGTACAACGTGGGGTTTTAATCCGTGCGAGTCGGACATAACCCACCCTCTCCCCCGGGAGGGTGGGTATCCGTTAAGGATTTCCCCACGTTAATAAAAAAAAGGGTTAGCTCAGATAGGTTGCGATTTTTGCACAAAACAGGCGACAGCCCAAGCCGAGGTGTGCCGTGCATCCTTGAGTTAGTCGCCCAAACATCCCAAATCAACTGACTGCCTTCAGCGCTCGCCTCAGTAATTCGGTGAAGCTGTAAAGATTCTTCCAGGTCAACAGCGTTTTCATAAAAAAAAAAACATTCTTAAAATATAACCTAATATAATCATAATATTTATATAGAATTGGCCTCTTCTGTTTTTTTTTTTCATAATTTCATCCGCTTCTTTTTCGTATTAAGTGCCTATTTCAAGATTTTCCGATGATGAAAAAAAATAATATATCATATGTATCGGAATGATATTTCAAGATTCCCCCAAAAACTCCTGCAACTTCGATTACAGTATAAAGTTCCAGATCAAAATATAAAAAAGTTAAACAACAATAAGGTTTTACAAGCAATAGTAACATAATGTAATTAATTATTTATATTTGTTTTTTTTTTTTTTAATAAGGCAACTCTCACAATAGTAATTTTATTGTTACGAGGAATACTTTACAAACAAATACTAATAAAAAATAGTAATATAAAAAATAGTACTAATAAATACAGAGTGCACATCAACTAAGGAAAGTATAGATATTTTGCTAGTTCCGTACTGTTATATACCTCCAGGGCTTCTGCAACCTTCGCCGATGTATGCCTGAATGCAAAATTCTTCTTCATGTGAAAATTATGCACGCTATCGCGGATTTAGACACACTATTCGTATACTTTATGACATATTTCTCAGTGCATAAACATAAATTTCCCATCGACGCGTGTATACACGTGGGAACAGGCCCCAGGGTTCCTTCGACCACCAGCACCGATTGAATTTTCACTTTCATCGTATCACATCACTCAATTTTAAACCTTGACTGTACTCGATTATGATTCATAAACATATAACAGATATATCGTTGTGAAACAAAGATGTTTCAGAAAATAGTTCGCCATAAAACAAGATGGCTGACATATGACATTTGACTAAAGAAATGCGCGCGCATAAATTCCAGAATATGAGTATCATTCACTTGAGAACTAAACATGACAATATTGTTTATATTATTTTTTTTTTGTTTATTCAATGTTTTTTATATAATCTGAACTATGATTAATTATTGAAATATAGTTTTTATTCTAATCGTACCTAATAGACTCCTAATATAAATATTAATAAATCTGTTTTGTGCGTTTGTATATTGTTTTAAAATTTTGTGATAAAAATGTATTATATAAGGTACAATATCGAATTTTATATTAAAAAATGTTGTCCTCGTACTTATATATCAAGCGATAACTTATACAGTGACTTTTTAATGACTTCTTGTCCGTGGGGCGTAAGTATATGTCCATGTAATAATTATCTATAATACTTTTAAATATCATAAAATACAGATAAACTATTATGTATAAGATTAAAATATCGATATTTTAGTAAGAGTATATTTAGTTGAATTTAAACAATTTGCGTTACAAACCGCATTGGACCTGCGGTGCAATGCTACTCAAAAACATATAAATTAAAACAACTTCTTTTAACATTCTTGTTATATAATTATTTTTATTAATGTTGCGAAAGATAGATATGGTCAACCAAGTTAAGCTGCCACTTTTTTTTTCGAAATGGAACCGCTGTTGACCTGAAAAGGTCTTTACAGCTTCACCGAACTATTGAGGCGAGAGCTGAAGGCACTCAGCCGATTTGGGATGTTTGGGTGACTAACTCAAGGGTGCACGGCACATCTCGTCTTGGGCTGTCACCTGTTTTGTGCAAAAATCGCGACCTATCTGAGCTAACATAAGTTTAGCTATCTAGGTATACGTATATGACTTATTGAAACATGCATGTGTACCAAGCATGCGTGCCTCAACAACTCCTATATGTATTTTGTGTCGGATAAATTCCTCTAAACTATATAGGATAGGATAGGATAAGGGTTAAGCTATCACTACGGCTTAGAACTATTTAATAACAATACCTGCTATGATCCGTTTTTGAGTATCCTTATTATAAGCTTTAAAAACTTGCTCAGATTATATCAGTTTAAAAAGTCAAAAGAAACAGTTAATTTGTTTGTGTCCAGATGATGCATGTTGTGAGTATATATGTGGGTACTTTAATATCAATTGCTTTTTTATGGCCACCGTTACTACACAGATCGTAATGTTAGTAAAGACAATAAAAATCTATATTCATAACTAACCATCCTAATTCACATTAGTGCTGTTATGTTCTAGTTAGAAGAATGTAGTTGGCAACATTTACAACGTTTCAAATCAATCCAATTACCAATTTTCATCCTACATTCAACAATGACATTAAAAAATATAACTATTATTGTAATGTTTATTAATTTTTATGTTGAAATCACTTCAAATGAGGATTTAATAAAAAAATGAGCTAAATAATTCTTTCTAATTTCTTTTTCTAATTTTGTTCATAAATCCATGATTTAGACCTCAGCGGTTACAATGTTGCAATTCAACTTCATGTAGCAACAAAAAATAATTTGTTTTCAAAAGCTAATGGTAGTATTAAAAACATCTCTGTCTTGGATTCACCATTTCATTGCATTGTGGATCCATTTACTTTTCCAAATGATTTTTTTTTCGATCTGACTACGCTATTGACCCCCCAAGGTCTTAACAGCTTCACCGGACTACATTTTCCAAACGATGATACTGACCATATCACTTTTTCTCATAATGAACAGACTACATTTAATTCAATATCACCCAGAAATACCACCCCATGGTGTCGTGTAAAATTAATTGAAAATTGTGTCATGGGTTGCAATAAATATTCTTATTTTCGTAAAGTTGTTTGCTTACAATTTCGATAGCTTTACCACATGATTTTTGTTTCAAATATATAATTAATTAAAATTTGCATTTACACATAGATTTTTTTAATTTTTTAAAATAATTACGATCATAGTAATTAACTGAGTAGCCATGAAGAAAACCTTTGATTATAGAAGTATACCCTTTGACAAAAGAACCCTAATAAAGTAATTAGGGAACCGGTGTTGAGTGATATGCTAAATCCTGGATGGTCGGTTGTTAACTAAGATTATGTGAACAGAACTACAAGTGCTTTGCATAAGACATAAGGCGGAGGCTTTTTCTGTCACTTTTTTTTTTGAACTGACTACGCCATTGACCTAGCAAGGTCTTAACAGCTTCACAGGGCTACTAAGGCGAGCGCTTAAGGCACTGACACAATTATTTTTTTTTGACAACTGGCTGAAGGGTATTTGGCGTACCTCGGCTTGGGCTGTTGCCTGATACATGCAATTCGCGACCTATTCGAGCTAACCTAAGCTAAGCTAACTATTCATATATATATGAGTTGTTGAAACATATATGTGTACCAAGCTTACATACTGCAACAACTCTTATATATATTTCGTATGGGTTAATTTTCTAAACTATTTCAGTTTGATAAGGAAAAAAAAATAAGACCCTTCCACTTTCATGTGTAAGCGTGTATGTGTGCACGTGTGTGGTGGTGATATGTGTAATGCTGTCGTAGTGATGTAAGATTTTGTGTCACTGTACCGCGCGAGCTGCACACCCAAGGGCTCTACCCCGAGGGAACGGACCTAGGCTTGAGCCGTTGCCGAGGGGGGCCTAATCTGGTAATTTTTCTGTCACTATTTTTCTCAAAATTTCAGATACATTGTAGAACTTTAAACATATTTATCATCGTTTCGAAGTCTTCAAATGTTATAAACTGGTCGATTTCGTTGAGTGCAATTTTTGGGGTTAATTAAGGACATTAATAAAAATACTTTTTTTTTTCATAAATTTTGTATTTTTAGTAACAACTATGTAATCATTTTTTTAATTATTATTGTAAAAGGTAGTGACAATGTACAACCAATTAACAAGTGCATCGACCCATAAGGCGGTCTCTGGACGACATATACTTAAATCATAGAGGTATTTCTACAAACACGTTTCTTAAAACACCGCAATAATTACAATACAAATAAATAAAACAAGTGTGGTTTGAGATTCACAAAGGCTAAGCTGATTATTTCTAATTTTTTTGTAGTTTTGACTTATTTTGTTAAAATTAAAAATACTAAGTACATTCAGATAAATAACTTATAAAAATATCATTAAAAAAAACTATATTTACACAAGTAAAAATGTTTTTACACAATCAATTTTATTCCATTGAGAATTTACAAAAAAATATCGTTAAAATATTACTAAAACTGTCAGCAGTAAAAATTTTTTTTTGTTCCGTTAAAATGGCACAAACTTTGATTCTCGTGGATATAATAAATTTCATATTTTAAAATAACCTCAGTAATACACTGGCTCGTTTTATATAACGTTAAAATACTTCATTTCTTCTATCACAAGCATTAACTTGCTAAAATTCATACACAATGGCTTTATAATAAATCCAGTCATGGATGTTACAACCTACAAGTACTAATAAAAAGAATACTTCAGTCTTTTAAATCCGACGCTGTTCTAACACATTAGGGCTGTCACGAATATAAATTTAAAATTAGTATTACGATTTTAAAATAATCGTATAGACTGACAACATTAAAAATAAAGAATACGGTACGCGTTACCCGTTTTTATATACACTATGCATTTCAACATCGGATTTTTTTTTAATACATAAAACTAACACCATGCTTTAAGAATATCGACATATTATTAAAGTAAGGTTTTAAAAATGTAAATTAAAAAAAAGTTTAATAAATATTCCCTTAATGTAAATTAATTATTAAGTTAGTAAGTTTTATGCCGCATTCACGTACAAGCTCATCAACAGACTATCTAAAATTTCTTATCCACTAAACTATGTTTATATCACATATGAAATATAATTCATGAATATATTTTCACAATCAATAAAGCTTCTTCGTTCACTTGTCAAACTGTCGAATTTGGAATGTGATTAAAAAGTTTATTAAAAAAAAAAAACACAAAGTTCCATTCTAGAAACGGGTCAGTCTTTTAATTATTAGTCTGAATTTCGTGTATATGTTAAAAGGTTTAAAAACCAAATATAGAACCATGTCCAAGTAAACGTTTTAACAAAACTATTTGTTTAAATATATTGCAATACATCACTGCTATAACTAGCCCATGCATTTATATAAAGCTTATAACAATTTCTAATGTACAAGGCAATGTATAACGTATTACACGTTTTGGCTCGCGTGCGTATTTATCTCTGCATGTCGGACGCGACACGCAAACAATATTCAATGTATAATACTGATTATTTAATTCGTTTAGTAATATTTAATTAAAAATTCTCGAGAACGTTTATCTCGTAATGTGGGACACGTTTACGATGGCGCTACCGACTCGCAGATAAAGGCCGAACGCAACGTCAGCGACCGAACACCCAAGGAGACTTTATGCAATTGTCATTAAGCCACATATTCCATTAACCGGCTCAATTATACGAAATTATAATTACAAGATAATTTCGCTGTTAATTCTCGAAACAGTTATGCGACTACGCACTCGACGCAGGCGTCAATAAAATAGAAAGTATTTATAAAATTCATATTATTACAACCGCAGCTGGAAATATCATTGCGAATAATATCTTTGGAAACATGATAATTAACTTTGGAACGATATTAAGCAATATCATTTAAAGTACTAAAGGTTCTCGCAAGGAAATCTCATTGAAAGTTCAATCGATAGTACATCGACTTTAAAATAAATAAATAATACAACTAACTGCGTGAGGAAACAAATAAGTCCAATTTCTTTATAATACAGCGATGACAGCGCAACATAAATAAACGCTTAGTAAACTGGTCTAATTAATTTCCAAACGACAGTGTCCACAAAAATAACTTTACTAGATCACATGTTCGCACCTAATAGCCATATAAATTAAACGGACGTGGTAGCTTAGTTGAATTTCACGCCGGATCAATTATCGCGTAGAAAAGAAGAAATAAACAGCGATACAGAATTATTTACATAAGTCAACATGATATACGATTTAGACGACTCAGGTGAAAAATTGAAGCGATTATATACAATGTCCGTTATCCGCCTTCCAGTAAAAAACTGGTCCAACCTCGATTCCGAGTCAATCACAAAAAGTCCGGCACTATTAACACGTCACTCGATATTCAGCCGCCTATAAACACGTGTGCACTATTTTCTCCGTGCGACAAAGTTTACACTTAACTTCGCAACACCAGTGAAACGTACAATTGCACCTTTCGACAACAAACATTGTATCCGTCTTGTAACCTCGGCCGCAGCACATTAGATCGCAGCCATCGACGCCGATGCTCGTGTCATTACACGTACGGCCGTGCGTGCCTGGTATGCCCAGTCGCGGGTTTTTCTCGCAGAATCCTGGCGATGATTCCAGGTAAACAAGGTCCTTGACCCCCGGAGACTTGTGGTCCGGGTTATGAGGGCGCAGCTGGAACCTGTACCGGTCTCTCCGAGGCACCCTGTGCGGAGCTACGTCGTTTCTTTGCACGGTCGTCTCCAAGTCTGTATTGGAAACCATCACTCGTGAGGCGCCGTCGAAACGGTCTTTCAACGCGTCTCCCACCGAACGAAAACTGGGCAGTCTCATCCAGCACGTTTTCACTGTGCACGAGCCAGACATGCCGTGACACTTGCACTCCTGCTGCATCTCCGTCTGCACGTGCTGTCAACAAAAAATACAATAAATATCCAGAATCCCAATTCATCCTATCTTTAACAGGGTCTATAATGATGTCCAAACATCTTTAAATTCCTTCGATAAGCCTCGATACTGTGTGATCGATGATCTTTTAAGAACACTCCATCGATCGCATCTCACGATCGAGCAAATTGTTACAAATCGTGGAGTGGTGGGTCGGGCGTCAGCTCGTTGACCGATCATAAATCATACACAAGGAACATTCATCATTCTTAGAAGATAGATAAATGACACGAGAGTAGGAGACATAGTAAATATTTTACTTATGGCCGAGCTTCGTAGAACTACGTCTGTATTTATTCATGCATATAGATGGTCACGTTATGGTCTAATGTCTAAATATGTGTTAAACAATTGATGGAATGCTGTGAATATTTATCAGGTGGACACCCAGTGCGTCTGTCGTGACAGGAATTAAGCGGTTTGGTTAATGACTCGCCCGGGTGGCTCGAGGCGCCCGAAGTCCCTTATTGATGAATTTAGGGAAGGTACGGACGATGGGTATGCAAATGCGGTTTGTTAGTGGGAGGGAGATATACGAGCGCGACGAATGAGTGCCTAAAGCACGGCCGTACCTCGATGGGCTGAACCATGAAGTGCATATAATTAACATCACACTTGGAACGACACATCAAGTGGTCGACGATCGAGGCTGCGATAACGGATTATTTACAAGTATAAATAATTAGATAATTGATTGCTTCTTGGAATATTATGAAATTAAAGCTTAAGTTGATAAGTAAAAAATATGTTACATAAATGTTTGAGTAACCTTCAAGTTATCTCAAATATCAATATTTAAGAAATTAAGGTCGGCAAGTTGGCGTAAACGGTAGACGGGTTGTTTTTCGTATAAAATCCAAAAGGTCGCCTCATAAAAATAAAACATGAGGGTAGACAAACATAATTTATTAAATAGGTGTACTTATATCTTTTTACTGAACTAGCTAAAAAGTAATAAGTGATTATAATGAGTTAGTTTACAAAAGCCGATCTAATAATTATTAGATAATTATGATTGAAGATATCAAAGAGATGACAAAAAGGATAGATACTTACCGCTCTGCCGGCCTCGTTGTTGTGTAAATTCATTTTTTCTCTTAGCGTCTTTCCCCTTTCTCCTGTGTCAACGAATTCCCTGCTAAATCGGAAGCCGAAGCCGATGTTGTCACTGCATCCTCCCCACTTCCAAACCCTTACGTTCGCGGCCGCTGCGGCCCGTGTCCTATGTGGCATACGGTCTTTGTGCGAATAATCACACGTACACGATTCAATTGAACCCTCGGCGCAGGCACGTGCGACCGCATGCGTCACTCCGGCACTCGTTATCGCGTAGATAAACGCAGTTTCGCGACAACCTGTGCGACAATGGGACATGTATTATTAATCAGCCCTTCCGTGTTCCACGGCTGTTTCTCAACCTTATGAATGTTTCATAATCTTTATAAAGTATAGGAAAAATGATAAAATATGAAAATGCTTCTCCATTTACAGTATACAACGTATAATTATTTCTACGCCTGTTTCAATTTACTATTATATGTTATAGCTTAAAACTAGGATATAATTAAAAACGTTGTGAGTAAAAGGTGGACATATAAAGCGCACGGTGGCACTGAGGGCGATCCAGGCGTACCGGACGGTGTCCTCGGCGGCGGCATTTATGCTCGCCGGTTCCCTTCCCTGGGAGCTGGAGGCAGGAGTTCTCGCCACCGTGTACGAATTCACGGCGGCGAGGAAACGTAATGGGCAGCCTCCGGCTCCCAGGGAGATAGAGTGTAAGAGACGGGAGTTGCGGGAGGGGGCGGTAGAGCGGCGGATGCAGGACCTGGCGGACGCGCGCTATGGAACGTACACCGTCGACGCCCTCCGCCCGGTCCTACGAGAGTGGCTTGGGAGGGAGTGGGGCTCCTTGACGTTCAGTATGGTGCAGGTACTCACCGGACACGGTTGTTTCGGGTGGTACCTGCACCGGATCGCTCGTAGCGAGCCAACCACCGCCTGCCATTAGTGCGGCGCTGAGGAGGATACCGCGCAGCACACTCTGTCTGAGTGTGTTGCGTGGGAGGTGGAGCGCCGCACTTTGGCAGCGGTGGTGGGGGAGGACTTGTCGCTGCCGAGCGTAGTTTCGTCCATGCTCAACAGCGAGCAGGCGGGGCGAGTAGTGGCCTCCTTTTGCAAGGAAGTCATCTCGCAAAAGGAGGTGGCGGAGAGGGTCCGCGAAGCGGACCCCCTGAGTGGCCGTCTTCGCCAACGGAGGACCAGCAAGAGGAGGTGGCATTTTGCCCCACTCCTTCTGCCACCGTAGCCGGACCTGAGGGGATGTAGTCGGGGGGCTCATCCCCTCATTGCACAGGTCCGGCGGACGAGGGGAGGCAGCTGGTTTGTACCCAGCTGCCTCTCTATAGATAGGAGCCGGCGGCCACCTTCCGCCGGGCGACCGTTGGGGCGGCTATCTAAAGGGAATAGTTTAGCACGATCCCTTGCCGCCCCAATACTACGGTCTGTCGGTACACCGTGGGGTTTTGGTCCGTGCAAGCCGGATATAACTCATCCTCTCCCCGGGAGGGTGGGTATCCATAAGGGATTTCCACACGTAAAAAAAAAGAAAAAAAGGGGACCTCAGTAGTAAATAGGTATTCATCGATTGAGATGTTACTCTTATATGTTAAAAAAATGTTTAATATTTTAGGAATCAAAACTATAGGTAATTACGTTATAAAACTTTTGACCAGTGTGCTTCAATAAGCGATGACGGCGAAGTGGTTACGTTTTCGTATACTGGGCTAATCGATTTAGATTTTTAAACCTGCAACAAGCTAGATATTTCGGTGAAGAAAAACGTCATGATTAAACTACAGCATGGTGTTTTTTGTAAGCCCATCTAGTTAATTGAAAACCTGTCGCGAAACACTTAATAGGTGTGTTCCGGTAGCTATAAAGCTAAAGTCTTAAACCGCATTTTCATTACATTTTTTATGTTTTATACATAACATTACATATGATTGTACTCAAGTGCCTAAAACCTACGATATATAAATTAATACAAAAATCATTTTATAACTGGTGTCACTTATACTAGATACACGATGTTTTGTAATTACAACCTAAACTATAACAGCTAAGTTAAATTAGTAGTAAAAAGCACAATGGAAAATCAATAGTCAATGTAAAACATGTAGGCTACCTGAGTCTTATTTACATTATAACTTTAAGTAATATAGATAAAAGAATTTGAATATGTAAATGTATTTGTGCATCTATACTAATATTATAAAGAGGTAAAGTTTGTGAGTTTGTGATGTTGTGAGGTTGTACGGGGTAATCTCAGGAACTACCGGTCCGATTTGAATAATTCTTTCAGCGTTATATAGCTCATTCATCTAGAATAATTATAGGCTATATATCGTCACGCTAAGACCAACAGGAGCGTAGCACAGATGAAAAATGTTACAAAATCGGGATGCTTTTTCCTTTTGAGAATTGCTGCGTGTTAGTGTATCTATTCCACGCTAATGAAGTCGCGGGCAGAGACTAGTATGTAATATTCTGAAATTTTTATCATCTTCAATAACAAATATATAAAGAAACAGTTTAATAGTTATCTTGGCAAACCTAAAAGAAATTAAATTCAATATCACTAATTTAAGTTCATTATTAAATTAGGGCCAGATAAACATGTTTTACTCTGGCATATTTGGTATTCGTGTAATGAATTCATCCCAACAAACGGAGGGGTCCATATTTTAATCAAACTTTATTATTGCTCGAGGTATAGGGATAAAAAATCACAGAGATTTAATAAATAATTTAGGTATTATAATTTAGACATGGAATACATTTAAGGATCTCCAACGAATTGCGATCGGTGGGTTCAAATTTGTGTTCGTTTATTTTTTTCATAAAGACTACATCGAGAGCCCGTTTTGCCTTAAAATATCTTAAGTTCAGAAACATTACTTATCTTCTAATAGCCAATCAGCACGAATTCTTTGTTTTAGGGCCTTTTATAAATTTGAATAAGTTTCGTGCATCCCAATCTCTTGGGTCTTAATTTCAAAATAAATAACTAACAAAGTAATAAAAACATGAATCATTTAAGTTAATATTCACGCAGTATGGATACGTGTTCAGAAACCAATCACTTCCCTTCATTCATCTTACAGAATCCCCTACATAAATATGATACTCGCGTCCCGTATCGAATACTATAAATAATTAATGATCCGACATTAGAATCAAATACTCATAAAATACAATTAAAACGGAGAAGGCATAATATCTCGGAGATTCAAAATAAAAGAGACGCCTCTTACCTACCCGAGAGATTATAAATTCGACCATTACAAGTGACTACGGCGTGCATCGAATTCTCTCTTAATATCGATTTAATAGCTTGCGTACTTTAACGATTAATATCCAGTCTTTGTCTACCCGTGATCGAGTCCGGAGACGATATTATTAACCGATAAAACTCGATACACAATAACAATAACCGCAGGTACTGGACGTACATAATTACATTTATATTAGTTTAAAACGTTTAAATCATACCCGTAAATTTTCGTGGGATGTTTAACATAGACGTACATAGACTTTGTAATTTTACAGTGTAAAGTTATTTCAATACTAGGATCGAAAAGACAGTAATTTTTTATCTGAAAACGTTGTCCGGTATTATTTATTGCATAGAGTATAAAACAGGGGTGCAGTGAACACTGCAAACTACTATCACAGTATAAATATAAGAGTATTTATACTGTGCTACAAATATGTACAGCGACTTTAAAAGGAATAGATACTGTAATGAAGCCAACCATAATAGTAGTCCTTTGAAGCTGTTAAGACCTTGCTAGGTCAATAGCATAATCAGTTCGAGAAAAAAAAAGCCAACCATAATTGATTGTTATTCTTAAAAACAGAGTTAGGAACCTTCCTATATTAATGGCACTGTGACATGGGTCAGAAATAGGATGGTAAATGGTGAATAAGTTGTTCTTTTTGTCTAATACCTAATAGGGGTTATAAGATCTGTGTTTTAAAAAAAAGTTAATTGAAAATATATACCAATGACTTATCTTTCACTACATAGTAATATCAAACATCTAGTTCGTGAACTGAGGTTTAATAACTAAATAATATAATAAAAACAAAAATAGTAATTAATGCGACTCCGACACGAGCGCAATCGCGTATTGCTACTTAACCTAAAATACCATACATTTGGTGATAAAGTGACAACCGCGAGCTCCTTTGGTGGCCTCGCTATAAAACGGTATCACTGAATATACACATAACCGGCCATGTATATAAAAATAATACGAAATGCGTATATATTGTTACTCATAATAATACGTGGAACGAGCGCGGAGCTCGAAACCAGCTTTATTAAGGACTCAATAAGCAAATGAAATCATTTTTTTATTGAGTTGTCATCGTTGTCCGATATAAATTACTGTGCGCGCACACACACCCGCGCGCGGTCGTCCCAAACCCCCCCGATTCGCTTTTTGTAATACCCTCTTTTCGATGTTATTCAAAAGTATTTTATTCAGCAATTACTTGAGACATTCGGCCGGGAATTTTAATGTCAATTTCGCCATCATTCAATGCTCGGACGAAATTAATTCAAGTTATACGTATGGGATCCGGTGAGCGGTGCGTTTATCGTCTGTAATGACTTGGAAACGTTCAGTCGCATTAACTATAACATATAGTTACTGCCCGATTAAATATGGCACGCGTAAATAATGCTCGTAAAATCGACAACTTTCGTCTAATGTGTTATGTTGTAATTATAGATGGCGATAACTGCTGCATATTATTAATAATGAATTACGCTATTTTGTTTATTATACAACTATTTTTGCAATAAACTGTTGTCAATTATATTGCTGTTAGATAATGTGCTGTTTTATTTTAGACTTGTAACAACAACACGATAATGAAGGAATATTATTTTTTCGTATCGTTACTTTGAAGGTAAGAAACGTGCAATGTTTTTCTTTTACTTTCACGCCTATTGTTTACTGCGTAATGGCTGCTTGTTCGCAAGCCGCGAAAATAACAAACGATCATTGTCACTGTTAAAAATAATAATTAGCAAATAATTAATAACAGTCTACAATCATCTGTTATCTACTGCACACATAAATATACCTCTAGATGTTAGTATAGAGTAGGTATTAAAAGTCATCGAATTTTTTGGCGGGATCTGGTACGTCTTGTAGTGAATTTTATATTTAATTTATAATCTTGTATTATTTGATTTTATAATTGTAATATTGGTAGTGTTTTACGTGTTTAGTGTTACTGTGAACAAGTGAAGTGGATGGGACATATTACCACGGAGCATGAATTCTGATCTTAATACACTGAAATAATCATAAGAAACTTGTAATATAATTACCTACTCGACAATGGCAGTAACTAATGTAATGTACTAGAAGATCGGTTGCCACAAATAAAACTAAAATAAACCGATATCATCATTAAGTAAATTAAATAAAATCTCTGAGTATTATAGTGTTGTTTTGAGTGTCGAAGTCGGAGGTCGTCGGTGGGGTGCCGCGGCGGAGTATCGACTCCCAGCTGACTCATAAACTCCTACCACGTGCTGCGCCATGGCACACGTCTTCATAACGCTTATACCTGTCCTGACATCTGTATGCAAACAGATGTGACCGAGTACCCGCCGTGATTTTAACATAGCCACTCTTACACTACTTCGCTATAGATCTAACGGTACAACGTCCGCCGCCCGATTAGATATAAACAAGTGGAAATAATTTTTAATTGGCCTCATAGAATTTTAAGGCTCGTCTGTCGATGATTCACTATCTAGTTCGACTCGTTTCACTTAACACAGTAGTGAATACTCGTGTCGTTTTTAATATCACAAAATATTTACGTTATCTAAAAATAAATTGATTCGATATTTCACAGGTGGTGTTCGGACATCGATTCCCCGGATAACAAAGCCGTTTGTCGCATTGTGCGAATAAGTCACGACGTGGAAAAATTATGACAGATTGAATCTGGCAGCGTCCGAGACCAGACATTAGTCACGGCGTTTAATAAAATGTAAATTTCATCCCGGCCTTAATTAAAGTCGGACGAACGTTTTAATGTGGCACTGGCTCGCTCGCTTACAACGTCTAATACAAACAACTATAATTTAACTAAACGCAAAACGTTCGCCGTAAAATATACATAATTAAAGTACGACATTATTTTATCGAGGCAATTCAGCCCCATCAAATCGCAGTCAAATAAGAACAAACATGAGTAATATGAATCTATAAAAGTAAATTATTATTATAACTGATAATAAAGTGCCGTCCGTGGATTATCTGTGCAGATAATAAATGATCCCCGAGTCGGTTTACAGCGCGAGCACCGAGCGATAATTTCATCCCGACGGATTGGCAGTTAAGGCGAGGCGTTGAGGATTTATAAAAGTCTTAAAACTCGTAAATCGAAAGGGGTCAAGAAACACCATTAAAATAAAACTTAATCTTTGTTGACATTTGACGAACACCTGGCCCCTCGCGGAGAGAACATTAAATAATTCAAAATTAATATGCTAATTAAATATGTATCTGTCCGCATTGAGTCATCACGTCGGGGTGTTTCCTTCAAGATTAATTTGAAAGTTTGACTTATGGGTGTTTCGCGCGTCGCGCCTTCCCGCGTTTTATTTACGACAACTTGCATTATTCAAATTTGATGAGACATAATTATTCAAAACACTCATAAATCACTGGGTTTATAATACGGTGTTCGGCCGGTTTAGAAATCCATCGGTCCCGACTTCATCGTTATATGATGAAGTCATTGACGTCTTGTTGTTCGTATCTAAGCATGGCTTTTATGAGAATATAATGACATTTTATCTATTCGAAAACGAATTGCTTCTATTATAAACATTCGAGATTCTTATCTAATAAAGAAATATGACAACACTCTAAAGATATAAAAGAAATGTATTCTACAGTTTTAAAAATAGCGGGCCAATAAATAGCAATAATTCATTTTCGTTATGCTACGTATGGGTGATAATTTCACATTGAGAACGAATTCCATGAGTCCTCGACGACAATTCGAAATTACGTCGGTCGTATATCATTCATTGTGAGTGACACAATGCCTTCGAAGCTACCAGCAGCTACCATCCGTTGTAGTTACAGCCGCTTAACAGCCATTCATTCATACGACGAACAGAGACGTTTGTTTTCAAATTAAAAATGAATTTAAATCTTATTCCAAAGATAAATATAGATGATTAATATTTTAAAAAATCGACTCGATTCCAATTTGATATCGAAGTCGTTTCAGTTTCACGAACTCGCGTTATCTCGAAAACAATTCGAGACGTCACAGAACCCAAAACGTTTATCTAATTGAGCATTAAATATTTCGTCGGTGGCATTTATATCGGTTTTATTATCAATGTCGATCGTTAATACGTTTTATCCACCCACGACGTAAAAATCTCGAGGGCACACACAATATGTTGTGGACCAAAACAGGAAATATTTTCGTCTGGGGTAAAAAAAGTCGATTTTTATCTTTCGAGTTACCTGCTATTAGGAGCTGTGTTAGGTGTAAACGCGGCTTCCGTGGAGTTTCGTGTACGAGTCCAAGGGAATCGCTAACTTACACAGCGGGAGGTTTCGCCGCGGGATCTCGGACCATATATTTTTCTATTCTCGATTTTACAATAAGTCGATGAATAGGGGCCTCACTATTGTGTCATTGTCATCATTTGTGTTAATACGATCCTTGAGGTTTACACCACAATGAGATGAAGTCGTACCGGCCGACATGTCAATGGTGTGTCAACGTGTAAATTAGTAATTATTCATGTCCCATCCGGGGGGCTTTGTGTATCGCTCTTATAATCGTGTTGCGAGACAGTCCTATTTCACGATTTGATGAGTTTTAGACGAAGCGTTTTCGAGTCGATTTTGCAACATTTTTTTTCTCGTTCGTCTTCATCGAACGGTGTTGTGATCGAACGAGCGGCTCCCGCGGGGTATGGATTATTATGCGTTTCACAGACGTAATTACAATGCATTAAAGAAGTTCACCGTGTTGTATATTTGCAGCGAGCGCACTGTAATATGCGAGCCGCACGCTTCGCCCACCCTGCCTGCCCTTAATAAAGTAATACGCTCTAAATGCACACGCATGTAACATAAATTTTATAATATTCGCTTTCTTTTTATCATGTAAAATGATTACGATGGTGGTCCTTAATCGGGTGCATCGGTGTGCCGTATCTGGTTTTTAATTTAGAAAAATGGCATTCAACCTGTATCGTTTATACATTTGGAACGGGATGATTCAATATTTATTTTCGCTCTAGGCGTTCAGCATTATGACTTTTAGTGGTCTCATATTTCACATACATCGACATACGTGTATTGTATTGAAATGATATTTTAAATTTTTAATCAAAAGATGTCGTTTGTATATCAAGAGGAAAATATACCTTTAAGCTATATTATATTATTTACGATATTACTATTTTGTTGATATCTTTATTGTGCTATCTGAATAAGTTGATAATAATTCATGTGATTTCTTCGGTTAAAGCTTCGGGCTAGTGTCGAATCTATTTCTTTTTAATACACTGTATATACCTCGGAATTATGCAAACACAATAAATTTTAATATAATTTGTGACCAATTTAAATGCAATGTTTTATTACATCGTTTTTAATTTTATTGTTTCCCGATGATTTAAATATAGCTAAATAAACGTAGACCGGCTTGGAGACTAGACTTTATATTTCATTATTGTCTTTGGATAATTTATATCCTATTTATTTTATAACGGTTACAATGGAAAAGTATATTTTGTTTGTTATTTTGTACGGTCAATTTAATAGTACTATTATAAAAATTAGGACATTGTGTAGTACTCCGGTGAAGCTTTTAAGACTTTGCTAGGTAAATATTGTAGTCAGTTCGAGAGAAAAAAAAAAGGATATTGTGTATTTTATATTTGAACTATTTGCTCGCATTAATATCGGGAATTACGAGTCAGATTTGTAATTTTGCGTGTTACATGTAGTCAGTTGGAAATATTTATCCCTTAAATTATTGTTAATGTTAGTGTAATTACAATTCAAAGTGCAGATCTGAAATTACGCTAAACGAGAACGGCTATAATAATGCGGGAGGACCGTGTAGAGCGGCATGAGATGTCGGGGCCAAGAGCAAGTAAAATTAAATGTGATTGAAATCGCTATGAAACGCTGTAATTCGTTTCTTTTTTTTTGTAAAGAAGTGAATTCAGTACTATTGCCTATATTAAATATTTATAAAGAAAATTATTGGCCATGACTACATATTGTTATTAATATAATTGAATAATTATGTAAGTAGAGCACGTAAAAAAAAAACTCCAATTATATATAATTATGACCTTTACAAATTATTCGACCTTGCGTAACTTTTAAAGTCTCAAAGTATATCTCAAACATATTAAATTATTTTACGTAGGTTTCTTTAACTAGTTTTATTAGCGGTAGCGAATACTTTTTGGTTTATTAATTATTTATATATATATATATTTGAAGAAAAACTCTTTGAAATTTCTGTCTTAACTTAATAAACGTTTCATCCAAATAAACCTATCAATTAAAATACGAAATACGAAACCATACTCCAGATATAAGGAACATCTCGTCCCTTCTCTTATTAACGCGTAACATTCGGCTATATAAGAGAACGAGACAGCAAATGTTACTCTGAATTTCAGTACGAAGACTAATTAACAAATATCGTCACATGAAATATATCATGTTGTTGATATTTGAAGAAATTTTAACTCAGAATAAAAAATCTAAGTTTTGTTTTTATATCATACGAGGCAAACAAACATGTGGGTCACCTGATGGTAAGTGACTATAATCCATAGACACTATATAGACTACCAGGGGAATCACAAGTACGTTACCAACCTTAAAAAAGTACGCATAATACAATTTTAATCAATGATTCGATTTATAATAAAAAAAATTACCCATAGAAATAAAATCGTAATATCTGGTGTTCATAAAAATTTATTTCCTAAACTGCTAAACCACTTTTGATAAGACTTTCACTTGAAGAAAGAAGAATTATCAGAGTATTATCCAGACTACGTATCACAACGTTTTTTGGTGGTGAATAAACAGTAGCGATAAAAACAACACCGCTAAATAAATTATGATTATTGAAACAGTATTCAAGTTATATACATCTTCACATTATGACCCTAAGGAGTTCACCAAGAATGTAATTAAGTTTTAAAACTTACGATTGCTATAACAATAATGAACGCTATTGCGGCTAAATTAAACTAAACCCCCTAATATCCTCTATTAATTCCTCAAAGAGTAATTTTAAAAAGAGAAAATGATTACGTCGATACGTGTCTGCATCCAACTCTGTTAGTATTTGAGAATGTACCTAAACTAATAGAAACGTCTTACTGAGAGAGGTCGCTTGTACAATTCATTAACATTGGGAACATACAGGTCAATAACCGGAGCGCCGGCAGACTCGGCCACAACACAATCCTAATATAAATACCGAATTGGAAAATAATATCAAATTATTACGAATGGGAGCGAACGCTTTCTGTTTCAACCGATAACCCCCTAATGCATACTGTGAACCCTACGACTCACGGGAAAGCTTCTGGAATATTTACCATTCACAATATCGCATTCAACCGTTCCATGGATTTAATGTATTTAGGGGTCATTCGAGTATTACGTAAGCACTGAGTGGGTTTGATTTGCTCATCTTTGGTGACATGAGAGAAGGGGTGATCTGGAAATGTAGGTCGGATGTGTGAGACGCGTTGTTTCATCCACTGGGTTACTACCTAGTAGGGTAACACTATAAACTATTTTTCTATTGATGATAAATCTTTTTTTGTAGATTAGGCAACCATAACAAGAAAATTGTTTGTTTGTAAAATTAGTCCCCCTTATTTATCTACTAGAGTTAATGTAATTGTGAACTCAATGTAGATTACTCGACTGTTGATTTGGCACTTTGGCTAAAAGAGTGAGACGTGCGGCTAAGATCGGCTTGTGCCGGTTTTATAAAGCATTATCTCTATCTCACAGTCTGTGATAGACTAAGATAACGCTATACGGAACCGAAGTTAGCCAACTATTTCGACCTTCTGCCCAACATGTCAAATTGTTATAAAACCAGTGTAATGCAGGTTTATGCTGTTGCAAAAAAAAATCCCGTCCTTCCACGGGACAGATGTTCGCGGACTCATAATAAGGCGTATCGCGTACAAAGAATCGAAATCGGACACCGGAGATAGGGCAGCCCTGATTCGAGCGACAAAATTCTATTTTACAACTTTTGTAGTCGGCCATTGGGCGAATTCAGACTCTATTCTTATAACATTGCAGGTCATATTACGATTTTGGAGCAGTAAAACAATAAAGGACAATGCGCTTAAAAACATTTTAATTTCAATGTGCACCTTTGCGTACCTTTTTATTTTATTAATTAACAGATGTACACTAACTACGTGAATAATAAACAAGACTGTACTCTGGTCATAATTATCATACATGTGATCGTAAAAAACTGAACAGTACAATCAACAATGTAATTAATTATCGATTCAAAGGGAAATATTAAACAAATATTCATGTTCTAATCTATACACCCTTGTTTTGTTTATACATATACATAAAATAAAATTGAAGTACAAAACGTCTAAACCAATTTTGACGATGTTGTTGCAGGTTAATACAATTTTCAATGAGGCTAAGTTATAAATATACAACATAACAGAGGTTATATAAATCGGCAAACAAGTCGCGGGCATCAACTTGTTTTATCCGTAAAACTCTAAGGAAAAGACGATACTTTTTTTCGATCTGACTACGCTATTGACGTAGCAAGATCTTAACAGCTTCACCGGACTACATGAAAAGATGAAGCTAACGAATATAAGAATAGTAATAATTATAAACTGTTGACAATATTTATTTTTATTTTGATACCCACTAAGGTGAAGGGAAGCAGAATAAATTAGGTAAAAATGGTATAAAGAATAAAAAATCCGTATAGATGAAAGTAATTTTTTTTTCAACGGCATTGATGTGATATTTGCCAGTGTCACTATTCGAATTTCTTAAAAGTATTATATCACGTCAATTGCCACCAAATTTACAGAGTATAATATTAGATAACACAAGTACACAAATAAATAAATTTTGTAGGTGGTAGAGCCCCCCTGAAGCTATTTTTGATTTCAGCATGAATGGGTCGGCTCCTCCGGGGTAGTACCACCCCTCTCACAGATAACCGACGTGAAATAACAGTGCTTGCATTGTTGTGTTTCGTTAGGTCAGTGAGAGAGTCGGAGGCCCACGTCCCTTCCTCTTTAATTCTTTCCCTTTCCTTCCCCTCCCCCTTCTTCCATATACAGGCTGGCAACGCACTTGCGACGTCCCTGATGTCGCTAGTGTCTAGGACGGTGGTGATCACTTAACATCACGTAACCCACCAGTTCGTTTGCCTCCTTTGTTATTAAAAAAACATAATAATAAAAATATTGATATAATAATAATAATATGAGTAGTTATCGTCAAAAACTAAAGGAAACTACGCGATTTCATACAATCTCTTCAAAATAAAACGAATACATTCTTCAAATAAAAGTAAAATGGAGTCATCGACAAACGGGATCCAAAATGTCACCGGTCGCATGTAATTGATCCAGGATGTTTTATCTTGATGAACCCTTTTATAGGTGCCCCCGAAACGCTACCCTCCCGTTTAATATAGATAACAATCTATTTAAAAGGGTTGCCAACTAAAGATATCACTTAATTTGTAGCCTCTTCTTTGTAACTGGATTTGGGGATTTGTACAAAACAGGTCCTTTTGTCCGACAACGCTTTTTGCCCGGTCAGAAAGCGTGTACATACGATTTTTTAAAGATTAAGTTATTTAATGTCTCAATGCTGTGTAATCTTGGTCCTTAGTATTTTGGAACAGCATTTAGGGTTTATCTTCTTAAGGTTTTTTTAGCGTTTTGTTCGCTTTGTTTGGAGGTATCAAAATTCAGACAAATGAACGACGTGTGTATCCAAATTCGCTTTGCCGTTTATTTTTCTTTTTATTTTTTAACAATGCAATCGTGACTTAAGTATTAGTTTATTAAAACTTTTAATAGTTAAATGTTAATCTGTATTATGAACAGATGCATTCTTTGAAGATGTTTTTAAAAACAAATTAGGTAAATTGCTTGTTCTTTATTGATAAAACGAATAACTCAGTTTACAAACCTATTCTACGATGTAAATTTGAACAAAACTACTTATATATTGTTTGGCCGGTTTATTTAAATGGTAAATTCTTTTATTCGTTCCCCATTGCAATGCACTAAAGTCATATTACTCAAAATAACCGCTTTTAAATGTACGCAATACGATTGAAATACAGAAAAAAAATTATCTAAAAATACGTTCCAAAAACCTATTTATATTCTGCGATGTAAAATTAAGGATGTTGACTGGATTGCACTTATGTGTTTGTTCGCGTAATTTACATCCGACGATTTTTGTTCAATCCCAAATGTAATACCGTTTTTTATTACAGTATATATAGTATTAATTATGATTATTAAAGGTCTACTCCGAATTTGTAATAAACCGTACGTTTTATTGAAGTTAGTACTTTTACATTATATTATTGCGATGAGTACAAACTCATTTAAAATATATTATAATTCGTTTTGTAAATTGTTAAGACTACTTCTAAAATTATTCTACCAAAACTGAGTAATAAGTGTTTGGCGATAGATTTTAAGCTTGGAAGTAGCAAATGATCAAAAGAACACTGTGCAATATTATATCACTGGCATATGCTAGGTGCAAAATACACTTAATTACCTCTGTCAACGATTTTTCCAAACAAATTCTTCCCTCTCAAAAAGTTTCTAGTTGAACAATTCCATCTTCTATATTTGAACTGGTGTTGACATTCCGTGACGGCCATGCTCGCTCCCTTCGCCACTGCTGCTAATACACCCGGGTTCTCTCTCGCTAACCGCCTTTGCTTTCTTCTGAGTGTGGCATGGACCGCTGTATCCATATATAAAACTCCAGGCGAGATCGGTGATAGGTTATTTGGTTCTCCCGCTTTGGCTATACCCCTGGAATAGAGAAGACATATATGAATTTTAACCAATATTTTTATCGAAGAAAATGCAAGTTTTTAAAGTAAAAAAAAAACAATAGTTAACGCTAACAGCGTCACTATTACTTGATGTAACTGTCGATGTGGTCCAGGTGGTAAAGACTTTAACCTAAAGAAGAGCACTAGCTTTCAAGTTTATCTGCCGGAATATGACCAGAAGTGCTGATCAACAGATTTTTAACTTAAGGGTTTTAGCCAGGCAGGCTTAGAGAAAGCCCCTACCACCATGCTATAATTCCATCACGATGTTTTCTCTAACCGAAAATTCTAGTTCAATTTGCAAAAATATGAAAGTATATCTGAGTAGTATCAGAACACGCAAACGACTGAGTAATAATGGCTTCATAATGACGTCAAACAAAGCTCAAACGCCACTTAAGCCAATGGGTGCAACTCGAAATGAAATGCTCATTTGGAAAAGGTAAAAATAACAAACAATTGGCGACCGAACTGTCAATCCGCAGACGTTTAGATAAATATTTACGTCTCGCATTAATCTTTAAGGGCCGAGAGGGTAAATATAAGATGAGAGCGATCGAGAGCACGGCCGCTATTGACTCTTTTCTGGCTGACTATTCGACGTACAATAAAAAATAACTTGGTGCACTCTCGCGCGGTGCCTTGCCCGTTGCTTTATGGAACGTTGGAAATCGTATTATTTTACTATTTGCTTTTCTTTGTAGTCGAGTGTTACGTAAACATGAACGTGTCTGTCGGATATTATCATTCCCTTCAAGAATTCATAGAGAGGTTAGACCTATTAAAACTTTTTCTGACCTTTAAATTTGTACTAATTAACCTTGGTGCTTAACATTTTATTCATCCAAAGGTTATATCTCAATACACTATGAATGAAAGGAATATCTGTGGGGTCGACTATATTAAATGATATTCCAATAATCTATACCAATGTTATAAAGAGATAAAGTTTGTAAGGTTGCAGGGGGTCATCTCAGGAACTACTAAGTTGATTTTGAAAATTCTTTCACCAATATAAAATTACGTTATTTGTAAGTGTCATAGGCTATATATTAACCCGAAAAATGAAAAGATTGTTTTGTGGTAGTCGAATTAGCAAAGTAGGCTGGAGAAAAAATGGTCGAACAAAAACGTTTCTTACGAATTCTGCCTTAACGATATGATTAAATACTAGAGAAAAGCCGAAAAGCCGTTTTTTTATATAAAGAAAAACTTATAATAATAACTAAAATAAATAGATAAATTATCCCAATAATAAATATATGGAGGAGTTGTTGAGGCGTGTATGCTTGGTACACATATACGTTTCAACAACTCATACATATATGAATAGTTAGCTAGGTTAGCTAAGATAGGTCGCGATTTTGCATGCAACAGGCAACAGCCAAGCCGAGGTGTGCCGTGCACCCTTGAGCTGGTTGCCAAAATAAAATCGGCTAAGTGCCTTAAGCGCTCGCCTTAGTAGTCCGGTGAAGCTGTTAAGACCTTGCTGGGTCAATAGTTTAGACATTTCAAAAAAAAAAGAAAAAAAAGATAAATTAGCATTACCAATTAGCAGAAATCAAGTAATTCTATATTCGTTCACATTTCAGCGGCAACACACTTTATTACTTCAAGACATTAGCGCGGTTTTATAACGTTTAATTCTATACAACCAATGACCACACCGGCCTCACTCGTCCGGATTAATCCAGTTTCTAAATTTTTTGTCAGTCGCCCGTGTGGCCGCGTACATTTTTAAGCGTCAAATCGTTTTTTTATATTAGATAAACAGCTTAATACATCATTATTGCACGTTATATATCAAGCTTTTCATATAAATTGACTCGTTATTTGGACAGTTTGTGAGAGGAAATGATATTTTTTTCAATCGATAACACTCCATCGGAATTGTGTTTATTGATTCCATATCCAGCGTTTTATATCTTTAGACCTTATTAAGTGTATATTAAAAACATTTTTATAGCTTATAAATTAATTTTCAATTTCGTAATTATTATACGCCGAGAAAAATCTGTACGGTCACTTTTAATCCGTTAGTGGGTGCCGTAAATAAAACTTATTGACGCCCACTGGTCGGTTGTTTGGATCAAATACAGGGGAAAAAAAACTGAGAATATCCATATTTGCCTGTCCATAATATAAGATCCTTTGCACTTGTCACGTTGGTAGAAAATCAAATAATGGTACAAGACGCGCGATGTAGCCCGGGAAAAAATCCTGAATGGCTTTCACGAGCAAACGTAATGTTTAAACAGAGATAAAAAGCCTGTGTGTGAATGTGTCAAAATTACAAATATTGTCTCTGTTGGGTTTGTCTCATCTCATGCGAGCAATTAAAAGTTCATCTTTTTGAGTTGTGTCATATGTTTTATTAATTTATTTTTAGTAGGTGATAAATTTATAATTTACGAAAGACTAAAAACGCGTAGTATAAAGACTTGTGTACATCTAATATTGATGTTTTATTTTGAGATTATGATGCCTATCATATACTAATTATAAATTGTATAAAAATGGATGTAATTATTGTTTATAATGCCAAGAGACTTGAAAACTAGACTAATGATAATAATTTCTATTATAAATTATGAAATATAAATAATTCGTACTATAATTAATTTGAGAATTCAAAACAGAACACAGTTATTGTATTGTATTGAGTCTTCACTTCTGTCTGCAGTCCTTCTGACTGCCTTGTTATTTTATATAGACATGAAAACCAGACTAATGGTGATCATTTCAATTATAAATTTTAACGTAGATATTCATACTACAAATAATTTAAGAATTCAAAACAGAACACAGTTATTGTATTGTATTGAGTTTTTACTTCTGTTGGCAATCTTAATGACTGTCTCAATTTTTTTTAACGTGCCACTAATAATAATAATTTCAATTATAAATTTTAACGTATTCATACTACAATCTATTTAAGTTTTTTTTTTTCGAAATGTCTACGCTATTGACCCAGTAAGGTCTTAACAGCTTCACCGGACTACTAACTATTTAAGAATTCAAAACAGAACACAGTTATTGTATTGTATTGAGTTTTTACTTCTGTTGGCAGTCTTAATGACCGTTTCAATTTTTTTTAGACGTGAAACTAAGGATAATAATTTCAATTATAAATTATGAGAATTATATAAGTCATAGTATAATTAATTCAAAAATTCAAGATAGAACACAGCTATTGTATTGAATTGAGTCTTCACGTCTGTTGGCAGTCCTTATGACTGCCTCTATTTTTTATACAGATTCCTCAGTGACATACTTTTTTTTTACCAATACTATAAATACGAATATGTTTGTTTGTCTGTTACACTTTGACACTTTTATTACTCAACTGATCATCATAAAATTTCACATACACCTAGCGAAAGCTACAAAGAATGATATAGGTTACTTTTCTCTAGAGAAAAGTAGTGTTCTCGACGTATAGATCAAATCTTCGTTAGAAATAATAGCATGTTCTATATGGGGATGGGAAATTACAGATTAAACTTTTGTTAAACGGTCTATTTATGTCTAATTATTGTCCAATGTAAGAAGATCTCTCACGCAGTCGTACCTAAAAACTTTGACAAAGATATTTTAAGCTTTTGTTTATTTAGACTTTAACAAATAGTTTTTTTTTTTCGAAATCAAAACGCTGTTGACCTGGAAAGGTTTTATAGGTTTACCGAATTATTATAAATAGTTACTTTTAACAGTGTTGAATCAACTTCCTGCAGTTTAAATTCGCAACACTTGTCCATAAACGAATGTATTTTACGCACGAGATTTGAATACGAATCGGCCCTTTATTATTTAATTTGTTGACTAACTCGCGAGGCGTCAAAATATAAAAATCAGCGACCAAACTAAGAGGAACTTTTATGCGGTTCCGTTTGTATGATCCAGAAGGTGTAAATTAATTGGTTAAAGTTATCAGGCGGATCGTGACGCCGGCACGCGATTTCGAGCGTAATACAATATGTACTACGAGTGATGAATAAGAATGAACTGAGATTTCATTTTCGCTCGGGGCAATATTAGAGAATTTTATGGCCCGGTCGTCCCACTTGGCGTAGTTTGTGCCCGTGGGCTTTTTTAATTCCGGGTCTAACGCCGATTTACGTAGAATTTTGGAATGTTGTTGAACTTCGTGCGTGTTTATTGAGACATTTTTGTTACATTATTGCAACTGCTTCTAATATATTTTTCCGCTAGAATTTTTCATCACTTACTTAAGTAACAGACTCAGTAGCCATACGTTATTCTGTTATACTGTGGGAGTAGTAGTCCGGTGAAGATGATAAGATCTTGGTAGGTCAGTAGCGTAGTCAGTTTGAGAAAAAAAAAACTGTGGGAGCTTTGAAATACAGTCAAGCCGTTTAAAAAGAAAAAAATATTGTCACAAAAGGTTTTTATATATATAAATAAGTAGGAACATCGTATTTTGGATAATCAATTTAAAAGCTGCATGTAGAGAGATAAAGTAAGTAACCGACTCGTTACAATTTTTTTTTAAATATCATAGCAGGTAAACGAACAGGTGGGACACATGATATTAAGTGATCACCACCGTCAAACATGCAACGCTAAGGGAGTCGCAAGTGCGTTGTCAGTCTGTGTTTGGGGAGGAGGGAGATAGGGAAGAGGAGAGGGGGAAGTTGAGAAGAGGTGGGCCTCAGGCGCTCTCACTGACCGAACGCAACAATGCAAGCACTGTTACTTCACGTCGGTTTATATACAATATTCCAGGACGAGACACAATATCAGGATTTTCAATAAATAAAAACAGTATAAACATAAATATCAATACAGTAGGTTGTGATAACGCATCACGTTGGTTGTATTCACGTGAGTGAAACTGAATATATATTTTGTAATTAATTTAATATAATAGAAAATTAATAAAAAATACCTATATTTTTTTACATTATTCTTGCAATTAACAATGATATTTCATGTTCAGATTCTAGACATTCAACACTGCTTACATTTCAACAAAACTACTTAAAATAAATCCATAAATAAATACCGATTGTGGAAATTAAAACGATGTCTCCGCGCGTTTTTTTTTGACGTTTTTAATATGCCATTAAAATTAAATGAACCGTAGTGTTTCTTCCGGAAGTTTGTTTACTCGTTTTAAAAGGTATATGGGGTATACAAAAGAAAATATTTACCCTCAGATATATAATTAATATTCTTCTTCGAATTATCGTTGAAGTATCAATAGCTTTTAAATAATATATGTTTTATTACATTATCAAATGCTGTAGGTATATACAAATTCATATTAAATATTTTAAATAAGTTACATAATATTTTATGCTTCTGAAGTTGCGCTTGATATACATATGTAGCTGAGAAATCTATACTAATATTATAAAGGGGTAAAGTTTATGAGTTTGTAACGTTGTAGGGGGTAATCTCAGGAACTATTATTGGTCTGATTTAAAAATGTGTTTCAATGTTATATAGCTCATTTATCGCGGAACGTTATAGGTTATATATCATCACGTTACGACCAATAGGAGCAGAATACTAATGAAAACTCTTTTATAATCGGGGATTTTTGCTCTAGAGAGCTTCCGCTGCGTATTAGCGTTAGCCTAACGTCCACGCGGACGACGTCGAGGGCAGAGGCTAGTCAATTAATAAAATAAAAATAATTTTGAAAATCATTATGATTAAATATAAAATTTCAGCTACTGTCAACAATCAAAAAGATTATCTTTGTTTGGTTTTTTCCTTAGTCGTGTGGGATAAACATTTGCCAATGTCATTAAGGTTAATATAATGTTATAGATATTGCTGGTATATGAAGTTGTTTATTGTTAGTATTTCTTTTTTATACAAAATGAACAGTCGAATTTTCTCTTGAAAATATTTATATCCAAAAAGATATTGAAATATTATTTAAGACGTTGTTCTAATTAACAGATAATTTGTAATGAAGCATCTACTATCAACTAGTATAAGTTTGTTTGTTACGCTTTCGGTTCATAACTCGTTACCCGGTCATAATTATTTTTTTTATAGATATTTTCAGGTGTACAAAAAAGTCAGATTAATTCTCGCTCCGGAAAAAAAATTACCCAGGGACTGATAAAATTTACATTATAACGAAGCCGCCCGCAAAAGCTAGTGTTAGATATTGTTACCGATTATACAAATAAAGACGTGGTCAGTATAACAACCCAATTGTTACCTTCATATTTTAAAGTAGCAACGATATCTTCTTTATAGTCCGGTGAAGCTGTAAATGCCTTGCAATGCCAATAGCGTAGTCAGTTCGAAAAAAAAAAACAAAACTAACACTAAATTAAACATCTAAATTACATTATAGTATCGTCTCCGACACAATTAATAGAAATTAGTATTAAATATAACATGTTCAGGGTAGATATCAAATAACAACTCTTTAACCAGAATCGTTTCGTACAGTTTTAGTTCGATTTCTTCAAAGTATTTTAATTAAATTTCTATAGCAAATAAAGTATTTATATATAAAATATATTATATTATAAATATATTTAGTATTAAATATTAGATAGATTAACAATAAACACAGTAAATGAAGTAAATTGATTGCTTTTTCAAATTATCACAAATGCCGACGGCTTTTAGAGATGCAATAACGAAGAAAATTACTAAATTTTGATTGTTTCTATGTATACATTATTAAATATATACGTCGTTATATGAGAGGCAGTTGAAATGTAATTTAACTATTTGAAAATAGTAAGTTGTTATTTTACCGACGGAGAATTATATCAGACACATTATTAAAGTCTCTTATTCTTTTGGTTTGAATATTTATAAATATATATGAATCATTCTAATGACAATTACTGTTGTCATTTTGAAAATATAAAATGAAAAATATATAGTTTTATCGTGTTTTGAAATGATAAATACTGCAAATTAAAAATATAACATTTTTTACTAATAGGTTTTTAAGTTTTTTGTAAGACGTCAAAGTCACATTCTTTTTTAACTAAATTTAATTAATTATTCAAACAAGTAAAAACTGTATTTACTTAATGCAATGAGCACGCGCCACCGTATGTTTACTTTGATAACGATACCTCGAAATTATAATGTATTACAAATAATGTAGAAATGATTTATATAATTTTGATTTGTCTAATAATAGAATATAAAGTGTCTGCATTTATAATAATATATTCTAAAATAAATTTTTCAACTTTGCTATGATTGAATCTTTGAACATATCGCAATGCAATTTGAAATAAACCTAATCTATGTCTTTGAGAAATTATTTATTCTTCAATGCTCATCCAGAATGTACCGAAAAAATACGAATATAAATGGTAATAAATATACCATTTTCTTTTAATTTAATTTATTTATAGCCCTAATCAAACATTTTGAACGCTCTGAATATAGCTGTAAGTTCGTTATTACGTGCACTGAAAATAGTAGAGTAGTCCGGTGAAGCTGTTAAGACTTATAGTTCGGAGAAGCTGTAAAGACCTCCACAGGTCAACAGCGTTTTCATTTTGAAAAAAAAAAAACTGTTAAGACTTTACTAGGTCAATAGCGTAGTCAGTTCGAGCGAAAGGAAGTGCAATATAGTCAAAAATTAAATAAAAGCAAAGTTAAAATATTATTTTAAGATACTTAAATTAGTATTTATTAATCCTTAAGTGTTTTCTATATTATAAAAATATTATGGTACGTTGAGTTCTGCGTGATTCAGAGCGGTCAAAAAATTTACCTGTATTTATGGTTAAAATAGTCTGTGGCTTCTATAACTCTGTGGCATCGGTAACATTGAGGAGTCTGTGGTATTATTTTTGTGAAAAGATTTGTACAGAAAATAGTTTAAGTTTGTTATTTGAAATTCTAAATTAAAAAACGAAATGATGTTAGTAGAAAATACGCTAAATAATGTCGTTTCAATTGTTTCTGGTAGAATGAGAATCCTAGTTATTACGCAAATATATACTTTTATGGTATAATTTCCCGAAGCAGTACTTAAGTTTTAAATATAATGGATATATACACTTATTCGACATTAGAAGACATTTCGTGTATGACTAAATAATAATGTTGATTAAATTGTTTGCTTTTTCAGCTGTATTTATAAAAATAAAGAAAAAAAAACGAATTCTTTGATCGTGAAGATTGTTTTAATTAGTAACACGTGTATAAATATCCTGGATTTTAAATGTAAATAAAATTCTACGAACTAAATACATATTCAGTACAATTATATTATGCCTAATATTAATATGTATAAGCAGACGGATGTTCTTTTTTACTATTAGACATAAAATAAATAAAAATCGGTGATGTTTTAAAAGATTTTGAGTTATAAAGGCAATTTATCAGTTATTTATTAATACATAATCGGTGTACATCTATAATTTAGCATTTAGATATATATTTAATTTCAATTAAAGTGTTTCGTTGTTTATCCGAATTAATCTGTTTGAGATTCAACTTGTAGATATAGGAATCTTTGCAATTATAATCTTATCAATAGGAATAAAGAAGTTATAATAAAATGTAATTAAAAATATAAAAAGTAGCACACAGCTAATCCAGATAAGTCGTTGCTACGTGAATAAACTCGCCAAAACAAACACGTGTAATCATTATCAATTTCTTATTAAAATGTCAATTATTTTCACATTTGAAATATTATTCCTAGTTAATTCGATATTAATCTATGCGATTTATAAAATATTTATTAAAATCTTGATAACACGAATGACTTTAGCATACAGCGATTTAAAAGTGAGCGCATTAATAAAAATTTGTTTTGTTTTATTGTGTAGGTATATATATAAAATGCAAACAATTATAAGAACGTTTTTATTATATAACTAATTAGAACATAATTTATGGACTCATTTGTGACTTTTATGCGCATCTTACGATTTTGTTTTAACATTCGTTTCTAATTCAGTATTTGCTTAAAGCTATTCATTCATTTTTCATTCGAAGACATATTTTATTTGGTCAATAAAAATTTAAGTAATGAAATTAAAATTTATTTAAATAATTTGTTGTGAGTTTCTCTTTATCTTATGACAAATTCGTTTTGTTTCGCCCTAAAATGTGAGAGATAACACTATTAGGTATACCTAATTAAAGATAGTAGTTGCCGATTGTCAACTTTATGCTTATTTTCTCGAATGGAATAAAATGGATACGTGTCCATTTTAAAGACTCAGTCAAATGAGTTAATTAAGAATGGTTATAGAAAAGTCTGAGCGTATAGGGGATTAATTGCACTCTTTTGTTAGTTACATGCTGAGTGAAATAGCGAGGAACAACCTAATTAGAATGACGTCCAATATTTTGTATCGAAATTTTTATTATAGCCACTCTGTACTACAATTTATTAAACGGAGATTTCAGCGAAGGAAAACCTCATAATAATACCATGCATAGTGGTAGGATTTTCTAAGCCGGCCTAGCTACGGGTTTCCCAGTTGAAAATCAGCTAGTCACCCACTGTGTTCCGAAAAGCTGCACTTGAGGGCCAGTGTCTTTCTAGGTTTATAATATATTAAATTATAATGCAATATTTTACACATACAATGAAATTATACCTATAAATTATAAAATGCACCGTATAATATATTATATAATGCCTATACATATAAGGTAGTCCGGTGAAGCAGTTAATGCCTTGCTAGGCCAATAATGTAGTCAGTTGGAAAAAAAATCTATACTGCGGTTTACATTTAACCTATATTATAAAGAGGTAAAGTTTAGGAGTTTGTGATGTTATGAGTTTGCAATGTTGTGAGTTTGTGACGTTGTAGGAGGTAATCTCAGGAACTACTGGTCCGATTTGAAAATTTCTGTATTGTATAGCTCATTTATTGGGGAAGGTTATGAGCTATATCCTCACGCTAAGACCAATAGGAGCGGAACACCAATAAAGAAAGTTTGAAAATCGGCTTTCCTCTTGATAGCTTCCGCTGCGTGTTAGCGTTAGCCCCAAAGTAACTTTTCCACGTGAACGAAGTAGCGGGAAGAGGCTAGTTGAGTATAATTTTATATTGTAAATGGATGTTGTGAATTATAAACTGCAACACCTTTCGACCGAACACCGTTAAATTTGGCATCTAATTTTTCACAGTAAAGGTATTTTTCATTTCTGCTATTAATATTATTATAATTCGTCACTAGATGGCGCTGCGTAGAGTCCACTTCATGGCCATTTCATTGATCGATATGAATATTGATGAGTTTTTTATTATGGAGAATATTTACACAGCTGACTACAATAAACTTCTTATTATAAAAAAAGAGTTATTAGAACAAACAATAAAAATACGACACAGGTATATATACTACTATTACAATGAATAAAATAATAGTTTTTTTTTTATAATAAATAAACTAAATACGTAACTGACTTAAAAAATTATTTCACCTAAGCAAAACTTTTTTTTTTTTTTTTCGAAATGAAAACGTTGTTAATGTTTACGTTAACCTGGTAAGGTCTTTACAGCTTCACCGAACTATTAATCTAAGCAAAGCATTATCAGCGAATAATATGTACTGTTTAACATCTTCGTTAACGCGAGTAAAAGCGAAAGCATAATTAAACAGTAAAAAAAAAAAACAAATGAACGCGTCCAACAGTACGAATGTCATAACGTTACTGTAGTGTCGAACGGGTATTACCTACTTTGCGGTCTATAGTGCATTTTGCTATATCAGAACTATTTTCAATCTTATAACTGTATTTATTAGTAGAATAAATACTTAAAATAAAGTAATTTGAGCGTTTTTTATATACTTTCGCATTGTCCCGACTATTGAAACAACCTCATTTTAAATTTGAAATCAACAACCTATCTTTTTTGTTGGAAGAAGTCAATCGTTTACAATAAATCACATTAAATCATAGATTAAAGAATATCATTCTAATAGATTACAAAGTCTATATAAAAGGTATTATGTAGGTGGCACGATGTGATCCATGCGATAGGTTGAACAAATACAAGGTTGAAGCCACCGTCAGTCATTTTGAAGACGAGACGGGAGACAACTCTTGTAGGCATATGAAATGATAATGAAAAAAAGTACGTGAAAGTGTGTTACTACCGTAATATTTAGTTGTGACGAAACGTTTCATTTTGATTACGACTTCGTGACTCTCAGTTAACGCTAAGAATTTTATGTCATTTTAAATTAATTTTATATCTTATTAGATTTGGCTGCGACTTTACTCCGATTGCACTATGTCATTTTTTATACCTCAGATAGTGCAAAATTCCATGATAATCGATAGATTACTTACGACTTGAAAAAATAACAAACAGACTTTTCTTGTCTTTTGGCAAAAATTAGCTCCATATTATTATTTTTATTTATGGTTTTAAAGTATTTAATTAATTAAAAAAATAGTCATGATTTGTTTAAAACTAGATATGGACTTGTGCATAAAAATATAATTGTATGAAATTAAAATCAACATTGTGTATAGCTTTCTTAACAAGTTCTTTCATATCAAATTATATGTAATGAGAATATAATGTTTTCAACAAACAACAGCATCACTGATGAATTTAAAACCTATCGCCGGTAGCCGCTGTTATATCAACCAGCGAGATAACTGAATATATGTTGGCCCATTTAGAAATGCGACAGCTCGAAAGGGAGTCACCGTATCGAGTTTGTGCTAGTGATCTACTCGCGTACAGGCCAACCCTAACATTCTACATTTTTATTGAATGCAAATGGAATAATTTCGAAACTAGATAGCTTAAGCTAAAGCTCGAACTAGCTTACTGTAGTTAGCTTTACAATTCAGTTCAATTCGCGATGGTTGTATTTAAGACTACAGCCTAAGCTAAGGTCCAAAAAGGTCTTAAAAGGTCAGTTTAGTATTCGACTGAGTTCCTAAAGCGCTTGCTTTTCTTGCTCCCGATTATATCACTATTGAAAGTGTGAGCCTGGTACATGATGATACCAAAAGATACAATTGCCATACCTTACCAATATTATAATTTACTATTGCTTCAAGATAAAACTGCATAAGAAAATGTCTAGCAAAATTTTAATATTACCTTAAGAAAAATATAAGAATTTATCGCATAAACTGCAAGAGAATAATCGAGAATATACCACCAATAACAATTGATTACATTGTACCATCAATAAATCCCACTAGGCATTGCTCATAAACTGAAGCGCGCACGATGGAAACCCTCATAGAATCTAAAAGCTTAAATTCCGAATGAGCATTAAAGTTTAGTACGCCGTAATCGATACAACACGGGAACATTTTACTATCGTTTAATGGTCTGCTAATTATTGATATAAATGTGGGAAAACATTAACATCTGGCCGTTTGTGAAATGCGTACTTTCGACTACACGAAGCAGTTTATGTGTTTAACAGAGACTATATTATGAAACCTTTTTATTTTTGTTTATATTCATTATAGAAATGTTAACATTTTTATTATATTTCAATTTTATATAATTATGAAATAGAAATAAGATTCTATTTGTTTCTATTCATTCTATGTGTCATATATAAGACATATTTTATATTTCTTTACATAAAAAAATGTCACGTTTTTAAATGTACCTACGACACTTGTAGTTGAAATATGTCATTACTAATTTTTTTAATATTTTTTTTTAAACTAGCCTGTGGAAATGTTCAGTTCTGCGAGTGGAGTTCTTATAATAATCCTTATAAGAAACTAAGCACTTTATCATACCTTATAAATGGATATAATCTTTCTATTAAAAATAATAAAATCAATTAACATGAAGTTCTCACTTAACATTCATGGATGTAATGCTTCGATAATCATACGTAATATTAATTTTACACTAATATTATTTTACTAATTATTAGCTGCCAGTGCTTTTTGTTAGAATTTTTAAGTGCATTTTAAATTGTGTTTCCTATTTTATAATCTTTGAATACTTTATTGGTTACAACCAATGCTTTAATATATTAACGTAATTTATATCTAGTATTATATTTATGAATATTATTGGAACTTATATAGTGTAATAAGTATATTATTTGTGTCAATATTAAACGCCTATAGGTAATATTAAAATAAGTAATATTTTTAGTTAATATTCAAGGCTGGATAGATTTGGCTTATTATAATATTATTATTACCTGTTTTCAATTGCGTTCTAGATTTAAATTAATTTTATATGATTATCAAGCAAAATCATAGATAATGTAATTAAATTATAGAGCGACGCCACCTTAATTGCACATAAATTATGTACAGTTATATAGGTACAGTGTATTTAATTTAAATCAATTATCATTGAAATGCCTTCAGGAAATATAAACTTTTGGATACAATTATTTGCATATTTTGATAATTAAGAAGTTAGTTTCAAGATACGGTATCAAATATTTTTGTACTTTAATTTTAAAGTGAAACATATTTTGAGATTATCAAATGACGTGAAAAATGATTCTGGAGATTATATTAGTAACAAAATATCCATCAAATAACCATAAATCTATTAATTGAATACATTTATCATATAATAATTTATCTCTAAGTTACATTTTAGATAAACGTTCCGTTTAATGTGTCCGTGAACGGATATAAATGATCAATAAAAGAGAAACACATTATATTAAATTATGAATACCTATAACTAATATACATCGTCTAATCCGTTTCCACATATAACGATAGACAGAGATGATATTAGTATGCAAATTCGACTTCTAAAATATGTATATATTATGTAAAAATTATAAGGGAAATCCTTACCACCACATACTGCCGCGTCCTCTCCGGGGCTTGTTCGCGGCTTTGCAACTTAAACACAGAACAGCGATCACAATCAACAACAGACACTTCATTCTGCGATGGGCGGACCCGAATAGGATCACATGAGCGCGGTCGGTCAACTCACAAATACGTCTGGCGAGCGGACGGCGCGCGACCAAGGCGGGGCTCGATGGTGGGAGGCTTTAACTCTCACACCGCCCGATTGGCCTCGCACGTCATTTTTTTTTTAAGTAATCTTCAGGTCATTAGGTTGGTGTTACGCGATTTCGGCATTGTGTTAGATAACGTCGTCGACTTAAAACGTAACGCAATTGATGTATCTCGCGGCGCAATGTCTACTCGTCATGCGGTGCGCTTTAAATAGACAACTTAAGTATTATTTAATGTCATTAACGAATTCGGTAGACGTAAGTGTATACTTCTTTTAACAGAATATAATTTATTGCGTTTATAATCCCATAAAAGCAATAAATAAATAGTCTGGTAATTCAGTCAGTTTAGAGATTTGTATAAAATGACCTATAAAAAAACAAAATAATTTTTATGGTAATTATTATTATCAAGTCTACTTAACTTTTCGGGATAGTCTAACACATGATCGTCTCACTCCAATCTAAGTATAGCATGTAAAAAAAAACCAAACGCACATAAATATATTATTGATAACTCTTTTTTTTTTCGAACTGACTTCGCTATTGACCTAGCAAGGCAGCTTCACCGGACTACTACTTGATAACTCGCTAAGTCCAAAAGCTACATTTATACTTAAAATAGAAAAGTCCGTTCTATCTTAAGGCTTTTCGATTCAATATTGGTTTTTTATCACCGCTACTGCGTAATATAATGTACTTTTATAATATCCGACTTATTTAAAAGCCATTTTTAAATCTTGAAAAGTAAGTAATAAGCATCACATACTTAAAAATTTTAAAACCAAACACACAGTCGAATTATTTTATTTCATGTTTTAGATATTTATATTCGGTAATTAATTTATACATAAGCGAAAACACAATTTTCTATAGTAATTACTAATAAATGTGGAATGTACAAGTAAAATAGTATATGGTAAAAATTTAATAAATTATCTTTAAAATAGACACGTATTATAATAATAATTTTTTTTTTTTCGAAATGTCTACGCTATTGACCCAGCAAGGTCTTAACAGTTTCACCGGACTACAGTTATAATAATAAAACAGTGTTTTCTTTAAATAAAATGAAGAAATATTATAGATTAATAATATATTGCTTAAATTAAAGTTTTAAAAGTGATGACGAAGTATCGAAATTGGTTTTTACATGTATGATTGGAGTACGTGAGTCAGCATTTCGCGGCGTGCGGTGGGAGGGGCGGGCGGTGACCAATCAGCGTTCGGCGAGCCTGCGTCGGCGCATTTAGACAGCGACCACGTGCTGCCCAGGCCGTGCACCCACGCATCATTTCTATAATATTATTATGGATATATTGAATTATTTCCCATAAACACTCGAGAAAAGCTGTTAACTCTGATTGCAGAAAATAGGAAATTGTTCAATGAATTATTACATTGATTTTTATACCATAAAAATTGTCATCAATAAATTAATAATCTTTTGAATGACAATATAAGAATATGTTTAAATACTACTGGTGTTTTTACTAAATTACCCATGTTGAAATGATCTGAGTAGGTATTTAATGTATTGATGGCAAGATGGTTCGAACACCTACCAACGCTCCCTTATAAAGACATCAACGCGGGCGGTCTGCTTTCACAAAATTATTTCAAGACTCATTCACTCGATGATTCGTCTAAACTTTGTAACTAATACTTGTTTAATTTTTTTTTCTTATATTCAAAAAGTTATGTCAGTGAAATAAAAATAAGTTCGGTGATTTGTTCACTATAGTGTTGGTATTATATAAAAACCTAGTTACATTTTATAACAGAATTTAGTATCTAATAGAATCTGTGTAAAATTCGACTTGTAGAAGCATTATTAAGAAAGCTACTATGCCGTAATATTTTTTGGATACTGACTCAGCCTAATTTAGACTATATATTAATGTTTAACAATATATTAAAACAAAGGATTAAGCTCCACTTATTCTCTTTTATTTACTCGATTAATAAAGCTAGCACTATCGTACTTACTATTTTATGTATACTAGTAAACGTATAATGAATATATCTGCCTATGATAGAATTAAATGTAAATCAATTATCTTAGGTATACTATGTACATTTCATTTATTTGCATATAAAACAACCACGTAATTATAACTGACATTAATGGTTACCCTGGAACGTCCAAAGATGGTATAAAAAATCACCGTAAAAATCAAAACCATGGCGTGCATCACCTATATATAGCTTTGCACACCTACTACACACTATGCACTTACTATACACCTGGCTATACATACAATTGATATATGTGGGTATTTTATTACGCTGAATTTTCTTACTACAGCTTAATCAATTCAACTCAAGTTACAATAAATGAAATTAATTGGGGTGGAACCACGGGACAGTGGTAGTATTCATATATTTTAAATCACACTCGAACACTTCTCCAAGCAGATGTGCATTAAAATTCACGATGTTTTTTCTCTCTTAAGTTACACACAGTTACCCCTCTCGAGTGCTTCCGAAAAACATAGCACGTGTCCCCCGATACATGTGTTCGACATACGACAATAATATTTCGGTTCCGCTTAATTGAATATTCTTGTACACGAGATGTCAAGGACAGATGTTTGACTCGAATCGATCACTTTTTGGTTTTTATTGAAATGTATATTCTCAGCGATCAACTTTCAAAATTTAATTCGTCAGTGGTTTACTTCAGTTGAAATTTCACTTCCTTTTTTATTTTGGTTGTAATTTATAGCATAATATTGAATACATAGGACTGTACCTAGTTTAATTTAAAAATCATTTGTAATAATAAATTTAAAAAAGGGTCTGGTAATTAAAAATGTTAATTATTTATTTAAGAAAACTTATAGCTAACACTAATGAAATAATAAATAAATAACATACAAAGGCTAATTACAAATTTTTACTTACATAAACTATAAATAAACAAAGAAAAAACGGCTATCAATATAGATACACCAATAAACACATAGTTACATACACAAAGTTAATATTATGAAAAAAATCTCTAGATAAACATTGTCTAAAGCAAGATACAAGATACTGTCTGAAAATAAATCTAAATTATTGTCTAAAGAATCAAAATATTAACATGCTCGTACCGAGCATTTATTATATTTATATATTTATTATTCTTTCCTAACTTAATATTATGTGTAAATGCAAGTGTGAATTTGTTTGTCACGGCTTTCACACGTTAACTATTCTATCGACCATCATCAAAATTTGTATAGACGTTCTCAGATGTATATTAAAGTATATAGCGAACCATTTATATACACAATAAGTATTACTCTCGAACAAAACTATAAGGAAAACATAGTTAATATTAAAACGAGAAAGATTGCAAAGATGTTTATCACTCTCTACTATTTTCTCTCACTATCAATACAGTAATTATAGCTTACGCGTCAGAGAGACATAACTAATAAACACATTTTTATATTGGCAAAATATAACTAAAAGTGCTAAGTATTTCGGGAAAACAGTGTAATGTATGGTATTATGGTTTGAAAATATAAAGTACAGACAAAGTTGCGAGTAAATGCTAGTAATAGCTATATAATCTTTTTATAAATAAATTGTTATCTTAAAACACATAAAAACTAAATTAATTATCGTTCATATAAATCCAATACTGTCAAGAAATTTACGCCATAATTTATACTCGTCAAAATCAATTCTTTCCATTTTATTGTATACTGAATAACTTAATAATTCATAACACAAAGTCATAAAGTTTTAAATGATTCGTCACCCTTACAATAAGACCGTGGAGAACACCGTTTACTTCATTGACTGAAACAGGAGTACGTACAACAATGGGAACCGTGAAATTGACACTAGTGAAATGAATAAAGACTCATTACGACCACTTTTAGCATTTTAATTCAAGAGACACGGAACAATGAGCTCAGATACTTAGAAATAAAATTGTATTTTCTTTGTGTACTCGAATACCAAAACTTCCAAAGCATGCAGTTGAATTTGACGATGAAATGGCAGACTGCATTACGAGCACCGTTGGTCAATATTTAAATACTGCCCACATTGCGATTTATTTGGATTTTCTGTTTAGTGTATGGTGTTTAAATCCAAAGAGACGTTTATTTTCGGTAACTAAAGACTACTAGCAATGTTGCGACTCCATACACGCATCTTAGGCAGGAATAATTTTCGTTCTTTAAATGTATATTTACTCATATTTAATTCCTTCTAAAGTTTTTTTTAATTAGCGAATAATATTATATTAGAACCTATATTATAATACAAACTCATTTCTATAATACTCTATGTATGTATTAGTTCAAAAATAAAATCTCTAAAAATTGTATCAACCAACAGATAGGCATCCATAATGAATAATTCAACAATACTTAATAAATACTCTCTGAACTCATTTACTAAAATTGGTAGTAAATAGTCAAATATTTACTTTTTTCTTTACTTTTAAAAGCTTTAAAGACCATTCTGTAGCCATCAATTAACCTGTAACACCGTGAAATAAATCAATTAAATCCAAACAGGCAGCCATATTTTTATTGTCAAATACGCTATCAGTTGTCAGTGCTAATAGAGTTAATTACAGCAAAATTTGAAGGAAAAAAATAAAGTACCGATCTAACCACGGCATTATTGTGAGAAAATATTCAATGTATGTTATTACGAGTTTTTAACAATATACAAAAATCAATATATCAAACAAAAAATGAACTATTGCATAATAGACATAATTAAAGGAACATAAATTGGTGAAAATTAAATTGTCATGTTATCTTGTGTCTTAAGAAACTTATAATAGGAAAAATTATAGCTTTAAAAAACCATAACAAATTTACACATCAGAATCACTAAAACAACAACGGCCTACTGCTAAAAACAAACCCGAACAAAAAACCCATCTTATGATTCATAATACCTCACTTTCCCATCCCTCGCTTATCTCTTATGAAACGCAAATATCACTCGTCTAAGACAAAGCAGAACTTTACAAATAAGTTCTACGGGTCGGCGACTAGGCTCAATTAAATTAAACAAAAATAAACTTTATAACTCATACATATAAGATCACGATTAGAACGTATATAATGTGAACAAGAAAACCGGCCATGGTACTAGCTCATTGTATCTTTATTGCTCGAAGTAAGCGTAAATATTAAAATTTTATTATGTTTAGAAATAGGCGCGGTCGTTCCAACGCGCCAGTGTGGTCGCCTCCCATATAGCGAAACGAAAAAATCCATCCGCCCCTTAACAAAAGTTTTATGACGACGCCAACTGTAGTAAGTAGCCGGTGATTTTCCTCTGGGAATTGTCAAGGGACCGCCAAATTCAACACTTCAAATGCGCTCCCGAATGATTTATTTCCCTTAGAGCGTCTTTAATCGTACATTAATAAAAATTTACTATGTCATCGCGACTTAATCCGTTTGTTATTTCACGGTCCGATTATGAATTATGGAATGTGTTTTTCTATGTTGTAATGACGTTCGTGATTTCGATTTGGCATTGTCAGGAGCTACTCGATTTTAATATGCATTAGTCAAAGCGAGAGAAATAGCATAGTCATCTACAAAATTTTCAATAGGCTAAGAATTATGGATTAGAAATAACCAATTAAATGAGTTCTAAACTTGATTACTTTTTTTTTAATTTCTTAAAATAAATTGTCTTCAATTATTAATAAATTAGTTTGATTGTCTTTTTTATACACACAGAATGATAATTGATCAGTTAGCTCTCAAATTAAAAATCTGTCATCAAGCGCATGTAGGAGTATTCTAGTACATTTCATTTATTTTATTTAAACTTTATTGTACACCAATTATATATATTCATTACAAGAACATTTGAAGTTTTGTCATTGGTACAATGGGCGGCCTTATTGCTATTAGCAATTTCTTCCAGGCAACCTTTGGATGGGTTTGTTTGATGCAGTAGAGTCTGGGGTATTCTGAGTGTACAAGAAGATAACAACTACTTAATATCACCTAAGTTGTGTTATTTAACTTTAACACGCTTATAAAAGACATAAAATATAAGTAGCATATAGACTACAGGAATATTAAATAAAACAAAGATAATATATATTATATATAGGGGTATATATATACATATATAAATTAGTATATGTATACACAATAAGCGAATTTACATGTACTGTACATAAAGAGTGTTATATTACCCCTAATTTCACTCAAGATCAGTTAAGATACCGGTCAAACGGTAACTCTGTAATAACTTCTAAAAATATAAAAAAAATTAATACAAGGAAGTCATAAAAAAATAAGAAATTGTAAACAGTAATAAAAACTTCTAGTAAATACCTGTTAGTTTTCGTACACAATGAATAGGTTTCTAATTAACATAGGTAATACAAAAGAGTTCTAAGGGCAACAGACGTTGTAAATTGTAAAAAAAAATCGTTAACAAATTTGAACGTTCGCTTAAAATATTGTTATAATTTTTACCTATTACCTAATAATGAGAGCCTGTAAAATATTTCTTTGTTAAATATAATCAGTAAATGAATATTATTCAAAGTTAATTAACAACAATTTCAGTTGATCGTGCATTCAACCATCGATCATAAATATCTTTGCACAGTTCTTTAGAAAAAAGACTAATATCATTACAAACTAACTTTCAGTTTGATTATTATACCTACATATAAGTTTTTACATAACACTTTCTCCTCTTCAGTTCCACCCCTCTCCAACATATGCTATCAACGCACTTCCTCCTCTCCTGGTGTTGCACTCTTATAATAAAAATAAACCTCTACCAAAAGCTCAGACTCAGTAGCTAGATCTCGAACTTACGTCCATCAACGGGGGTCCGAACACGCTATCAACTAACCCATCATCGCTTTATATTTTACTAGCGAGTCCAACCCCAGTGGACATTATCCCGTCCTGACAATAAAAAAAAAAAACATTGACTAGCCATATATCAAAATCTTCCTCGTGAATCACTTTATTTTACTGGTGAAAACTACATGAAAATTCACTAAGTAGTTTTTGAGCTTATCGCAAGCAGACAGACAGACGCAGTACGGGACTTTGTTTAATTATATGTAATAATATTGATATAATATATTATTTTATTTTCTATTTACTATTTATTATATATACTTTCCTAGCCTTTCATTTACACATGTACAGGAATCACAAAAATCGATCGTATAGTTTCTGACAAAATGGTGCACATACGTATTTGTGAAAACACAACTTTTTATGACGTCGCATCAGTTAAACACAGCGAAATTAATCTTTAAATTCATTTTGAGCAAACTCTACAAAGTGGACCTATATAATAATAATGGTAACCGTAGAAATTCATTGCCGTGAAACGTTTATAAAGACATGTTCGAACTTGCTTCGACAATGCCTTTCACTAAGTAGACAAAAAGCCGTTACAAGTGCTATAAAATGATTCACCCTTCCTTATTTACGTGATATACCTTGAAAGAGAGAATGTTTTATTAAATGAAAAAAAAAACTAATAAACACTTCTAAATAACCAGAATAATATTACCCAAACAACAGATTATGACTACCCGGTAGGTGGTAAATCACAATAGATATAAATAAACAGGGAGGTCTATCTCCATATTCACATGCAACCGTGAGACGATCGAAGCTCGCACATAAACTATCATAAGAAATCTCAAAATCATTTCGCATCAACGGCCGACCGACTAATGGTCATCCGAACATTGTTTTCGAACTCGCAAAAACCGCAGCTAATAAAAAAAAACATTGAGACATCGAAATTCTTGTTCGCATTTAGCCGCGATAAAATCGCCGCCCCCGAAACATAGATGACAAAAATGAGCAGAAGTGACACCATATTTCATTACTCTATAGTAATGTCATCATTCCAAACATGTTATTTTATTAGATAATTTTGTAATATATTATACAATTAATCGGATTGTGTAGTGTTAAAAATATTAATAGAAAAAATGGAATATAAATAATAACTGATGTGATTAAAAATCCCTTAAAATTAAATATGTGTATTTATTTTTAGAACTGACTACACCATTGACTTAGCAAGGTCTTAACAGAGTTAATTAGAGTGTTATGAAAGTGAAATAGAGTTTCATCAAGAACGCATGTACGATTGTCGAAGGATTGATAAAATACACAAAAAACGTACATCAAATTAAGAAAAAAAAGATTATTATTGCCATTATATATACATTTAATATAGTCCACAGAGTTCTTATAAACTTAAATGTGAATGTAAATAACATGTCGACTCTGTGTCGTTATTCTTTTACTGGAATGATATATCGAGCGTTCATCTAGACTAATAGCGTTTTAATAATCACGGGTTAGTCATTGAGAATACAGCACCAGACAAAAAGGAGTGAGTGATCTTTGGTCAACAAAAAACCCGAATAAAAAACGACTCCTACCTACTTCTTTCAATGAAATTCTTACACAGTACCGTCGATGAAACAATGATTTAGTATTACATTGCATACACATCATAAAAATACGATAGTCAGTACTTGATTAACTAAAGAAGGATTTATACTACTAAACATTAGAGTGGAATAGACATATGTATTATGTCAAACAATAATGTGGAAGCGTGGAGTCCTTGAGTACGCTGTTCGCGCGATACAGTGACACAAAATCTTACATCACTGCGACAAAATTACACGTATCAACTCCGCATACCTGCACCCATACACGTTTACACATGACTGTGGAAGGGTTTTATTTTTTTTCCCTTATCAAACTGAAATAGTTTAGAAAATTATCCGATACAAAATATATATAGGAGTTGTTGAGGCTCCGTCCAATTATGACGTACAGTTGTCCAGTCCTTGCACACGCGTAAAATCGTATTCATAAGTTGCAGGTATTCCAGAACCGAGCCCTACGTCAAATCACCGGTACCCCTGTGGTACGTCTGGAATAAGGATCTCCACAAGGACCTGGAGATGCCTTCCGTCTGGACATAATTAAAATCACTCACAAGTAGTTATTTCAAAAAAGCCGCGAATCATCCCAGCTCATAGTGGTATCCGCCGCGAACTATGAACCCGTACCCAACACTGTGCAGTATAGAATTTTTTTTTTTTTCGAAATGAAAACCCTGGTGACCTGGAAATCCTGTAAGCTATAAAGGATAGGATAGGGAAAAATAAAGTTAGTACTCTTTTTCGTTTATTTCTCTGAAAAAGAAAAACAACGTGTGAGCGAGTAAGCATGCATGTGTGTGGAGGTGATATATGTAATGTTGTTCCAGTATTGTGAGATTTTGTGTGAGTGTATCGCGCGAGCAGCGTACTCAAGGGATCCACGCCGAGGGAACGGACCTAGGCTTGAGTCTGGTTTCAGACAATATATTTTCGACAAGACATAAGACAACTGTCATGTTCATCATTACTATCCAGTTTTAAGGTGTTGTTTTATTTAGATTGTGTTGTTAGTTTTACAGTCTAATGATGTGATACAGTTTAAATAAGAAACGAAGAATTCACTTTTTTATTATTAAAACAGTTTACGTTTCGTCACCGATTGTACCTACATTCAGACAGTGTGAACGTATCATTACGAAGATTAATGCAGCCTACATAGTCATTGCAAAATTGATATACTTAAGTATTTTGAATGTATATTGTAAATTTATTACTTGTCTGTCTTGTCGTTCCGATATAAGTAAATGATTCTTAAAATTATTAGGAATCACTAAACTTGTCGCACGTTGGCATGATTAAGACTACTGATGTTTCAAGTTTATTTCCTAGTGTATGACCTAGTCTTTTCTATCTATACTAATATTATAAAGAGGTAAAGTTTGTGAGTTTGTGAAGTTGTAGGGTATAATCTCAGGAATTACTGGTTCGATTTGAAAAATTCTTTCAGTGTTATATAGCTCATTTATCGAGGATCGCTATAGGCTAGGATATATATCATCACGCTAAGAGCAATAGGAGCGGTGCACTAATGAAAAATATTTTAAAATCGGGGACTTTTTTCCTCTTGAGAGCTTCCGGTGCGTGTTAACGTTAGCACAAAGTATGTAATTCACGCGAACGAAGTCGCGGGCAGAGGCTAGTAAGTAATAAAGAACATTTACATTAGCTCCCAAGCGGAGTCGCGGGCACTATTAGTATAGAGTAGAGATATGCACAGTCTTCATTAAATACAGTTTCGCTTTCAAAAAACCATATAGGTACGTAATATACACGACGAACTAGTTTTCGGATAATTGCATCCGTGTCATATAAAACAAAACATAAAGTTCAAGGTCATGACCTTGATGTTGTCCGCACTTGATATTTATACTCTTTGGGCAGCTAAAATGTCTCTGTTCCACTGAACAGATGCTAATTGACTTTCGACAGATATGAATAGTTAAAGTACACGTACTCATGTTTTAAAGCAAATTCCGTATTGATATGCAAAAAATACTTTTCATTATTTAATTCTTGATATTTCAACATATTACAAATAAAAAAGAAACACCAATTTCTTGAAGTTATACACATGAAAAACATTGCCCTTTTTCGTTACAGTCGCGTAAAAATATAAAAATATATTGCGAAAATAATGCAACATTTTAACTAAATTATAACATTAAACCCTGCGGCATGTTCTCGTCAGGTGGTCATTATGTGCCGTATCAAAATTAGATTTGTTTAATCATAAGCCATCAAGTAATTTATCGTTCTCATACCTAATATTATGATATATTTGTAAACGCCAAATTAATACTTGACTCCACTCATTTTTATTTATTTATTTATCAAAACGGAAACGACTTTAGTCATGTAATAAACAATTTTTATTGTTTCTGTTTAATTTTGACTTTATTCATAATTGTTTGGTCGTTTTGTAGTTCATTTTAAATTGAGATCAACTTTTAAGCATTTCGTCATTTTAACGGAATAATTCGTCATTTTTTTTACCCGCCCTGAAAGCTGTTTTATGTATTACTAAGAAATTAGTATAATTCAAGCTACACGTACTTCACTTACTTACTTTTGCAGAACGGGTCAGTTTAAGTATTTGTAATAAATCAGTATGTAGCGCGAACTACGTAATATTTAATACGTTTGCTAGCAGTGATAGTTAGGCATTAAAAATTACGCAAAAATAATGTCTTACCTATAGAATATTTTAGAAGTATGTAGTGAATAAGTGAAATCATGGAGATCATAATCGATTTTTATTAATCAGTACACCAATTATTTTAATTAAATTTCAACGGTGGAAAGACTAATTGACTAAGTTGCGAAGTCTACCAGTGCCTCATTAGGCAATTAACCTTTAAAAAATATCTAGTTCTATCGAAATATTGTAAGGCACCGACACAAGGTAGGCGAAACCTATCAGTAACTTGCTTCTATACCGCCCTTGGCTCCGGATCTATTAGGATTTGGCCTTAAAGTTATAAAACGCTTCACATACTTCATGCCTGTTCGTTACATCCATAACATAAAGAAGGTCGATGAAAAATAATCATTTTTAAACGCGGTACAAGGAAAACACGGTTAATATATTAACTTTTCGAATACAGATGTAGGTTGAGTCGCCTCTAGCAGCACACCCGGCGGGATATGTAATGTTCTCGCGTCAAGCAACGAAGCCTTCCGAAGGTGAGGTGAAGCAACAATAAAGTAATTGATCCGTGAAGCGGACAGCTTACGGCCGGACCACACCGACATATTGCCCCGCACACACGTTATTTCGCGATGCAACTTTTATAGACCTACGAAAGGCTAGACAAGAAAATTGTTATTTGAAACCACAGACGGAGTTTTATATAGGCAGGCTATTCTATTAAACTGTATTGTATACATTGTATATCTACAGTACCTATAACTCAGGGTAATTAAATACAACTTTTATTAACATTTTTTTAATTATTTTTTACACATTATAGTTTGACGACAATCTCATTCGATGGAAATTACGATGTGATCTAAGACAATAAAGAAGCTAAATTTAGAGGAAATAGCTCTTAATTGTTAATGCTGGCACATACCCATAGGTGATTGGCTATACATTTTAAATTTGAGTGTAGTAGATTAGCAGCCTGGCTTAGAAAAAGTCTTATCACCATACTATGGTAAAGTTATAGCTCACTGGCAACAATTCGAACCTACACTGATCGATGTAGCATCCAAACACGCTAACCATTGAACAATCATCGCTTCAAACATGTATTGGAATTGTATTGTATGGTGAGGAAATACACTGTTATCGACAATCAATAGAGACTATCGAAATATTTACAATCTTTTTTACCAGAGTAGGCCCCTCTTGGCAGCAGCTGATGCCTAGGTCCTTTCCCTCGGCGTAGAGCTCTTGAATGTGCTGCTCGCGCGATACAGTGACACAAAATCTTACATCACTGCGACAACATTACACATAGCATCTCCACACACGTGCACCCATACACGCTTACACATGAAAGTGGAAGGTTTTTTTTCTCCTTATCGAACTGAAATAGTTCAGAAATTTATCCGTTACAAAATGTATATAAGAGTTGTTAAGGTATGTATGCTAGATACACATATATGTTTCAACAACTCGTACATGTATGGATAGTTAGCTTAGGTTAGCTCAGATAGGTCGTGAATTGCACGTATCAGGTAACAGCCCAAGTCGAGGTGTGCCGTACACCCTTGAGCTAGTTATGAAATAAAATTGGCTGAGTGCATTGTGCGCTCGCCTTAGTGGTCCGGTGAAGCTATTAAGACCTTGCTGGGTCAATAGCATAGTCAGATCCAAAAAAAAATGAAAAAAAGAATTACAATCTTTTGGATGACGTCGTTGTCTGACTTTTCTTCAACTGCGTCACGATAAATTAAAAGATAGTCTGTGTGACACGGTTATCACCATGAGAGTCTGATACAAACGCTTGGTTAATATATATTCACTAGCTGGTCTCGGAACGTAACACACCTAAAAGAGCTATTAGTGTTACACCTAGTGTATAGTAGTCTTCTTCAATCCAGACAATACATTTACGATACGATTTTGTTTAGCCACCAATATTGATACCGTTTAAAACGGATTTAATGACTGATATACAGCAGATTTTCAACCATAAATTATTACATTAATTTACGCTAAAATATTGGTTTACATATTTTGCATTTTATTCAAAGATATTCGAAAAACACGACTCCAAGAACAAGAACACCATAATAATATGAATCTATTTCATTCGGTTTATACGATAAATTAATCTTACATAGGTATTTCTAAACAGTTTATTGTAACTACAAAATGGTCACATAACATCGCGGTAACAACAGAGCACATTTTAATATAATTAAGACGCGTTCAAGTTCGCGCCGCGCCGCGCCCTCCCGCGTTTTTAATTTATTACAAAACACTTCAAGTGTTGCCAGTTTTAAAATGTTGCCAGATTAATATTAAAAAGAACGAAACGTAAATCTCACAAATAGGAGTGAAATAAATGTCATAATTTGAATTTAAGTATGTTTTAATATATTATAGTTTTATTGTATAAAAATAGCCGTAGAAGCTAAGCGCAGTAAAATAGTGACAGGTTTTATGTTTTGAAATTTACAACTGTGGCGTGTTTATTAATAACTAAACTAATTATGTGTGCGATCATCAACAATGTTAATTAATTAAAACTTATAGGTCTACTTTTTTAGATTATTAAAAATATATTTTTGCTACTTCATTTATTAAACTATTACTACTTCATTATATAAAGTCCTTGTATATAATGTGCATAATATAATAGATATGTATATTCTAATTATTATACTTCAAATATTAATTGAAAATTGATAAATGTATTTACTATATTAACTTCTGATCTAAACAAATCTTCGGAAATTTCAATTTTATAAATTATATGCTACGTCCTCGGCTTCACACACTTTTGTTATTATTTTCCCTTGTTATTATTTATCGTAATAAATATTATTCGTTGTATAGAAGAGTTGCAACTTGTATAAAATAGATTGTGTAAATATTGTCTGTGTAGAAAACTATGTATACCATTTTTTATGAGGATTAGTTGAATGTAAAAAAGGTTGATACGTTGCAACATAACCTTTTGACGAATTATAGTAAAAATATACAACTTGTAATAACAATATATATCATTACATATATTTTTTATTTGCAGTACTTGATAATGTTCGTGTCTTGTACTTTTTAGGATTAAGCGTTAGAATTTTTTTTTTTTAATGAAAACACTGTTGATCTTGAAAGATCTTTACAGATTCACCGAACTACTGAGGCGAGCGCTAAGGCACTCGACCGATCTGGAATGTTTAGGCGTCTAACTCAAGGGTGCACGGCACTCCTCGGCTTGGGCTATCGCCTGTTTTGTGCAAAAATCGCAACTTTTTTTTTCCAAATGACTATGCTATTGACCCAGGAAAGTCTTAACAGCTTCACCGGACTACGAAAAAAAAATCGCGACCTATCTGAGCTAACCTAAGCTAAACTATCTAGAGCGTTAGACCACAATATCATTTAATGTTAAATAACACTGTCTAGGATGGTAAACACAGAGGCGACGGGCTATCAAATGCAGTTGCCGGCAAACACCAACAGGTACTTGGCAACAGATTTTCAACTTAAGGGTACTATCTATACAGGCTAACTTAAAAAAGTCATGATACCGTACCATGTTTCCATCACTATGTTTTTTTTCACGGAAGGGTCTCTGACTCAGTTGCCTAGTATATGAACATACGTCCATCCACGCGATGTCCGAACACGCTATCAACTACGACATCGCCTTAGTGTGTATTAGTATACTAGCCCCTGCCCGCGACTTCGTTCGTGTGGAATAGTTACTTTGGGCTAACGCTAACACGCAGCGGAAGCTCTCAAGAGGAAAAAGTCCCAATTTGTTTTTTTTTTTTATATTAGTGCTCCACCTCTATTCGTCTTAGCGTGATGATACATAACCTTCTTCGATAAATGAGCTATATAACACTGAAAGATTTTTTTAATTCGAACATTAGTTCCTGAGATTACCCCCTACGTCACAAACTTTACCTCTTTATAATATTAGTATAGATAACTAACTCTTTTTAATTTTTGTGGACCCTTTTTGTTCCATAAACAAATTAATAATAATAAAAATATGTAGCGATAAAAATTAAATTTAGTCCGAAAATAACCCTACGAGTCGTTCCTACGTAGCAACAATTTAATTAATAAGGTACGAAAAATAGACAACATTATTTAACTTTCAAACGACAAGCAACATTTTAAAAGGCATATTTTCCGCCAAACCTACCGCAGTACTGCGCGACCGCGAATTTCGTTGTTTGCGGTAGACATACTCGATCACCGAAATTCATTATACGGGGCAGCCGTAAAACACCGATATATAGATATTAGCATAAATTACGATTTTTATCTGCAACCGAAACCAAAATTAGGTTGGCATTAGTTGTGTGTGGTCACCGCTCGAACGAATAAAAAATAATTCTATTTTTTTTCTCAATGTCATTTAACAATATTTATTTTCTGTGTTCCCTTTATAGGATGATATAATATGTTGTATCCACTTTTACGCTTTCAAGCAAACACGTTAATTTATACTTGAAGTTTCAAGCCAAATAATTCAAACTGAAGTCATATATATTTCTTCATATCCTGGTATTGAAACAAATTTATAGAATTCGCGTACTTTTACTAAAGAATTTTTTTTTTTTCGAAATGAAAACGCTGTTTACCCGTAAAGGTCTTTACAGTTTCACCGAACTATTGAGGCGAGCGCTAAAGACACTCAGCCGATTTGGGATATTTGGGCGACTAACTCAAGGGTGCACGGCACATCTCGGCTTCGGCTGTCGCCTGTTTTGTGTAAAAATCGCGACCTATCTGAGCTAACCTATGCTGAGCTATCTAAATATACGTATATGAGTTATTGATACATGCATGTGTACCAAGCATGCGTGCCTCAACAACTCCTATATGTATTTTGTGTCGGAAAAATTCCTCTAAGCTATATAGGATAGGATAGGGAAAAATAAATGTGGAACTCTTTGTCGGTTATTTCTCTGAAAAAGAAAAACAGCGTGTAAGCGTGTAGGCGTACTGTGTGTATAGATGATGTGTGTGACGTTGTAGCAGTGATGTAAGGTTTTGTGTCACTGTATCGCGTGAGCAGCATATTCAAGGGCTCCACGCCGAGGGAACGGACCTAGGCTTGAGCCACTGCCGAAACTAAAGTTATTAAAAGTAGTGTAGATATAATAATGAAAAACTTGTATTAACTTATAATATAAAAACCTAGCGTAGAGTAGAAATATTTACAGGTTAAAAATATATATTAACATCACATCTGTCTGTAAAAGACCCCTGCAGGCCTACATTTCGTGTTTTAAACCTACGGACATTAAATTGACAGTTTTCCGGTATGTTGCAGTAAGTATCGTGAGAATACCGGAACCTGAGATACATTATTGCATAAAATGAAAAATACGCGCGTAATACAACTATGAATTTTTCCTGTTTGGGAGTCCATATATACTAAAAAAATAGTAAATACAGCCATACCTTTAGGAAAAGACTTTTAGCCTAGTATTTATAGACGGTTTTTTATGTAATAGGAAACAAATTAACTAGCGGGTCACCTTTTTTTATATGAGGAAATCCCTAACAGATACCCATCTCGTAGGGCAGCTGAGGATGGGTTATGTCCGGTTTGCACGGACTGAAACCACATGGTGCCTTCATACACCTTATTGGCAGGGGAGCAGAGACTACCGACTGGCATTGCGTCTACTCCCCTGACAGTTGTGGGCCCTCAAAGAGGCCATGACTGCGGCCTCAGGGGTCAAAGATAGTATACCCCTCAAAGAGGGAGTGAGTGTTAGACCCCCCCCCCCTGACGAACTGTGGGAGTCACATCGGCACAATGCGCCTCCACCACAAGGGCCTGTGCAGTTTAAACGGTTTAAAGGTTTAAACGGCGGCCGGAGGTCATCCCCAACCCATCGCCGCCGTGTGGTTTATTAACCGCGGGAGGGGAGCCTAGTTAACTTGCGGGTCACCTGGTGTTAAGTCATCACCGCCGTTCATAAACGCTAACAACACTAGGGGAGTCGCAAGTGCGTTGCCAGCCTGTGTTTGGGGGGTAGGGAATAGGTTGGATAAGGAGGAAGTGGGGAGGGGAGGGGAGGTGGTCCTCCGGTGCTCTCACTAACCGCACGAAACCCAACAATGCAAGTATTGTTACTTCACGTTGGTTTTTTGTGAGAAGGTGGTACTACCCCGTGCGAGCCGACCCATTCATGCTGAAACCAGTAATAATTTCAGCGTGGCTCTACCACCTATAAATTTATTACGTATATTAAAAAACATAACAGTCTAAAGACCGAAATCCTAGGATAATGAAAAGTATATTCGATTAATGTCTGCCTATGCGTTGACGCATAGAAAAGGCTAAACCTCTTATAAGATATAGTTTTGAAAATCATGCCAGAATGACAAAATAAATAATAAAAATTAAATACATGAAACAATAAATACTAAGATTAAAACATATTACAAATAAAAAACAAACTGATAAATAAATTGTAACTTAACAATACTTACTAAAATCTCTAATTAGGTACCGTTTTTATATGTATTTAAGAAGTTCATATATATTCGTTTTTTTTTTCTCGAAATGACTACGCTATTGACCCATCAAGGTCTTAACAGCTTCACCGGACTACTAAGGCGAGCGCTTAAGGCACTCAGCCGATTTTATTATGGCAACCAGCTCAAGGGTGCACGGCACACCTCGGCTTGGCTGTTGCCTGTTGCATGCAAAATCGCGACCTATCTTAGCTAACCTAGCTAACTATTCATATATGTATGAGTTGTTGAACCGTATATGTGTACCAAGCATACACGCCTCAACAACTCTTCCATATATTTATTATCGGAAAATTGAGAGTTTTTCAGTTCGATAAGGGAAAAAAGTAAACCCTTCCACTTTCATGTGTAAGCGTGTAGGCGTGCACGTGTGTGGGGGTGATCGTGTAGTGTTGTAGCGGTGATGTATATTTGTGTGTCACCGTATCGTGCAAGCAACGCACTCAAGGGCCTACCGAGGGATCGAACCTAGGCTTGAGCCGCTGCCGTGGGAGGCCTAATCGGGTAAATATATATTCGTTCCTACCGCGATTTCGTCCACAGTAAATTGACATAAAACCGAATAACTAAAAAATACAGCTTAATGACATGTTAGGGTAAACATTAAAAGAAAATCGTAAATGTTTCTCATGTGTGAGGTTTTACAAAATACATGTACAAATAAAACTAACATAATATACTACAAAGTATTAAGGATCAGTATATTAAAACGATCCGAAAGAGCACGACTGCGTTTCACTTACGACCGTGTGAATCTTTAATTTTCGTTCGGTGGTACCCAAAAAAAAGAAATAAGGACACGATGGCCGTCATTGAAGAAATGTATCGAAATATTAGTGTGGGAGCGGGCGCCACTCTTTGTCGTAATAATGAGTCGGTATTTCATGTAATGGTGTACAGTCGCGTACATAAATTTTACATATTATTTATTTCTTTTTTTAAAGTAGCATGGTATAGTGACGTCCTTGTACGTTAAGGTAGACTTAGTACAATGTAAGAACAATGATGACCATAAAAAAACGACAATACCGCCTTGAGAGTCTCCCAATACGTGGGCTTAAATGGACTAGTCCCAAAATGAGACAAACAGAAATAGCTGCAAACCAGTTACTATTATTCCGCGAGTTATATCTATACTAATATATAAAGCTGAAGAGTTTGTTTGTTTGTTTGTTTGTTTGTTTGTTTGTTTGTTTGTTTGTTTGTTTGTTTGTTTGTTTGTTTGTTTGTTTGTTTGGTTGAACGCTATGATCTCAAGAACTACAGATCCAATTTAAAAGTTTCTTTTAGTGTTAGATAGCTCATTTATCGAGGATGGCTATAGGCTACATATCATCACGTTAAAACCAACAGGAGTTGAGCACTAATTAAGAATGTCAAAAAAACGGGCTATTTTTTAAGCTTCCGCTGCGTGTTAATGTCAGTATTATATGCGTTGCCATGGTAACGCGATAACATTCTATCGGAAATATTTTCATGGTTTATTTTGTGTTCCTACTCAAAAGGTTTGTTCTACGTTAGTTTTGTTTTCAATTTTTAATTATACGTGGTACGTTTGTGTCGGAAACATTTGTAAATTTTATTTTGTGCTGATATTCTAAAAGGTTAGTAGTAATAATATTCGTCCATCACAATACAGGCGAAGGAATTAATCCATACTGCCAATTCTGAAATTGTCAGTATAGGTAGTTCTTATGTATTCTCTATACATAAGCGCCAAATCTTCTATATAATATTTCGTAAATTTTTATCTTCTTAATTTCAAGCTTACAGAATACATGCTCCATGGCATTATTTTTCATTTATTTCACTCATGCATAATAAACAAACCATATTACATAAAACGCCGCCAATTTAACACAACATAGAGTAAAATAATACAAAATTATGAATAAAATATAAAATCCCTACATAACACTGACTGAAATCCCGTCAAAAACTCCTCAAAAAGTTTATTCTACGTTAGTTTTGTTTCCAATTTTTGGTTTGTGATATATTGCGTATTACGTATTATAAGAATAAAGCGTGTGTATATAATGTTCAAATAAATACTTTTTGATGAATACATATATCTGCGGTGCTACAAATATCAACATTTTTTTTGATTCTGTCGATATATCTGTTTGTTTATTTGTTCCGGGTAATCTCCGAAACAGCTGGACCTATATGAACGGTTTTGTTTTCTTAGAAATGATTACGCTATTGACCTAGCAAGGTGTTAACAGCTTCAACGGACTACAAGTAATATTTTAACAGAAATTTTACGGGCAAATAACCAACTAATTAGCTGTTTTAGCGAGCGAAGCTAGCGAGTTCAGCAGACGATACCCGATATTATATCTATACAATAAAAGATTGAACACATATTGTTCGATAATGTATAGCTTAATATTTTCATTACTTTCTTATATAGTGTAAGTGAGCAATGAGGCTGATACATAGATAGTAGTTTAAAGTTCCAGCTATGTGGCTTATGATAAATTCCATCCCATTTACCTATTACTGTAGATGATGTGCGTGTCATACTTACAAATATTTTTGAAAGAGTATTATTGTTATTTACACATCTAATAACAATTTTACATTTATTTAATACATTAAAAAAACGCGTGCGGAGCCGCGGGTAACAGCTAGTATCACTATAAAGGTCTTACTATTCTACTCACCCAGTATTATTTTTAAAAGGGGGACCTAAGAATAGTTAGGGGTACATATACACTGCAATGTAAGAACAGAGGAAATTGAAGAAAACGTTTTACACACACGTCACACAACACACGTCAGAACGATCAAGAAACTCATTTGGATAGCTAAATGCCTGGGAACATAAATATATACTTTTCATAAAAATACATAAATATACTAAATGTATTATTTTGTCGTCCTTTTAGTGTTTTCTATCGTTATTCTTTCTCTATTTCCAACAAATAATACATTAATTACTTTATTATTCTAGAAGTTTGCATTAAAAAAAATTAAAACCTCGAATTTGTATTGACATATTATATTAATTAAAATCATTATTTATTCAGATCTAAATTAGTTGGAGGATCAAGGAACATTATTGTTATTTACATACATGTTAATTCAAGATTATTTTTAATTACAATTTTGTCATTACTACTTATCCTCCATGGAAAAGGCAACAATATAAATTATGAAAACCCATCTGTGAGTAAAACCAAAAGTAACCCAGACAATCTGATTCTATCTATATGCATAGATCACTAAGAATTTCAATAATTAACTAAACCTCCATATAAAACTTTCTTCTGCGACTGTACGTAGAGTAAAATTAATACATTCGATTTGATTTAGTTATTTTTCATTATAATTACATCACCTTGTACAAACATTATAGGATTGAGTAACACGGCGACTGTATAATCTCATAGCTAACATTATAACAGGTTTTTATGTTCTTATTTGTACCATTCATAATTTTTTCGACTACTTTACAAAATAACTTGCTCGTGATGTCTCCTTTTTATTACAAGCTTTTATTCAGCTTTTTTTTTTCGAAATGACTACGCTATTGACCCAGCAAGGTCTTAACAGCTTCAGCGGACTACTAAGGCTAGTGCTTAAGGCACTCAGCCGATTTTATTTTGGCAACCAGCTCAAGGGTGCACGGCACACCTCGGCTTGTCTGTTGCCTGTTGCATGCAAAAACGCGACCTATCTTAGCTAACCTAACTAACTATTTATATATGTATGAGTTGTTGAAACGTATATGTGTACCAAGCATACACGCCTCATCAACAATCATCAAAAATTTAAAACCTAACCTTTTTAAAGCAAGTATTCAATACATATTTAACCTTTTTTTAATAACACCGCTATGTTTTGCACTTATCTGATCGCATACTACCGTGACTGTCTGTTTGTTGTGAGCACAAATTTCATCTTTTATATCCCTTGATCTTTAATTTAATTCATTTTGTAAAAGATTTGATATTTTTCACCAATGAGGGCTGTCAATAAACAGTATTCATCTAGGTAAAACACAAACCGAAGAAAAGTCCAAAAATTTGTAGCCTGTACCTAACTTTAGCAAGATACTACAAATTTTGTTATTATTACATGAAATTGAGTATCAAAATTCATATGCAAAAAAAAAACTATTAAATTTCTGACTCCAAATATATTCATAACTCAATATCGCAAAAAACAACACATATGCTCTTTTCTTCGAGGGCAGTATATTTTATACATTACTATGCTTTCAATTTCGATGCCAGCGATTACAAACTTCAATAACATATCGACACAATCGCATTCATATATTTTTTTTTAATAAATAAGGCATAGAAACTATTAAACGTGGATATGTTATGATAATTAGTATCATAACGACGGAAGTTACACCATCGCTCCATAAACCGTGTAAACTAGATTGACAAACCCGACAAAGCTATCGGCGTTTTGACAAACCTTACTTAAGTGTAATACCTGCTGATTAGTTTATAGTAGGCGTTGTTTTATCGCGTCGTAAACTTGCGTATGATAGACGAAAATGTAGCAATTACCCGACTATTATATATATATATTGATTTGAAACATCTATAGACGCGGGTAAACCTGACTGTTGGCGTGGCGACGACGCGACGATGGCATGGTAATCTCTCTTGCCGCACTAAGCTTGCATACCTAGAGCTTAATTTGAGAGTTCGAGAAATTGAGATTCGTTCCTTTCCAACAATTTCGATATTTCAGGCGTCCCGTAATGGCTTAATTTTTGATGTGAAATATCTATAGGCGCGGGTAAACCTGATTGTTGGCGTAGTGAAGTCGCGACGATGTCATGCGCAAGCGACTGTGTGTAATCTCTCTTACCGCACTGCGCATGCATATCTATAGCGTAATTTGAGAATTTGAGATTCGTTGGATTCGAACAATTTAATGTCTGACCACAATTTCATGTAACGTTCTATGACGATTGCGGTCGAAGATGGTAAACACGCATCTTCAGGAACTGGCTATTAAATGCAGCTTCTGGATAAGTGTTTGGCCACAGATTTTAAACTTAAGGTTAATAGCTAACCAGTTGGACTTAGAAAAAACCTCTACCACCTAAATACGAACAAAATGAAGAAACAAGAATAACAAACTGTAGCGAATACAGTTCCAGTAGAAGGTTAAATTTAGAGTTGGTTTTAGGATATGACCCATTCCACCCACCATTAATGTAGATCCGAACTATTACAAATCACAATAAACCAAAGTTTTCAGTGACGGAAAACATTCTGTGGTAACTATAGCATCATAGAGCTTTTGGTAATGGCCACCTGACTTGTTATCAGGATGAGTTTCAGTAACTGCATTTAAGAGCATGGACCCTTTTCGACAAGCATGTGACCATCTTAGACACATGGTGATTAAAAATCAGGTGAGATTATGGTGAGTTATAGATAGCGAAGGAATTAGTATATTTAATTATAAAGTAATGTTTGGCACGTAAAGGTGGATATGGACTGTAATTTCAATATAGATATTTAATTTATATTAATGATCTGTTTTAGCAATGGACTGTTTGTGCATTATATTGGTAATATTACACAAATGCGAATCAATTAAAAAAAGCAAGTATCTTAGACCATTCTATACTAATATTATAAAGAGGTAAAGTTTGTGAGTTTGTGGCGTTGTAGGGAGTGATCTCAGGAACTACTGGTCCGATTTGAAAAATTCTTTCAGCGTTATATAGCTAATACTTAACAAGGAAAGTTATGGGCCACACATTATCACGTTAAGACGAATAGGAGCGGAACACTAATGACGAATGTTTCAAAATCGTGATGTTTTCCTCTTGAGAGCTTCCGTTGCATGTTAGCACGTTAGCCCAAAATAACTAATCCACGCGGACGAAGTCGCGGGCAGAGGCTAGTCTTTTATACACACATATATCAATCTTAATTCGCAATAATAATATAAGTACGAATGTTTATTTGTTAAGCTTCTTCCCTTAACTATTAAACCGATCTTCAATTTTACATACACGTACGTTTTCAGGGGTACAGGGAAAAGCAGGGTACCTTGCATCTGTACAGAATTGCTGTTCCCGAAGTATAGGGGAAATGTACATTTTTCTCGAAGCCGCCAGTAAAAGCTAGTTCGCCATACATATTTTTTACTAAATAGTTATAGAAATTTGTTAACAGAATAAGCGAGGAGAGATAAAATCAGAACAAAGTCTCACGGAACTCTTTTACAACTTCATAGATATATGTAAAGTCGTAAACAGTTCCACTGTTTTTATTGATGTCCAACTTATTTGTAAATGTTTTGAATCCGTCGCCCAATAAATAGTTATATAGGAATAGAATACAACAGTTTTACGATCATTACTTCGTATGTATAATTGTGTTTTAATGGATCTAAATGATATTTTAATCTTTTACGGATAAGCTGTTGTTTACGTCTCTTTAGATATTTACACTAAACGTGCTCACTTTGACCGGTAAACATTTCTACTTGTGATGAAGTTAGGAGTGTGATTTAGTCCCGCACACCAGATTAGGGCTCCCTCGGTAGCGGCTCAAGTCTAGATTCGACCCCTCGGCAGGGAGCCCTTGAGTGCGTTACTTGCACGATACAGCGACACTAAAATTTACATCACTGCTACAACTCTACAAGATCACCCACACACGTGCACGTCTACACGCTTATACATGGAAGTGGAAGGGTTTTATTTTTTTCCCTTATCGAACTGAAAAAACTCTGAATTTCCGATAATAAATATATCGAGGGGTTGTTGAGGCGTGTATGCTTGGTATACATATGCGTCTCAACAACTCAAACATATATGAATAGTTAGCTAGGTTAGCTAAGACAGGTCGCGAGTTTGCATGTAACAGGCAACGGCCAAGCCGAGGTGTGCCGTGCATCCTTGAGCTAGTTGCCCAAATAAAATCGGCTAAGTGCCTTAAGCGCTCGCCTTAGTAGTTCGGTGAAGCTGTTAAGACCTTGCTAGGTCAATAGCGTAGTCAGTTCGAAAAAAAAGTGTGAGTTAGTACTGAATGCTGTGAGTGCTAATCACCCAATAGATTCTAACACGGAGGCAGTTAACCATTTGTCCAAATGATATGCAGTAAACTAACGAGTAGTCCTGTGATTTTTTTTTCTCGAACTGACTACGCTATTGACCTAGCAAAGCCTTAACAGCTTCACCGGACTGCTAAATATACTGTACTCTACCAACTGAGCTATCAAAAGTTATTTCCACAGTCTTGTGAAGCTCTAAAAGCCTTACTACGACAATATCGTAGTAAATTCGAGAAAAAAAAAAATACACCCAGAGGAAGCTCTCAAAATGAAAAAAAAAAACTCCGATTTTGAAACATTCTTCATTGATACTCCGCTCTAATAGGTCTTAGCGTAATGATATATACCCTATAATAATATATATCGTTGCTCGAGAAATGAGCTCTCTAACTCAGAAAGAATTTTTCAAATGTCACTAGTAGTTCCTGAGATTGCACCTTACAACCTCACAAACTTTACCTCTTTATAATATCATGATAGAAGTATAGATTGTACTAGGCGAATGCTCCGAGTTCGCACGGGTTTAGATGCTAGTGAAGAAAATGAGAACATGTACCTATGAGATCTTAATAAAAAAATGGCGACTAAACGTTGATTTGTAATAATTTTTGTGTATCCTACTGTTTTCTGTCCCACTGACTTACTAAATTTCAGATGGCGTTTTTATTTTAATATTAGATAATTCTGTTTGTATATATATATATATAGGCTTCTTATACGCTAATTGATGGCTATAAACTATATTCAATACTAGCCTCTGCCCGCGACTTCGTTCGCGTGGAATAGATACTTTGGATTAACGTTAACACGCAGCGGAAGCTCTCAAGAACAAAAAGACCCCGATTTTTAAACATTATTAATTAGTGCTATGCTCCTATTAGTCTTAGCGTGATGATATATAGCCTATAACCATCCTCGATAAATAAGTTATATAACATTGAAAGAATTTTTCAAATCAGACTGGTAGTTCCTGAGATTACCCCCTACAATGTCACAACGTCACAAACTCACAAACTGTACCTCTTTATAATATTGGTAGAAGCAGATATGATAAGGAGCTAATAAAACAAATGAAGTAACTGAATATAGTTGAAATGTTGCTTTTCAAAGAATAAAGAGTATTCATTTTTTATTCGGCTACGTCGAATTTAGGAATAAATGCTTTAGGCAAACTAAAAGCCGGATTTACAAAAATTAGTTCATTAAAATATATTATTTTACCGTTAAACGTAACTAAGTCACTACGCGAAATTTCATTGTCTGCTGCAATACCGCCTTTTGAACAAATATAGTTAGTAGAAAATCAAACAAAAGATGTAAAAAAAAACTCTCACCTTAAAAAATACAACGAACGAGTTAACAAAGAATAGTTTTAAACATTCAAAACAAGGTAACTTACACTCAAATTCGCGTAAGAATTATTAGAAAAAAATATATATGGGTATATATTGATAACAAAATGGAATTTCGTGGAAAATTACTAGATAAGGTATCATTGTTTCATGAATGGAACGTAAAATGGGAGCGGTCGGCGGCGGCAGGCGTCTTTGTGTTAAAAACATAATAGTAAATTAACGAAATCCTTACAAAAATAACCTAAACACCGGCCACAATTGTCTTCGAGCGAAACAATGAGAGAAGAGGTAACACCTTAAAGTGTTTCGCCAAGTGCCTTGAACTGTACCTACATTAGGTGTTTTTGTTTATATAGGTAATTTCATTTAATCTGATACACATTTGAAAAGAAATGATAAAAGGCCGTTTAAAAATTATACTGTCAATGTAACTATGGTAATTCAAAAACGAGTTGAGGCAGTTATATGGCTTACCGTCAGAATCAATAACTCAAAATTCAATACAATGGAATCATCAACAACGTTACAAATCTCACAATTTGTAAATTGATATAATTAACATTATATAATCTGTTTTTTACATATATTGGCACTTAAAGCAATAATTAAATACATTTTTATACAGTTTATTCAATTATAATTAATGGAATATATGATAGTTGCACAAGTTCAATACAAAATATTAATACTACACGTACACAGACCGCTATACGTTGCTAGTGGGCCGTGGGACACAAAAATGCTCAACTTAGAGCATCTACGGCAATGACTTGTCTCATAATGTTTTATAGGTTATACTTTGGAGAGTGTGCACAGGAACCACATAATATAATTCCACCGTTCCCATTCCATCAGAGAACGACGGTGAGGGTTTTCAAACTGATGTGGTTGATATTCCTAAAATTCGTACGAAGCGATTTGCTTCCACATTTATTATACCTACGGCTAAGGTCTGAAATACACTCCCGGGGTCTGTTTTCCCGTCACCATATAACTTAGGAGTGTTTTTTTTAAATTATTATTGTTATGTTCTTCTGCAGACTCTTGGTCCGCACCTTTCTTTTGTTTACATGTAGTATTTTGTATACGTAAAAATCGTATCCGTGAGCGTTTTTTTAATAGTAATTTATTAAATAGTAACTGTCAATTATTATTAACTATTTTTGGTTTAATTTTTTTTTTTTATCGAAGCACTGCAAAGTGACTGCACTATGCCTGATGGTAAGCATAGTACAATCCAAAAACAGTGGCGACCACCGAGAGACAGATTATCCATCACCAGTCGCCACTGTCATGCCGGCCATAATGACGAAAGTCACTCGGTACTGGATATGCACAGGCTGATCCCGAAACGCGACACGCAGAAGTGAGCCACTATGACGGGCTTTTTCGCCATATGCATGGTGGTTACGACCCAGTCGGGCTGTAAAACCCTACCACCCCGCTTTCGCCATTGCCTCGTTCGTTATTCAGCAGGGTGCACCACGTGCAGGTGAGGTTGGCTTGGGTGTCTCAAGTCTTAAGATGTTACTCGACACCCCTTACACCCCCCTGACGTTATTGTTTTTATAGCGCTTGCATTTCCATTCTCTATGGCCATTTTTAAGATGTAATCCACTATATCCCGTGCCGGAGCGTCCACGGCCCGATGAATGAACCTACTTATCGCGTCGTCGGTCCCGTTGGTATAGTAGACACAGGTGTCGATGTGCTTAGTGTTCAAGAGTGCAGTGAATAGGCATCTAGCATGTAAGCGCGATCCATCGTCACTTACCATCGGTGAGTTTGTAGTCAATCGCGTGCCTGTAAAACAAAAAAGTCCGAGGCAAACGCGTTACGTTACGGCCATCGGTGACATGGACCCATATGTTTTTATCAAATCAAGAAAACGCTCAATGCTACTAGTGACGTTTTCATTTTAATAAACATCAACAACGTGTAAAAAGAGTAATCAGAAAGTGTAAGGAGTGTAAATGGTCTGACGCGTCTGTATCGTTTTACAGTTATATTTTAATTATTTTTTTTCGAAATGACTACGCTATTGACCCAGCAAGATCTTAACAGCTTCACCGGACTACTATATTGTAATTATTCCAACTAGCTAAGGTAGAACTGTAAAACTTTATTAGTTCGGGTTACCATTCGGGGATATTTTTATTATTATCAACCCTACCTTCGACTCGATGTTTCGCACAGAAGTGCAATAAAACAGATTATGTCTTCAGTGGGCATCTGGTTAAACAATTGCTTCTAAGAAAGATTATCTTATTAGTTTGAGTTTTATCCATTATATCTTCCCTCTTTCGGACGTCTGAAGTTTTTTATTAGAGTAAACAGTCATTGTTTTCTTTAGAATAATCCTATAGATTAACAAAAGCCGCTATTTCTGTGAACATAATATAAAAGGTATCGTCACGTGTTATCCATAACACAATTTTTATTTCGGATAGCTTTAGTGAAGTGCCATATTTTTGGTAATAAAGTTTCCTTTGAATGTCAAAAGTCTTTGGTGAATTCCATGACTAGTACAATATACAATATGTGAGCTAAATAAAACAGTTCTTTTAAGCGGATAGCTTTAAAAACTCATGGTACTAGTTTTTTTTTATTTGAATTAGTTTATGTTTACTTCAGTAAAAACCGCTAAATTGTGTTTTATATTCAATATGGATATTGTGACGGTTAGCCACAACATTTTAATCTTTTTATTGAATTAATTATTACACTTTTAAGATATTGCCTAGCCGGGCTCAATACCGCGACGTATTTTCTTGCAATGAAGCAGCGGTCTTGCAGAGAAAAATATTACTGTAGATAGTGTAAATACAAAAAAAAATAAAGGCAGTTATAAGGACTGCCGAAAAAAGTGAACACTCAAAACAATGAATAAATGCGTTCTCTTTTGAATTATCATATTAACCATAGTGTGATCGACAATATTTAAATTTTAGAATTTGTTTAATTGAAATTATTAACATTAGTGCGGTTTTTATATATATTAGCTTACGGAGAATTCATTACATACATTTCTATAAAGTCTATTAATCAATCAAACGTATGATGAGGTGCAAAATATAAATAATACATGTTCATATGCCCCTATAATATATGTCGCTAGTCTGGCACATGCCGCGCAAGCGCAATACGACCGGTCATGCTTACGTAAAAACATATACGCGAAATTATAAATTTATCTCCTACCAAAGTCACCGCTCAACGCGCCTAAAGAATTCCGGGGGTAAGTTTCGCTCCCGCACACAGACTAGGCCCCTCTCGGCAGCGGCACAAGCCGTATTGTATATACGTATATATAAGCCGTTACACATATCACGTCCACACACGTGCATGCACATATACTCACACACATGAAATTGGAAGGATTTTACATTTTCCCTTATTGAACTAAAATAATGAGTTGTCGAGGTATGTATGCTTGGTACACATATATGTTTCAATAACTCATATAAGTATGAATATCTAGCATAGCTTAGCTCAGGTAGGTGGCGAATTGCATGTGTCAGGCAACAGCCCAAGTCGAGGTGTGCCGTGCACTGTTGAGCTAGTTGCCCAAATAAAATCGGCCGAGTGCCGCAAGCGCTCGCCTTAGTAGTCCGGTGAAGCTATTAAGACCTTGCTAGGTCAATAGCGTAGTCAGTTCCAAAAAAAAGCGCCTAAAGAATTTTTTACTTTAACAAATATAATAACAAAACAAGATCGTGAATAATAAATTTATTTTAGGCACAAATTGGCACTGTCGACATAAAGTCTGTGCTATTCCACTGATTGATACAAGAATTCGTATTTGTTAATATTTTAACATTTAATATTGCTACTCAACTAAACTCAACCATATCTTACGATAATCGCAACAAACAATAATCATAGCTAGTGCGAATGCGTGCGAATCGCGAGCAAAGCTAGCTTTGTTTGTAACATGCCTAAAATATCCAAAACCATTGTCAACTTTCAATTTTGAACTAAAGTTTACGAGTAACACGACGCATATCTAACTAACAATATCAAAGAATGCTTCGTTCAAAAATCCCAACGAACAAATTTAAAAGTAATTAATTGAAACCTCTAGGGGTACCATATTCTTTATAGACCGCAACATTCCGTAATAAAAAATAATATGTTAAGAGCTAATACAACAAATCATTACACCTCCCACGCACCAGGTACGGGAATACCAATATTAATAGTGATGTGCCCTTCACATTAAAAAAAAAAACTTACAAATAATTTTTCAAAATCACAAAGAGCGTGATAATCGCTTACTCATTTTGCCAAAAGTCGAATAGATAGGAGAGAGAGACGGCACAAAAAACAACAAAGAACAATTTTAACAAATTAGGCGACAAAGTCATCACATTTTGGTTCTGAATTATAGTATTTAATATTGTTTTGTGGGTTGGCAATATTGATGGTGCAAGGGCGGTGCTTAGAGTCGTGTATTATTTATTTTTATGAACACCGATATCGATTTTTTTTTAGATTTATCATCAACAAATATTTCAAACGGATTTTAATTCCTACCCTGTTATATGACCTTGAGTTTTTGTTGAACGAAAATTTCATAATAAAATCGAAGCTGAAAATGTATAGTTAAGGCTCTATATTTATATTTCAATAGACTCGAAGTAAATCGTTCTTTTTAAATTTGATCAAAGGTAGACCGTAACCAAAAGCTAAGTAATAAATTAATAAAAAAATATGTAAGTTGTAAATTTACATATACAATATTGTAAAATAAACGTATACACTAGAATAACGATTTTGAAAAATTTGTATAAAAATGGTACATTTATTTTTCATGAGCAAGTTCATGGTGTAATTTAAAAACAACGTGTCTTTCATCAAATTTTACAAGTTTACAAGATTACAGTACTATACTAGTACATATATTAGTACAAATTTAGTTTATTCATAATTTATCTCGTAGTCCGGTGAAACTGTTAAGACCTTGCTGGGTCGATAGCGTAGTCATTTCGAAAAAAAAAAAAATCATAATTTATTACTTCGCATTTTTGTAAAAAAAGCTCTCATCTATTCATTGCATTAAAATAAAATTAATCCACGAGTAAGGGTTTTATTTAACTTAATTTCAACATTTATATTATGTTAAATTACAAAAACTACTAATCTCCTCATAAATATATAATATTTAAAAAATAAAAACAAATCATCAGAATTCAATTATATTAAATATTTTTTACTTTGTCGACTAATTTATATCGATATGTCTTTCGCCCAACACTAACTAACCACAGTTCCTCAAGAGAAAATCAGATGAGCGTCACGAATAGACCCACGCGGGTGAGAGAGTATCCTCACCGGGAATCCATTCTTCGATTATATCCTTCTCTTTCTAACAAGTAAATTAGAATTGGACGGAAGAATAAATTTACTAAAACATCACCATAAGCCGTGTTTATTATCGACGTGTGAGTCCAAAACTAATATCACGGTTTCCGATTGGCAATAGTACTATAGAATAGATTAATTCTATTGCCCGCTATAACTTAATTTACTTGCATGAGATCTTAAAGCTATGTAAAAAATTCTCATGCCGTGCCAGTTTGTAAAATAACTCTCGAGTGAAACTACTGGGAAATATTGTCCGGGTAAATGTAGCGTGGGAAAATGTATAGGCATAGATGTAAATTGTACAATAATATATATTTTATATAGACGTCGGTCCGTTTCGGTGTATCATAATAGCAATATCCTGTCCATTGATTGTAAAAATTAGGAATTTCGGCAATTATATCTCACCTCCCACGCGATACGAACAAAAAAAAGCTCGCACCCGACGCATCCAAATTTTCTTCAAAGATCCGACAATGTTTTGTTATTCTATGTAACAGGTGACTAGCGATTTTGACAGATTTGTTTGTGATAACGTAATATGTTAATGTTTTATAAACTTTTTCAGTGTTATTACAAAAAAGTTAAATACGCATTGAACTCTTACTTTAAAAAAAGTTTGATCATATAATAGAGTCTTACCCTTGTTTGCAGATGAACCTTATTTATATTGCTTGCATAAAAAACTGAATTCAGATGTTTAGCTAGAGACCGCTTGAACACGTTTTTATAATAAAGTATTTTAAATATGACTTCAACAAGATTATAAATTATAGGCACAGCTTAGTAAAACTCATGTTTTACCCGTGTTTCTGTTTTTGTTATAAGACCGTTCTAGTTCTGAATAGGTTTCGGTGTTACCTCGATCCTATTATATTTAGATAACGTGTCGATTGACCACGAATCTTGCTTTGAGTGCTGAAGAAAAACATCGTTATAAAACCATACCTTTATGGACAGCCTGGCTAGTTACCGCTTATAGGTGTGATCTAGTACCTATATTTAAAACTCAGTCTTTTTCTAAGTTACCATCATATGCAACATATATTAAGAAAAAATAAAGCTTAGTTATTATTATCCATGTCCCTTCAGTAAAAAATCGAAACTTGGAGTATATACGTATATGTAAATATATATTACTTGTAGAGGAAATGGTTAAGATTCTTATATGATTTAATTAACGATATGTGTCATATTAGAAATGGTGGCACGATCATTAGTAACATTCATACATGCTACCATTTGGAGTATAATTTTTTAATCAACAAACAAACATGAGTACCACAATCGATAGCAAAATTCAATGCCTACATTACAATACATTATTTCTTAATTATACATATATGGCAAGTGTCACAATTTATGGCCATATAAAGATTTGACTTAATGTATCAGAAGATCAAATATTGTTATAGTATGTTTAATTCCATACGTTTTTTTAAACACCATCTTTTAAAATAGTAGATTAACTAACTTACTAACTGACATCAACGCACAGTCCAAACTACTGGAGCTAGGGCCGTAAAAAATTACATGCAGATTCATTTTACGCTGTATGTGAGCACTTCCAAAGGATTTTTGAAGAATCAGTACCTACCTTAGGTAAAAGTCTATTAATGTTTTTTTTATAGATATAGATATAAAATTAGAGTCTTAAGTAATTACTGCATAGAAAACGCGTGCGAAGCCGATGACAATTGTTTGTAAAATATATGTATTTGTATAATCGCCATCGCTCATGACTCGGACGACATGTAAATCGGTAGTTTTTTCTTACTTTTTCCCTTTTGTTGCCTTTGTGTGAGATAGCGCCGGCACGAAAGGAGCCCCAAAGGTGTTCCAAAGCATATCCCCTGTAAAGGGCGTCGGTTACATATTTATTTCTGTGTTGTGCATTCTTGTCTTGACACGTAAATAAATGATGTTTTTTTCTTACAGCTTTACGATTTCGCGCTTTCATGGTGGCAGCGTTGTGGGATGGTGTCGTATTATGTAGTCAATAAGAAGAATACAGTAAATAGGAGCATACATGTTAACTATACAAAAGCATATACGGGAAATTGTTTTTATTATAATATTTTATTGTAATGTACGTTAACTTTTAACCACAATTTCAATGACAATACTTCTGAATTATGTATGACAAATGTAAATTATTTATCTTTTTGTTTGTAAACATATGACATTTTGTATAAGAATTTATATTGTAGTGTTATTCATATAAAAGTCGTGGTGCTCTAGTGATTTATAACCTGTGAATAGAATTCAAGCCCCAGTATGTAGGTACTAACAAATTATTCAGAATTCGTGTAGGTACATTTGATAATTTAAATTGGTAACACTATCGGCTGACGGTGAAAGAAAACATTGTAAGAAAACCTGAATTCGAGAAATGCTTTTGTAATAAAACTACTGTATGTGGGAAAACATATAACTATGGATTTCTCCGAATTTGGGATCGTTAATACGTTGTGGCCTTGCGTGGTGATTATGTTCATACTTTTCTTCGGGAAGAGGCATATGACCCTACGGGAGGCCTGAACAAGCTGATGATGATGATGTCGCTTATGATGGCATAACAAAAACATTTTTTAAGTTATTCAATCGTTAACTATTTGTAATTAATAATTCGATATAAATTACGTAAAAAATTTATATAAAAAACTTTATATTTTTAATCATTTCATTTGAAAAAGCATCGTGAAGTAAAGGTCATTACGAAATGAAGTAAATATACTTTTTTTTCGATCTGACTACGCTATTGACCAAGTAAGGTCTTAACAGCTTTACACACTACTAGTAAATATACACTGAATTGGTTTACTCAAAACTTAATGGGTTAGCGTTTTACCCCAATCTCACCTGATCCCATATGATGATGACACGCTAAATCTAGAGTGACTGGTTCTCAAGTACATATGTCGGAACACAGCCATTACTTGGTGACAGATTGTCAATTTATGAGTGGTAACTAGGAAAAGGCCACAACCACGATTAATTATTTATCTCAATGCTTATTTGATTAAGGTATTGACCAGCACTTTAGTTACGAGATATGTTCACTCTAGAGTTTTTCGAAAATGCTGCGCGCGCGTACACGGCCATCATAGTCCTAGAATGTTGACTTCTAGTGACCTAAATATATAGCCTTTATCTTCCAAGGCAACACACTTATATACATATATCTATACTAATATCATAAAGATGTAAAGTTTGTGAGTTTGTGACGTTGTAGGGGGTAATCTCAGAAACTACTGCTCCGATTTGAAAAACTCTTTCAATCTTATATAGCTCATTTATCGAAGAAGGCTATATATTGTTATGCTAAGACCAAAAGGGCGGAGCACCAATCAATAATGTTTCAAAATCGGAGTTAACGTAAGTATTCATTAAAAAATATCACCTTCTATGTTAACGAAGGCGCGAATTAAATTTAGCTTTAGTCCATAGTAACTATTTAAGGCGGACGAAGTTGCGGGTAAAAGCTTTTTAATAATACATATGATCGACTGCACAAGCCCAATACAAAATATCAAGGAAGGTTATAGGCTACTAGCCTCTGCCCGCGACTTCGTTCGCGTGGAATAGATACACTAACACCAACACTAACACGCAGCAGTTCTCAAAAAGGAAAAACATCCCGATTTTGAAACATTTTTCATCTGTGCTCCGCTCCTATTGATCTTAGCGTGATGATATATAACCTATAAACATTTTCGATGAATGAGCTATATAACATTGAAAAAATTATTCAAATCGGACCAGTAGTTCCTGAGATTACCCCCTACAACGCCACAATATCACAACGTCACAAACTCACAAACTTTACCTCTTTATAATATTAGTATAGATATATCATCACGCTGAGGCCAACAAAGAATGTTTCAAAATCATGTTTTTTTTTAGAACTTCCGCTACGTGTTAGCCCAAAATAACTATTTCACGCGAACGAAGTCGCGGGCAGAGGTCAGTCTTCTATAATAAGAATCTGAAAAATGGGACAGTGGCAACTTTTTAACGCATATTACAATTTATATCCAGTTCAAGCCCCCATATACCAAGACATAAACGTCAGTTAAATCTATTATAATAGTCATGATTTAAATTTATTTATTTTAGATTTACTGGTACTCTGGCTTTGATAAAGGAGCAACGTAAAGCTTCACTAAGGCTACCGTTATGTCTGAGTGAGGTGACAATATCATCGCCGTGGTAGCGAATGTGACAACTAGGGTTACTAATAAAAAATAATCAAATAAATAACATATCCTTATTTGGATATTTTTTCTGTTTTCTTATAAATACGATTATAAATGAATGAAATAATAATTAATCAATATAATAATACGCTACCTAAATTATACTGAATCGAAATCAGCAATAAATGAATAAAGATATAAATATAAATACATTATTTAACCTCCACCGTTAATAGTGATTTTTATCACCGAGATGATCGCAGTGTCAAAAAAATGTGCAAATGAAATTAAAGCGAAATGTACTTGAGACCAAAAATATCGGATACTCGAGCTGATGACGGCCGATAAGTGGTGATTGAGCAGTGAAATTAAATGTGATACGAATTACGAACTAAATATTTGTTATAAAGTAAGCCAATGACCTGAGAGACAATATAGTGTCTGTTTAATTAATTTATTAAATGATAATGACCAGTTTCGATGAAGCACGTGATTTTGTTTGTTTCTTTTTCTATGAATACGAATCGAATCTTATGTTTAAGAAAGCATCTGTTCGCGGCTTCATCTGAGGTTTTTAATGCTTTATAGGTTTTAGCTTTCGACCAAAATATTTTTTGATGTTAGGTGATGACGTGGTCTAATATAATAAACACGCCAAAATTACAGGAGACTGGCTTTTAAGAGAAGATGCTGGAGCACACCAATAGGTCTTTGAACATATTTTCAGCTTTAGGGCGGTAATTAGTCAGGCAGATTTACTAAAACCCTACTAGATCTGACTACTACTCCTCGGGTACAGACTTTTTTTGATGAGAGGTATCCATATCCTTTTCTATATTCCTGATAATGTGTTTCCAATTTTATGAAGATCCATTGAGTAGTTAAGGTGGAAAAGCGTAACAAATAAACAAATTCAAATATTTATTTATAATATTAGTAAGTAATTTTTTTTTAATATAATCCCAGATAAATCTCTATATTAAAATTGTGCATAGTCTATTTAACCAAGCGTCACGCTTTATGATTATTATATTTCTTAAACTAAAACTCTCGTTACTAAAACGCTAAGTGCTGCGCCATCTATGATTTGTTGTGAAAAGTATACAATTCTTTTTTATGTCTATTTAAAGGTAATAAAAATAATTCGCATTAATTTCAGTCCAGTTTGTAGATTTATCATACATTATATTGTCATATAATTTTTTTTTGGTTTTTTTTAATTATGCGTATAAATATATAAATATACCTAATTGTAAAAATACAGCACATATGTTAGTACAGTATATTAATAGGCCAAATTTTATCAACTTCTGTTTAGTAGTTTTTTGCATAATTGTGTACAAATATACCAAAAATAGAGATCGATACGTATACAGAAATTCCAAAAAAAGTGTTTTATCCTAAATTGTTAAGCCTTTCAGTTTTTTTTTTAATTTATTGAATACATCATTGTACAGATATAATTACTTTTCTGCACAGCATATATTTATGCATTTGTGTATAATATATAGAAAATACGATAAACAACCTTAATAATTATATTTATAACGGCAAATTACTAAAATAGTAAAAGTTCGATTTCTGATCTCGATGTTTATCTTTTGACATTTATGGACTAAACCTCTGAAGCGATGTAACTAAATTTAGTATGGAGGTAGTGTGGCACCTGAAAAATGACATAGACTAGGTTACATCCTGAATATACTCAAGTATGAAGTCGCAATGAAACTTAGTTATTCATAAATTATTACCATGTTTCTTCCTAAGAATACTTAAGATATAAGGACATACCACATAAGCTTTCCATATTCATTGCACTCAAGTTAATCGTCGCTGTCATCAGTAAACCGAAGCACTTAAACGCTATATTTTAATTTAACAATTTAAACAGTAAACAGGCGATACAAACATACAGTCAATTGGCCTAAAGACACGGATTAATGGTATAATTTTAAACGATTTTTATATGAAAACTAAGTGAGAATTATTTTTAAAAAAGGATTTTAATAACACGTTTGTATTTATTTGGATTTAAACTATTTTTTTTTAATAAATATATGTACTTTGTTGTAACAAAGACTTGAATTACATAAGTGGCTTAGGCATAGATCACATTAGAGTTTTTAATATAATTTCGGAATAAAAACAAATTACTTAGAAATAAACCTACCAGCATGCTATGGTTTCATCATGCTGTATTTTTGCCGAAAGCTCTGATTCTTTAGGATTCGAATCTACGTCCTTCGATGCGCTGTCCGAACATGCTATCAACTAATTGTTTATGTCTTTTGGGGCATTATGAATTGCAATCAAAATAAAACAGTGTGATGCTGGTTCATGTACATGTATCATATTTGATGATCTGCTTCCCTATCCTATCATCCTATATAGTTTAAAGGATTTTTTCCGACATAAAATACATATAGGAGTTGCTGATGGACGCATGCTCGGTACACATGCATGTTTCAAAAACTCATACGTATATCTAGATAGCTTAGCTTAGGTTAGCTCACGCAACCCCGGGACACTTCCATAGTACGGTAGGTTGTCGTGGGGTTTTAGCCGGTTCGAGTCGTCGTTTTCGGCCCCACCCCTGCGTGACTCGCACGTGGGGGTGGGCGGTTCAAGTCAGGCTTCCCCCCGGGAGCTCTCGCCCAGTCTATGATGATTTTCTCTCCACGTTAAAAAAATGAGGTTAGCTCAGGTAGGTCGCGATTGTTGCGCAAAACAGGCGACAGCCCAAGCCGAGGTGTGCCGTGCACCCTAGAGTTAGTCGCCCAAGCATCCCAAATCGGCTGAGTGCCTTCAGCGCTCGCCTCGGTAGTTCAGTGAAGCTGTTAAGACCTTGCTAGGTCAATAGCGTAATCAGTTCGAAAAAAAGAAGACCTTCGCAGCTTAAGTTTATATACTTCTGCATTTTTTCTCGAATGACGACACTGTGGCTAATAGTAAAAACTATAACTGTCCAGTAAAGTACAATCTAATCCCGTGCATCATATTTATTACGATATTAGTTATCGTATAACATTGTAAAGTCCTCGTTAATATTTTTGGCCGCTCTGAATATAGCTGCAAGTGCGGACTTAAATACTAAAATTGTTATTTATTTATACTTATGTTAACTGGATGTTATACATATAATATAATACGTACTTATACCCAAATCTGTATTCTACCCAAGTATATTCAGAGTGGTTAAAAACTTTACCGTAAATTGTAAGTGCATTTAATTGCATTACTATACTTTAAGTAGCTATTACATGCGAAAACGTCTTCTGAGTTTATTATGTTAACAATAGATATATTTTTTGTATAGGGAATAAATAAAAGAAAAATATTGGAAGCGAAAAAGACACTTATAAATTTGTTTTGTAAAAAATGTCATTCATTTATTTTCCCTGTTTTTCACATGCTCACCGCACCGCTTTCCCCGTGCACGTATAAAACTTATAGTGTTTTTAGAGTTCAATAACTTTATATTAAACTAGATGTACCCGCGGCTCCGGACGCTTTTTTTAAATTGCATTAAAGAATTATAAACTTGTGAGGCTAAGTACAATTATAGAAATGCTCTTTAAAAACAAGTCTAAATATGACACGCACGCCACTTACAATAGCATGTATATATATAACAATGAAAGTATTATATACTAGTAATGTAATACGTTTATGGTCTAAAATATTATTAGGAAGACCTCTTCTATCTTTAAGGTTATTTAAAAAATTATAACATTAAATTATAAACAATTAGTTGATAATTATTTCTTTAAATAAAAATAAAGAATGAGTTGAAATCTTGCTAAATTTCATACAGACAAAGTCGCGGGTAACAGCTAGCCTAAAATAGAATAACCTCAATTACTTTTTATAAGGTAAGGTGAGAGTCCCCGGCAAATCAGTCTAACCTTTTGGGAAAAGTACTATCGGCAAAGCCACGGTTAACAGCTAGTATAAACTAAAATTGCTTGAATTACTTTTTATAAGGTCAGCTATCTGCCAGTGAAAGTCTCCTGAAGATTGGTCTAACCGTTTTGGAGATAGTATTACAGGTGAAGCCACGGTTAACAGTTAGTATAAATTAAAATTGCTTTAATTACTTTTTATATGGCCAGCTATTTGACAATGAAAGTTTCGTGAAGATCAATTTAACGGTTTTGGAGATAGTACTACGAGCAAAACCACGGTTAACAGCTAGTCTAAATTAAAATAAACTGAATTACTTGTTATGATGTCCACTACCTGTTGGTGAAAGTTTTGTGAAAATTAGTCCAACCGTTTTTGAGATAGTATTGCGGACGAAGCCGCGGTTAACATTTAGTCTAATTTAGAGTAGTCTGTGTCACCCGCAGTATCTTCAGCTTTATGTTAGTGAAATTCCCGTCAAAATCGGTCCAGCCGTTTCGGAGATTAGACGGAACAAACAGACAGACAGACAGACCGACAAAAATTTTAAAAATTGCATTTTTGTTATCAGTAGCGTGTATACGTTCATACCCAATCAGTGAAAAATCTTTATTTCGCTGTTACATACAGACACTTCATTTTTATTATATGTATAGAAGATATAGATGAAGATGTCATATGTATGTATATCTATATGAATATTTTTATTTTTTAAGAACTCGGAATCCAACAAGTAAAATTAAAGATTTAATTGAAAAATCTCCAGCATTTTTTTTTGTTGCCTAATGCGTGCATAACGGCAGACCTCTCTCATTTTGCTATATATACCTAGTATGACTTGTAAGAGTATTTAAAATAAATAGTGATAGTATTAGGTAGATAGTAGTATATAGGTCAAAATTCCACCATAGAGTTTTTTTTAAGTTTCAGTATCATTGGTTTATTTTGACAAAGAGAGTAGAAATAATTTAAATTAGTAAACGTATAAATTGTGAAGTATGAGGAATAGAGACAAATAAAGGCTTCGAGTCATCCATAGTATGTAAGAATAAAATTTATATCAATAAAGGTATTGAAAACATTACTAACGTCATTTCGAGAACATTAAATTAATGAATAAGATAACCGAAATACGAATTACACAAAGATTTCAAACTGATACTAATAACTAAACTTTTAATGCATTAATTAAACCAACTAACATTTGTTTTAAACTCGATCTCACAGCGAATGCGGGCGAGATAAGAATCTCGAGATTCGAGCAAATATTTCTGCACGCGAACCAGAGCTCCTTATTAATGATCGTCCATACATAATATTTTTAATTGAGAAGATATGTCGTATTATAAATCACGTTAATTAAATGTTCAAGCAGTATGTGTTTTATATTAAACAAATAGTAGTGATGACAAACCGCTTTTGTTGTTAGCAACAGAAGTTATTGAAAAGAATATATCTAATTAGTTCAGAAATGTTGGTCTTACACCGGATTGGATGAAATAAGAATATTTCACATCTGATTGGTCAATTTTTAAGTATTAATAATAAGGATAGTAAAATAGGCTTTGTACACAATCTGTGCTTAGACTATTGAAATAACGACTCTATTCCATTAATGCTTATATATTACTAATTATAGATTATTAAAGTATAATTTTGAAATACGAAGAGAGGAAAAAGAAAGAACAATTAGCATAAGTTTATATTAAAAATTTGAACATGTTAATATTTAAAAGATTTATTGTAAAAAACTAAAGCTGCATTCATTATTTTAGTACTACATAAATTGTAATTTAAATTCGATATAATTATCTAACACTTACTGAAAAAGAAGATTTCATTAAATTCTGAGGGTGTTTAAAGCTCTTGAGAGAAATTTAGGAAACAGAAAATACAGTGTGAAAAAATAGGATTTTGCAATGTATAAGTTAATTATGATAGTAAGATGCGTTATGCTTTGTATGTAAATATAAACAATATTTCCTAGGAATAGACCACTCGGCTGGAAGTCTTAGTTCTACGATTTGCTATTATATTCTCACTAATCCAACAATACCTTACACGTAGGGTTAAGTAAGGTGTTTTTTTTTTTCAAACTGACTACGCTATTGACCTAGCAAGGTCTTAACAGCTTCACCGAACTACTAAGGCGAGTGCTTAAGGCACTCAGCCGATTTTATTTGGGCAACTAGCTCAAGGGTGCACGGCACACCTCGGCTTGGCTGTTGCCTGTTACATGCAAACTCGCGACCTGACTTAGCTAACCTAGCTAACTATTCATATATGTTTGAGTTGTTGAGACGCATATGTGTACCAAACATACACGCCTCAACAACTCCTCCATATATTTTTTTATCGGAAAATTAGAGTTTTTTCAGTTCAATAAGGGAAAAAAATAAAACTCTTCCACTTCCATTTGTAAGCGTATAGGCGTGCACGTGTGTGGGGGTGATCGTGTAGTGTTATAGCAGTGATGTAAATTTTTATGTCACTGTATCGCGCGAGCAGCGCATTCAAGGGCTCCACACCGAGGAAACGGAGCTAGGCTTGAGTCGCTGCCGAGGGGGCCTAATCTGGTGTGCGGGAGCGAAATTTACCCCCAGACCACGGCGGCGTGATCTATGGTTACGCGGGCGTGGGCGTGAACACGCTCTGTTTGGAGAGGCGAGCTGGTACTGATCGTTCGCTGCCGTTATTTCATCGGGAGGATCGGTAAAAATATGTCGCGGGCGTCTTTTGTAGCGAGCAGCGTTAGGTACGGTTTCGTATTTTGCAGCGGATACCACTAACGGACTGGGATGGTTCGCGGCTTTTTCGAAGTAACTACTAGTAAGGGATTTAATGTAGGCCCAGATAGAAGGCATCACCAGATAGAAGGCATCACCAGATCCTTGTGAAGATCCTTATTCCGGACGTACCATGGGGCACCGGTAAGAAAGAAAGCGGTTCTGGAGAACCTGTAACTTTTGAAAATTATCTTTCGACATATGTGCAAAAACGGGACTGCTATATGTCATCACGGGACGGATACATGTCTTATACAAGGTGAGCTTGTGTCTGAGGGACATCTTACTCTTATAACAAAGCAAAGGATGGAGGCGACCCAAGACCATAGCGGCATTGTTTCGCACTCTATCTACATGTGACTCGAACTTTAAATGTTTATCTAATGTAACACCAAGATATTTGACCGCGCCGGCCCACGGTATATCGGCTTTATATAGCCTGATGGGCTCAAGGTTATTACTACGTCGCTAAGGGTCGAAAAGTATCGCGGCACTCTTATCAGGATTAACTTCTATCCGCCATCGACGAAACCATTCACCGAGTGTGCAAACGGCCTTTTCGATGCGTTTCCTAAGAAAGTCCGACCGCCAGCTGGAAGTGTAAATAACTGTATCGTCAGCATAACAACCTACCTCGACCCCCGGAGACCGAGGTAGATCGCTGATGTACAGGTTGAATAGTGAGGGCGCGAGTATGGAGCCCTGTGGCACACCTGAGCGTATAGGGTGGGGCGGGGATAGTTCTCCATCCACTTTAAAACGGAAAGTCCTATCAGTGAGATAATCGCGGATAATATGAATTAACTTATCAGGCACGTGAAATTTACATAATTTATGAATGAGCCCTCCATGCCAAACCTTATCGAAGGCTTTGGAGACATCGAAGAAGACAATCGAAGAACACTTAAGTAAGATGTTTGTTTTTATTACTAAACATTTAAAGGAAATTTGGCTCAAAATCAAAGTAAAGACGAGATCGTCATTCCGTAAAAGTGGTAGGTCATTTTTATTAATGAAATATCGGAATAATACAACTACTAACACTGTATTTCGCTATTCAAAAAACTTCTTTCCCTTCAGCTTGTCGTCTTAAAACACGTATTCGGAATTCGCAATAAAAACTTAATGTTACATTCTTGTACGCATTCCATACGTCCAAATTCGTAAATTTCGTATTATCACGGCATCTCTTAAATTATGTATTAATACGTATAATGTATTATTTAACACTTAGTCCAAGTTCGATACATTTCTTAAAGACGCCCCGTAGAGTTCGTCGCGATTGGCGTGTAGTACAATTTTAGAGTAGAGAGCGATTAATTCAATTATATTTAATTTATGAACTAACTTTTGCCAGTGACTACCTTTATTCAAAAATGCTTTTGATGTTGTTCCTTAATAAATTCATGTTTTATCAGAATAAATTGTAAGCTGTTTTATATTTTTATTGTTTTGTTTTGTCACTGCTGATCCGCTACAGAAAAGCATGAAAAAGTTGTTGAGTGGCATAGATTCTTTAAATCGAGTTCTAATTATTGTATTAAAAAATTAGAATGCTGTGTGAAATATGCTTTAGACTTTCATATTACGTCAACAATCGTCACAACTGTCTCAATAATAAAGAACATCAAACAGTTAAATAATTAAATATGAAAAACACACCCAAAAGTATATTTTTAAAATATGATATTATTTCTCATACTTAAAACAAGATTACTATTTTTATCTGATGCAAAATCGGTTTAAAGATAATATATTATTGGATAGGTTGATAAAAACCTCACAGACTTTATAAAGAATCTTGTAGTTTTTAAATATCCTGTTTAGATGTGTAAAAACAATCTTTATACCAACAAGTATGTCTACAGTTTCACATGTGTTTGAAATTTATGATAGCTATGCTTGCTGTAGTTACAAAGTTAAGGAAACCCTATAGAATGAGACTTAAAGGAGCATTTTGTAAAAAGGAATTGTTTTTAAACTTCACAACACTTACGATTCATTTCTGTGAAGAAGATATTATCTTTTACCTTAGGAAAATTCGCTTATAACTTGTACCAATGGGCTAATTTTGAAGGTGTTGGATACTTTTTCAAGTTGACAACGAGATCGGATTGACAGTACGGACGGGTTAAGGACTGGAATAAACAGCGTTTGTCAATCAACGTCAGTGAAGGTTAACTTACTAGTTTTTGTTTAGCCAAGAGGGGAATTTGTAAACAATTATTTGACTTGCGCAACAGATTGACAGCAACTGTTCTCTAGTGTTAATGCGTTTGACTTATCAAGTCACCGTTTCAACTAGAAGGGGCTAATACATCTCATAATGGGTATGAGTATTTGATACCCTAATATTGATAAAGTAGTTGATGTCTGCGACTTCTTCTACGTTGTTACCAACATATTTTATGTACGGAGTAAAAAACATAAAAAAATTAAAAGCAAATATATATTATAATTTGCTTATAAAATCTATATAATAAATACGGTATACGTATGAAATTGACAATATCCTCTCCTACGCTAGCGCAGTACTCCATTTAATCCAATAATTTGTTTTTTAAAGTTTGATAATTTTATATTAAATGAATGCATCGTATACTTTTTTGGCAAGGATTAAATGTTTTAGCATTGAATATAATTTTATAAATTCTTTTCTCGTATTCAATTCGTAAAGAACTTTTAATATATTACCAAGGGTTGCCAAGCACGGCTTTTCCTTAAGGCTATGATATAAGACTCTTTAAAAAGGGACTAAAACAGGCGACGGCAATCATTTTCCATCAGGTGGGGGCCGTCTGCCTATTTGCTGCCTTTTGACATAAAACCAAAAATGTATCTAAATAGATTATTTATTGCGTGTTAAGGATCAATTGTCTTCCCTTGGCTTTTCCAGAGGATTACAATTTAGGGATCTGCAAGAGGGAATTTAACAAGTTGTTAAAGGATCGGCATCATGGATGTGACATCTCGCTATGTTCCAAGCGTCCCTAGGCTGTGGTTACCATTTGTCGGCCCGTATGCTTGTTTGTTACCATTGTGGTATATAAAATAAAATTATATTTTGTTTATTGTTATTATATCATTTACTGCAACAGTAATAATTCTATATCTAAAAGCATATAAGATATACATCATTTATTGACAATAAGATATTCGAAACACTATTTTGAGATTATTAATGGACGTATTATATGAGTTCTTATATGAATATCGTAAAGAAACACCTGATTTATAAGTAAAAGAAAAATACATCACATAAAAGTTATTGAAACAACTCCACAGGCTGAGTCAGCCCACCTCACGCTACGAATGGAGAGATTAAAATTATTAACAAAACGACTCCAGACCAGTCGAATGTCATTCCCGATTATCAACGGGTATCAAGCGTTGACCATTTTTAATTAAATAATCAAAAATATCTGATCCCTGTACAACGAACGCAACAGTTTAGGTCCTGATGGGATAATGTTGATAAATATAAAACGATTTGAGTCGACTTGTGTTGAACTATGTATTTGATGATTTCTGAGGGACGCTAACGATGTAGCATTTATGTCTTTATATTTATTAAATGAAATATATTAATTTACTTAATACTTATCTCCGAAATTGTCCTTTTTTGTTAGAGAAATTGTATTGTATTGTAAAGATAATTAAGTTTTTCTAATGGAGCGAATAAAATAAGTTACAATTATTGTTGTCTAAATTAACCAAAATCACCACATATTATAAAATAAAGTCTATCTGACTGTTTGCGATAAACTCAAAAACTATTAAACGGATTTTCATGCGGTTTTCATACAACGTAACATACAAGTGTGAATGATCCTACCATATGGGGGTTATGTTGGTGTACACTGTATAAACGTTATGCTTGCAAGATAATAATGCGTGTTGTCGTCTTAAAGATATAAACTCAGACAAAGCCACGGGCAGTTGCTAGTTAAATAATACGAACGGCTAAAAAGTTTAGATTCTTTTCGGATTTAAATTACAGTACCTGGGCGACCGAGCCTCGCCCAGTTCTTCAAAAAATATTTTTAAATTAAAATAAACTTTTAGGTTAGACGCACAAAATTAGTATTTTTTCACATAATATAAATATTAAAAAAAGATATTTCCTTTATAATTATAACAATAAAATTAATTTTTTAATCAAAATAAATTGTTAGGTTTGTCTTACAACAAAATTAGGATTCTTGTAATAAAAAAAAATTAAAAAATATATCTCTTTTGCTGCCACTCGATTCTGCCACTGATTCAGACTGGAGTTACACGGATTTCCGAAGTAACCGATTTCCATCTGAGCTATTTTTGTTTTGACAGCGGCAGCGAAATTTCCCTCATATTCTAGCTATATATTTTCATTGCCTGAAATCTCAGTTAAAAAAAGTTTTCTATGAATAAAATCTAACTAGATCGATTTATCGTCTCCGAAACTACCTACATACTAAGTTTCACAGAAATAGATGATGCCGTTTTCGAGATCCTGAATATATACAAATATAAAAATATACAAGGATTGCTCGTTTAAAGGTATTAGATTAAATAGATAGATAGATAACACCCGTATCCGAACAATCTCAAAACCTACATAACAAATACACACATGGTAATGGAGAACGCTGATGACAAATAACATCATAACATAGTTTAAAAGAAAGTCCCCTACTACGTCTATCTGTCTGTCTGTTTGCGATAAACTTAAAAATTACTGAACGGATTTTCATGGGTTTTTCACCAGTGGATAAAGTGATTCATTCATACGTTTTGGTATTTAATTTGTCAACGCTTTTTTTATAACCAGGTCGGGAGAACGTCTGATGTGCTCGCTAGTAAATAAATAAAATAAATAAATCACTCACATATCACTACATATTATAAAACAAAATCCTTCGCCGCGTTTGTCTGTCTGTTCGTTTGGGATATACTCAAAAATTACGAACCGGATTTTCATGCGGTTTTGAACAATATATATATATAGTCATTCACGAGGAAGATTTGGGTATATAATTTGTCAAGATTTTGTTAAAATTTGTTGAAATGTAACGATAATTGTTGGAGGAAGTCAAGCCGTCTGGAAGCTTTCATCCAAAACACTGCCTAAACCTTTTGAGATATAAAAAAAATACATAACGACGCAAACAAAGCTGCGGGTATCAGTTACTAATATATAAGAATATGTTATATGTCTGTATTAAAATCGAGCAACACCAGTAGCGTATTCTAGTTTCGTTTAAACCAAACAACATCCGGATAAAAGAGCATCCATTAAATCCAAACACATAAGCAAATGGATGCAATATCTTTTGTGCATCTTTCGCAACGCATCACGAGCCACATATAAAAGAGATGTAACAGTAAATTTTGTCACAAACAAATACTCAAGTAAAAATCGATCCTGACGCTATTGTGTTCGGATTAAACACGTAATACCCATTGACGGGCAGGTAAGTGCGTTCGAGGGCTACGAAAGATGTTCCAGTAAAGCCTTTACGCATAATTGGTAACATTCGTTTTGGTAAGTGATCGTTCTAATCTTTTGTAATGGATTCCCGGATTGTATATATAATGTTTACCTAAAACATGATCTGTTTGAATCATTTTTTAGTCTGATCTGTACAAATAACAATTAAATAGTCTAAGAAATAAGGGGTCGTTCAAATGTTATGTTAAGTGATTTTTTTGTAATTTCTGACCGCATCCGTCCCCTAGTCAGTAGAAGTAAGCTCTTACCCAGCCTTCCATGCTTAGGTCGCCATAGAACGATAAATAAATACCAAATGTCTAAGATATAAAAAAAAATTCAGCATGAATAGGTCGGCTCATCCGGGGTAGTACCACCCTCTCACAGAAAATCGACGTGAAGTAACAGTGCTTGCATTGTTGCGTTTCGTTCGCTCAGTGAGAGCGCCGGACGCCCATGTTCTCTCTCTCCCCTCCCCTTCTCTCTCCCCTCCCCTTCTCTCTCTCTCCTCCCCTTCTCTCTCCCCTCCCCTTCTCTCTCCCCTACCCTTCTCTCTCCCCTCCCTTTCTCTCCCCATCCTTCCACCTCTCCTCATCCCTCCACCTCTCTCTTCTCCTTTCCCCCTCCAAACACAGGCAACGCATTTGCGACTCCTTTGATGTTGCTAGTGTCTATGGACGGTGGTGATCACTTAACATCAGGTGACGCACCATTTCGTTTGCCTCCTATTATATAAAAAAAAAATCGAAATATATCTAGTAAATTCATGCACAACCATTGATATATATTGTTTCCGTACAGTATATTAGTACGCACAGCGAAAGGCTTTTATCATTTCTCATATATATATATATATATATATATATATATATATATATATATATGGTCTAATCGTTATCGTTTAAAGTTACATAACTTTAAATTACATACTAATCTATAATATAAGAAAACAAACGACCATTTCAATAATATATTTGCATAAAAAATCATAGCTTAATAGAGTTTCCAAATATTATTGACGAAGTAAATATTTTCTCAAAGTAACTGACTATTAAGCGATGGTAATTTCACGTCTGATCGGTTTTCAAAAGTAACGCTCCTCAAGAAGTTCTCGAAAGTTCATTGAACAATCAATCTCCTACCGAAAAACGATGTGTGAGGCTAAAGAATGTAATTATAACTTGCGTTCCTAATTCACTAAGGTATTGTCAATATTCTTTGAAATATTTTCAACAATGCATACTTTGTTTTTAATCCGTCGGGGACAATTTTCAACGACAAAAAGAACACTTTTTTTATTTTATATAATGTGTTCAATTATGCGTAGCATATTTGTTTATTAAATAGGGTTTGTAAAAATCCGACATAAATATCGTTATACTAGCTGTTTCCGCGGATTTGTTCGCTTTTTTAGTATATTTAGTACGCTAGAAGCCACTTATATGCCAAACTTCACTCTCGTAAATAGCAAAAAAAATTTTTGAAATTAATTAAAAACAATACAAAATCGTATCAGAAAAGTTTTCGTGTAAATTACGTATTTCCTTACTGACTGTACTTATTTTTTAATCTGTGATATATAGATATGACTTAAAATCTCGTGGATGTTTATTAGGAACGTTTTCTTGGAGCTTTAACAGGTAGTAGTTGTATGTTGACATAAACATTAATTCATTTTTACCATGATGTATATCAGAGAATTCTAATATTAAACCCAAACTCAGCCCAAACAGTGGTTCATTTACGTTGCTTTTTGTTGTAATTTAAATTGGCATGTAAATTTGAAAGAACGCTTTAGTATGCACCTTAACAGAGCAATTTAGTCGATTTACTTAGTTTTAGCTTAGTTAGACAATATAAACAATAACTGTTTTGTGGTTTTAACAGTAACATATTATAAATAGAATAAAATTAATCTGATGAAAGCTAAAATTATATAAAAAACAAGAACAATCAACAAACAATATAAGAACAATCGACGAAAAAACAAAAGATAAATCAACGAATTACTGCTAACTAACGTCGCGCCGTACCTTCATTCACTCTTTATTTTATCAGTCACCGAGTGAAGAACGAAAAAAAATGAATAACCATCTCCCAATATTCCGTTGTCAATCGACGCGTGTGATGCGATATGCATAATATCATATTATTTAACATAATTAATTAACCGGACTCGACTAAACGGACAGTGGGAAAAAATACCTCAGACGTGTGTTCCATTCGTATCATAGTAGTGTTCCGTATATTCATGGAAATATTTTAATAATCGATTGTTACGTATAACTTGGTCTTTTAACTCATGTTCCATCTGTGTAGGGTTGATACAACATTATAATGAACAAAGATTTAAAGTTTTAGAAACGACTGTTTGCATGGTGGTAACCTTAATGGGAATTTCTTTATATTGTAAAGAACTACTATCATCACATTTAAGACCTTGCGTTACTATCTACAATTATAGGAATATCTAGACTCAAGTATTCTAAATTTAAATGTTAATTTATCTAGTTATTACAAGATATATAATGACGAAAAACTAACTAGGGAGCGATACGCTCTGAATTGTGGTTCTTATTAATTCGATGCCTGTAGGTTCAAACCACGGTACACACCAGCTTATAAGAAGCCCACTTAAACCTTTCCCCGTAGATAGTTTTGGGAATGATCACCACGACGTTTAGGTGTTTTCAAAATACGAGAAATCCACAATTATATATATTCCCACGCATGATGGTACTATAAAACATTTCTCAGGTTCTGGTTTCCACGCGATGTTTTCCTTCACCATCAGCCGACAATGTTACCAATCTAAATGACGTAAATAATTAATAATGTATAAATTACGCGAGTTCCGAAATCTTTGGCACAAGCAGTATTTTAACCTGAGGAAATCCAATTTGCATTCTAGCTGACAGTTAGAACTATTCGTCCACCACAACTTACTTTTCTCATTTATTCTAAAAAATAATAATAATAATAATAACAGTATACAATAATAGTTTGAAATAAACAAGATGTTCATATAATGATTTGAAAACTTAATATTCGTTCTAAGGAACCATGAATTCAGACAGATTGATAAAACAAAAAGCCAAAGCATTTTACGTCTCCATACAAGATATCGACAACTTCATCTGTTTAAGCAAACATTAATAATGATACTTGACGTTTGATATTCATTCTTATACGATGAGTCCTATAGAGGCTGTTTATTCATCAGCAGATGAGAGAAATATTTATTTTTATATCTGCATTCTTTATTACCAAATCGCTGAAGTGTTCCACTTATTAAAACCTATATTTATTCGACTGTTTATGAATATAAGCATATACTCAAGAAAAGGTAAAGACATTGTGCTAGTCTATGATGTATATTGTATTGGTGATATGAAATACAGATAAATGCACAATTTCTATTTTTCCCATATACGACGGCGTGTCAAGAACATTTTGACACTATACGAATAAATACAAGAACTTTCTAATATCTTAAAATATAATTTATATAAAAATCTTAATCTTAAATTCTAATACCTAAGACAAAACACATACATGTATTTTTATATATTAAATGCTAATAAGTTAAAAAAATCTGGATTCTTTACTTCCCTCTAGTACAAAACAATAATTTAATTGGGATTGGTTTATTTAAATATTGAGCGACACTTAACTTCGTTTATGTCGTTAAAAAACAGGAATAGCTCAGATGGAAATCGGCTGCTTCGAACATCCGTGTAACCCCGGTTCGAATCCGAGTGACAGCAAAAGAGATATGTTTTTTGTAGTCCGGTGAAGCTCTTAAGACATTTCTAGGTTAATAGCGTAGTTAATTCGAGAAAAAAAAGTCTATAGCTTTTATTATCTTGAAAATATGTTTTATAAGGAAAAGTAACACTACACCGTTTGCCCCACTTCTCCACGACAAGAAAACACACATTGCTGAATTGTCGATTATAAAAATCACAATTTCTTAAATCTTAAATAGTTTTTTATTCCATGAAGCTATAAGGATTTTTTTAACAAGCGCCAAGTGACTAGGATGTAAAATAAAAAAGAAATTGAACAAAATCTATCGAGTAATTTTTGCGTGTTGCGCGCGCACTATGACAGGTTGATTTATTTAAGATCATTTTATTTATTTAAGATATGCATTAAAATTAATGTTCGTACACTTATGATAGCCTTAAACTGTAAAGAGATCATTGGGTTAATGGAAAAAGATGTAGGTATAGAGTTAGCCTTTATATCGTATATCTTAGCCCGTTCGCACAACTTGCCTACAATCGTGTGAAGGTCATGATAAAAAAAAATCAGTCCACAATTAAAATATGCTGTCGGCTTTAAATTCATGACGATCGCGACCATTACATTAAAAGCTATAAAGTATTATGTTTAATGGTCGGTAATTGGTTGGAATAACATAATTTTTATTGGCATTGTCTCGGCTGACTGTCGAGAGTTCGTACTAATGTAACTCGATTTCAATTTTCGATACATTTATTAGGATTATTTTTTGATCGCTTCTAACTCACTATACAAAATATTGGTAATGTTTTTTTGTGCAAATTATGTATACGTTTATTTATTTGAAATGTTATGTAATTATTGGACAGCACGTTGATAGATTTTAACGTGTAAGATGTTGCTAGATTTATTGTGTTTTTTTTTTCTCGAACTGAAAACGCTGTTGACCTGGAGAGGTCTTTACAGCTTCAACGAACTATTGAGGCGAGCGCTGAAGGCACTCAGCCGATTTGGGATGTTTGGGCGATTAACTCAAGGGTGCACGGCACCTGGGCGTGGGCTGTCGCCTGTTTTGTGCAAAAATCGCGACCTATCTGAGCTAACCTAAGCTACTTGGATATACGTATATGAGTTATTGAAACATGCATGTGTACTAAGCATGCCTGCCTCAACATCCGCTATATGTCGGATAAATTCCTCTAAACTATATAGGACAGGATAGGATAGGGTAAATAAGGGTAGAAATCATTGTCGTTTATTCCTCTGAAAGATCTCATGAAAGATGCAGACCAATAGAGCTATGATGCGATCAGGAAGGAGTTTCAGTAATTCGTTCCTGATCCCATCGGGACCTGAGGACTTCCTAAGCTTTAAACGCTTAATGGCATCCGATACTTCATCAAAGGTAACATGGGTTAGAGTATCCGCCGGGGGGGACGCGAGTGCGCTCTCTACCGAGGACTCGATCGATCCAATAAGTCAGTCAGTCAGTATTGGCTCAGTTTGGTGAACATTGTTTTTCTGAACTCGCTGCGAGAGACTCCGCCTTGTCTAAACTATCGAATGCGGGAGGCAACCCGGTGCCTCTGTCGAGAGGGGGCATATGAGTAGTCACGTCCGACTTTAATGATCGCACGAGCTTCCAGTACGCCAAGTGATTTGGCTGGATACTCTCCAGTAGCCTGTCCCACCTGTCGGCCCGGATCTCTGCGATACGAGCTTTAACCTGTTTGCGTAATAACCGTAAGCGATCGCGATTTTCAACAGGCGGGTACGTGTCGTGAGCTCGAGTCGCGGCGTTCTTTTCCGTGATCAGCGCTCTCACGTCATCTGGGAGTATAAAGCGGCACTCATTCACCGCTTGTACCTCTTCCGAGGTCTCCTTGACGGTGGTCTGGAGATAGCTGACCAAGGAATCGATAGCCAGATCCGCGTCAGCTTTTGACACTAACACGTCCGGAATATTATTCAACAAGTTTGATGACGAGTTACCTCTGAGATAACTTTTGAGTTTCGTGTAGTCGGCCACCCTTACCAGCGGAGGGGTGGTGTCTGTACTTGAACCTAGCTGTAATATTACCGGGCGATGGTCGGAATCAAGTTCGTGTGCGACTTTAATAAGTTCTAACCGAAGTGTGACATTCTTTAAAATAGCTATATCTAAGACTATCGGGCGACAGCTGTCCTGATAATGAGTGGGTTCCATAGGGGCTAAGACGTCAAAGGCGAGATCGTTACTTAGTATCTTCCCGTTTCGAGAAGTAGTCGGACTATTCCAAATGACGTTCCCGCTGTTGAGATCCCCCGCAATAATAACGGAGTCTCCTAACTGGAATATCGCTTCTAAATCGGATTTTAATAGCTCCCTATTCGTCTCCGCGAGTGACACGATCATTTCTGACTATGTTGTAAGTCGCGATCGCGGGATTACGCATTTTTGGTTTTAATTACGTTTCCTGTATGAGGAAAACGTCTATCTGTCTGTTACATAAAAAGGCAGCTACTAGATTGCACTGTGTCCTAAGGGATCTTGTGTTGTAAAACGAAAGAGATAGACCGCGCGGTTTTATTTTGTTCATAGCCGCGAATTTATTTATTTACGATTTTGAGTCTCACGGACGAGGCGTTGCAGGGTCGTGGCAATGCCTGGATATTTCGCGAACGCGCTGAGCTGGCCTAATCTTTTCTCGGTCTGAAGAATTTCGTAAAAACCTAGTACTTCTTGCATGTCGTGTTCCAGGATAAGCTGGTGAATCCAGTCAAGCCTGGCGAGGCCAAAAAAAAGGTTGTGCTGGCTTTGCCTATTGGGGCTGAGCCTGAGGCTAAGGGGCCTGGTCGGGATGCTCAGGGGGCCAGAGGGGCCCGCCTGGGTTGTGGTGCGCGTGGTGCAGAGGGCGCCGCGTGAGATGCGGGTGCGGGCGCTGCTGGGGTACGAGAAACGCCCGGCAGGCCAGGGAAAGCCTGCTTAGACATGAGAGATGGAGGCGGAGGGTGGGCGCCGGCTACAGACGCCGGGCGCCTGTCTTGCTTGATATTTATGTATATATGATAATTCGCTGGATGTCCCGCGTTACCGCACAACATGCAACTGAGGGGCTCAGGGATGTCAGGTGTGCGCCCGCACTCCTTTGTGGAGTGATCACCTAGGCACTTGACGCACCTAGGGCGGAGATGACAGTTACGCGCCGAGTGGCCGTAACTCTGGCAGTTGTGACACTGCGACGGAGTGTGGGTTATTCGGGGAGGCTCAACGATGATGTCGTTGAGGTTGCAAACGGAGGTAAGGCTAAATATAGCCTTACCCTCCTGAGAGCGGTCTAGGAGGACCAAGACCATATTGTAGGGCGCTCGAGTTCGTGGGTGGTACATTCGATGTACTTCTCTGACAGGAAAATTTTGCTCCTTATGGGAGGCAGTCATGTCCTCGACCGAGATCTCGGCCGAAACGCGGCGAATCACTACACGGAGGAGGCGTTCCTCCTCGAGAGTGAAGGTAAAATAAGCCAACTTGGCTGCCCGAAGGAATTTGGTTAGCTGTCGGAAATCGTTGACTGAAGGGACTTTAACCTGGATACCCGCCGAAGTACTTAGGGTGGACGTGTAATTAATTTTTTGAATCTTTATTTGAAATGGACGTCCACTGGGACTTGTCCTGGATTGTAACCGGAGGCGGTGCGTGGGGTTTCTTGGTCGCCGCTGCGAAGTCCGTAGCGTCGACTTGCGAGAGTGAGAAAGAAGTAGCTCTGCTCGAGCTTGGTATAGCCGTGGCGGGCGCCCGGACGCCATCTTTGTTTCGAACTACTTTTCTGCCGGGCGTTCAGTACCCGTGTCGGAGTCGGAGTAGCATGATGCGGGGGCGTCTCGTTGTGTTGCGCAGAAGGCGCGGAATTCGCGAATGGCGCGGTAAAGGCGGGCGTGAGAGACGCGGCGGGCGTGACTATATCTAACTCCATTTCGGAGCTGGCTGCCGAGCTGGAGCTTGGTGAACGGCCTCTATCCGCCTGGTTCAGCGGTGACACAGGCGAATCATTGAGGAGCACGTACCTATTGACTGTCGCCACGCGGGGCACATACTGAACGTCCTCGGGCGGGGCACAGTGACGCGCGAGAATGGTGTCGACGACGCTTTCGTCGATTCCATTCGCTAGGAAATCGTTCCTGAGGCTTTTCATAAATTTGAGGGCCATTTCGTGGCCTGAGGGGAACGCGAACCAACCTCTCTGCGTTAAGGGCAGGGGGGCACGCCAAACGGTAATCTACGGGATATCGAGTCCGGACCAAGAGAACTATTTAAGACTAAACAAAGCGAAAGCACTAAGTAAATAAATGAGTGGGTGAGACAGGGGAACATATACTACATGAATAAAATACTATAACATAAATAAATAATGGTTAAATAAATAGGTACTTACATATATATGGGGGCACAGAAATAGATTATCACTGAATAGATAAAAATTAATGAAGTATATGAGGAAATAAATAGATAATTATACAAATAAATAATAGTTGGTTAGATATTTAGGAATAAGGAACAGAAAAATGAGTATATAAATAAAAGGGTAAATATATAAATATAGGAATGTCTCACTCATTCAGGTAGATTTTGTACACATGTACCTATGGTACTGCACTCAACTTAGCACCCACAAAGCACAACGAAATCGAGAACAAAAGATCTCGAGATATTGGACACGTGCGTTCGCTAGCGCGTCTAAATCGGAACTTCACCACCACCACCATTTTTATTGTGGGTGTGATAAGACTATATAATTATATAAGTATGTCGCCTGTGTCTTGGTCCGGTGACGCTATTAAGACCTTGCTAGGCCAATAGTGTAGTCAGATAGAGAAAAAAAATCGCCTGTGATTTTGAAGTATGGTTTTTCGTATTTCTATAAAAAAAGTGTAATAACACTTCACTTGTTAAATTATATCGTATTGTTATTTTAACGGTATACCCCAATCTTGTTACAAATGAATTGATGATGTGAAGAATAATTATAAAACCACTGTCACCATGTAATGACTTATTTATTCTGATAAGGAGTCAGTATCAAAATATATTTGGGTCTTTTTACTGCTGAATTATATTTTGTATACGATGTACGACATATGGGCCGTAAGGACTTAGAAAATCTATTGTTAACTTTATATTTTCATTGCGAAATCATAAGGAGTCCCGGAGACATTTCTAATATTTTGAGAAAATGGGCATTACTTTACAAATATTCACTCATTCATATCGAGACCATTATGGTCTGGATAAAAATGCTAGAGTTTCAACACTGAAAAAAATTTTTGGATACAAAACAATATATATCGCCTCTGAATCCAATCGTGTTAGCATTATTATAGTCCGGTGAAGTTGTTAATACCTTGCCAATAGCGTAGTCAATTCGAAAAAAGCAATTAATTAAATTATTATGAAAACATTAATTATTAAAACTAAATTTATAATAGATAAAACTTTTATAATGTTTATAAGTTTATACTACTCATGAGTCTTCACAGTGGAGGCATTATTTATTAAAAGTTACCTATTCTTATGTAACTAACAAAGTACTCAAAAACTTACTGGATCGCTCGAACTCGATCAAAAATCGTTTCAAAACTAAAATCGTGATATAATCTCGAGTCATATAGTAGGGTCCCAACACGCTGCGGGGTCAATAAATAAATCTCAGCGGTTTCGTTCGTTTTTTTAACTTATTTTTCATTAATATCGTAATTACGAGTGTTGCCATCGAAAACAAACCGCAATTTTGTGGTCGACCTTAATGGTTTATGGTACAATTTTAGGCGTCATAATCATATGTAGCGTTGATCTTTAACACAGTAATAGTTCTGAGTTAGTCATTTATTAATTTATTATTTTAGAGCTTTGTTTAATACGAAAACTTTTTATTTCGATGGGTGACTCAGATAATATTTAGTGTTCAAGGATGGGTTTAGATAATTTGTGTTAGGTATTTGTGTTTAGCACAGTGATCGCCATTTATATTTATGTCTGTATTTGTTGGTTCATTGTTCAGCAAATGTTAAACAAAATTCATAAAAAATATATTTATACTTTACTCGCCTCTGTCCACGACTACGTCTGCGTAGTAATAATTAGATTGGGCTAACGCTAACACGCAGGGAGATTTCTTAAAAGAAAAAAAACATCCCGATTCTGGAACATATTTCATCGGTGCTCCGTTCCTATTGATCTTAGCCTATATATAACCTTCCTCGATAAATGAGCTATATAATACTGAAAGAATTTTTCAAATTGGACTAGTAGTTCATGAGATTACCCCTTACAACTTCACAACGTCACAAACTCCCGAATTCAGAACGTTACAAACTCACAAACTGTTTTCACACCTTCATTATTCAATCGATCGTTATGAAATTTGCATATACGTTATCAGCTATAGATAGATAGAAATAGATACATAGAAAAGTATATAGTCATCCGGAAAAAAGTACTTAACACGAGGGATGTATAAACTCTACATTAGTGTGAGCGAAGCCGCCAACAATCGATAGTATGAAAATTAAATTGCAATCAGTATTTTTTAATCACACAAATTACAATTACACTATAATTAAACTAAGAGAGACTATAATTAAAGAGATGTAGATATTAAATGAGGTATGAAAGATTTATCACAATTGAGATATAATTCTAAGAAGAATTAACCTAATTAACATGACTAGCTCTCGAAATATGAAATAAAGTGATCTCTATAGGAACAAATCTTCAAGGAAGGAACAAGTGCCATTCAACAAGAATTCTCAAAATGCCGTAATGATAATAAGGAACAGATCTTCAAATCCACATCTGCGGTGTTAACAGTCCAGATATTGCAGTCCAGATAATAAAATTCGTTGTTTTTGAACTGACTACGCTGTTGACCTACCAAGGTCTTAACAGCTTCACCGGACTACTAATAAAATTCAACTCTTTTCAAATTTACGAAATAACAAGCAAGCTGGAGTTTTTGCGGGATTTTACTCTGTCATAATCTGAAAAATTAATTGTCAAAAATAAAGTTAAAAAAAATACAAGCAAGCTCCTCATACATTTTAAAAACAAACACGATCGACTTTACTAGAACCATCTATGATTGTTTATGTGTGATAGAAACCGTAGTTGCTTTATTTTAAAGTGTTTGCCATCGTATAGATGGCGCTTATAACATTTTTTTCAGTATTTACGAACAACAGCTGTTTCACTTTTTATTATGAATTATATAGGTATTTATATATATTGCAGAGTATATTAGCAAGAAGGGTGGATGTGAAGATTGGCAAGGGTAATCAAATAGTCGTGGTAACTACACACCATGAAAAAAGCTTTCATAATCTAACGATGTCTGAATACAGTAAGACACTGTTGTGCCTGGTGAGTATGTCAAACGGTGGTTTGACATAGTTTTTCTCAACCAACCCCCAAATTACACATCGGAAAAGAAAAAAGATAATATAAATGATTAGGTATCGACTCCAAAATATTAAGTTCAGATTAAGTAACAGTCATATAACAAAATCTTACCCAGGACACAAAGATATTGCCTTTGTATATGTAATAGCAAAATCTCTAATAAATAAATCGATAGACGAATGCATATTTTCACATTATTGCTGGTACAATGGGTCTTATTGTACTAAAGCCTAGAGGATTCCCTTTTTTATTTTGAAATTAGTTTCGATATATATATTTATTTCGATATACATACTCTTTAGTATATTGCACGATAAGGTAATTATTACATTTACCGGTATTAATTTATACCTATTAACATAGAAAAGATTTTATTTTGGTCTGTTATGGACAAAAATACTTGACCGCCTTTCAGAATTATTTTACCTAAGAAAACTACATTATCAGTGAGTAACAAGAATTGTATTTTATTTTCGAAATCAACATTAACACGAGCGAGTTTTGGTATGTAATTTGTCAAGGCTTTTTTTATAATGAGAGTGGGATAACGTCTGCCGGGTGCGTTAGTGTATATATAAATTGGATATTGGCATAAATATTTTTGATTGATAAACGACAACCTCGTTTAACAGATGTCCATAAAAATTGGCACAGCATAATGCTTCTTGACGGAGAAGAGTGTTATGCTATCCATCTTACTATAACTATAACTGAAAATTAATATGTGTAGTTATTCGACTACAGAGAATAACTACAATATATAATATATAACACGATTATAATAATTAATAAAGTATTCATAATTATAAATTAAGTTACATAGATATAAAAAAATATTAACATATAAAACATATATATATATAATTGAACAGCCTGTATTCAAAGACATCAAATATTGTGAGCAGGTCTTTGATATAAGAGGTGAAATAAAGTTTGTGCGCTGCCTCGGATGCCGGAGGATGGTGTCGTGTAAGATCGTTCACGTTCGAACAGGCTCACTGCGATATTCAATTTATAAAATACGACTAGCTAGTGAACAGTAATCGACTAAATCTGTATACAAAATCATACTTACTATATGTACTGACTCATTTTAAAAATAGAATTTTCATAGTGAAACAAATTTTTGATTTTTTTTATGTTACGTTTAGATAAGACCAGTACCCGAGACAAGTTAGAATATTGCGAAGTCCAATAATATATAGCCGGCAAAACATTTAGGATAATGCAAGAACAAATTATGATGCCTCATTTGCTTACATTTAATACATACCAATTATACATGCATAAAATGTTGTGACAATTTACATACTAGCTACGTGCTTGAAAAATAAATAAACAAAAAGTTAATTCTTTATTTTTTGCATATTTACTATTACGACGCGATGCCGCCTAGGATATAACGCTCAGAGCGGTCATTTTATTCGTTATATGTCACAAAGCGTGATTGAATGAAGAGTTTATAATTGATGTTCTTCTATTTCTTCTTCAGGTAATCGCATATCTTGATTATATTTTTATACGTGCGGCCAAATTTTTGCTATTGGATGAAAGCCGATTGTACTTCTTTTCGGAAAATGTCATATAGCGCCATCTCACGAAATTCTGAGGTACCAGTAAGTTACCATATATTACTATCAATGAAAGGTACCACAATTTACGCAATGGCGCCATAATAATATAGATAAACGTAGAGAGTAAAACTGTACTCTAATACAATTTTTGGTCCAAATCGCAGGAGCCATTTTTGAGTAACACGAGATAAATTTATTATATTACGTATATATTTATATACAAGATTATATAGACAAAAAATACTCATTAAGTATAAACATGAATTTATTTCGTTATTTCTCGCAATAAAGACCTTTAATAATTAAATTGCGATCCATAAGTTCGACCTCAACGCTTTACATTTTGTAGGTGGTAGAGTCACGCTGAAGCTATAATTGGTTGCAGCGTGAATAGGTCAGCTCGTTTGGGGTAGTACCATCCTTTTACAGACACATTTCGTACGGTCAGTGAGAGCGCCAAGAAGTGTTGCCGTTTAAGAAATAAAAAAGTCTTCAGACGTCAATTAAAAAGTCACTAGATTTTCAAAATACATGATTGAAAAAACCGCCAGAAGTCGCTAAATATTTCATGGTAAAAAATATGGTGAAAATACAATATTGCGAGTATTTCACTGTGATAAACAGAGCAAACAGAGCTTAATTGGATCAGTTATAATCATTTTTAGTAACATTATAACTGTTCTTAATGTTTCTATTGTAGTCTATACTTTTTATTTTACTTTTGAGCATAAGTCTTCTTTTTTAATCCATTCTCACAAATAAGTTTGATTGAAATAGGTTTCATATCAATGTCTATAATTTAACAAAGAAACTAAGAAAGACAGGTTTGCTTTTCGAAAACGTAATATAGTAACTGATTTTTTATTTCTCTTGGTGGTCGTAGTGAAATGAAAGTGAAAGACAAAACGATATCTGATGTGTCATTTAATAGAGTGAGAGGCACCCAATCGATTAAACTACAATATCGAACGTCATTTTGGTAGAGGGCTTCCAAAAAGAATAATAGCAATTCATGTTCTTACCAGTAATTAAACTTAAATTAGTACCAAAATATTTATGTACTTTCAATATTCAGATAGTCGCTAGAATTCGCTAAAAATTTTTTTAAGTCGCTAGATTGAAAAAAAATCATTAGACATATTCAAAACTCGCAAGATCTAGCGACAAAGTCGCTAAAACGGCAACTATGGCGTCGAGGACCCACCTTCCCCGATCCCACAGACTGGCATCGAACTTGCGACTCCTCTGGTGTTGCTGATGTCTATAAACTGTGATGATCACTTAACATAAAAGACAACACTTTTAAATACATTATAGATTTTAACGTTGACTACAATCTTATCTGATGTTAAATGACGATGCGTAGTCGGTAGTCCGGTGAAGCTGTTAAGACCTTGCTAGGTCAATAGCGTAGTCAGTTCGGAAAAAAAAATGACGATGCGATCTAACATAATAAACACGTTAAATCTAAAGGGCGAGTGACTCTGAAATGTAACTACTGGACCTCACCAACAGGTGTTTGGCTACAAATGTTCCTCTTGACTGTGCTATAACTATCGGACTGCAACTAGCATCTAATAATCTCCTATTAATACAAAACACAAGTTCTCGTGTGGGATCGCATATTATCTATATCTATACTAATATTATAAAGAGGTAAAGTTTGTGAGTTTGTGACGTTGTAGGGGGTAATCTCAGAAACTACTGATCCGATTTGAATAATTCTTTCAATGTTATATAGCTCATTCATCGAGAATGGTTGTATATATCATTACGCTGAGATCAATAGAAGTAGAGCACAGATGAAAAATATTTCAAAATCGGGATGTTTTTTTTCCTTTTAAGAACTGCTGCGTGTTAGTGTTGGTGTTAGTGTATCTATTCCACGCGAACAAAGTCGCAGGCAGAGGCTAGTATAGAAATAAATTTATAACAAAGAAATACTAAGATCCGATATAAAGCTTTATTTCAGAGAACAACCACTTTTATGCTTTTACCAATTATTTATGTGAACGTTTTCCACGCGTATAATGTTTCGCGATCGACACGAATTAAGTTGATGTTATCTCCGGTGCATCTTAACCCAGTAACTGCAAAACGGCCGTGTAGAATCAAACTTGATTGCACCCTAAGAATTTTGAAACATCGAATTACAACAGCCTTTATTAATAAAATTGGAATCATAACATTGCCAACCGATTTCCTTTATTATCTTTCTGGTTAACTTTCTTAATTTTGAATTCGTACTGTTATATCAGATTTGAAGACTTTTTAAAAATTATAAATGAATCCAGCTCTTAATAAATTTCGACTTTTTAATTGATTTGGATTTTGTTTTCTACCAGAAGATACTTTTAAAAACGTTATTTTATCCATAAACATTTATTTCAAATTATAATATTATCCAATTAACTATTTAATATAAACTAATTTAAAATGAAAGTCAATATTAAAAGAAATATATTAGATAATTTAATAATTTATTTCATATAGGACTAACAATTTAGTTGTTATTTCTACAATCATTATAAAATCTGTAATAATGTGTTATCTATATCTCAATATATAACTTTTCCAGTGCTGCTACCTTTACTAATAATATGGAATCTTCTGTAAATCAGTCTGACATCTATTAGCAATTTATAAAACGAATTCCAGTACTACCTTCTACAATGTAAAGTAGTTTTCTGAGGTACTCACTAGATTACTCTTATGCACGATTGAAATAATCTTTATATATTTTTTTTTCTGTACGTATGTATGTCACTGAACTCCTCCTGAACAGCGTAGTCCGGTGAAACTGTCTTGACAGTTTCAAGGCCTTGGCCTTGCAAGGCCAATAGTGTAGTCAGTTCGAAAAAAAAAACGTCCTAAACGACTGGACCGATTTTGATTAAATTTTGTGTGCGTGTTCCAGTGGATCCGAGAATGGTTTAGATTCACAATGAGACAAGGTAGGTGACGCTGCGGTTGAATTTTAGTATTTTTTTTATTATAAAGGCGAGACAACGTTCACCGGGCCCGCTAGTATAAATATATAATTTTATATTTTTATGACACATTAACTTTTAATAATAAAAAAGACAGGTCTTTAAGGATACTTATAATGAAAGAGTTTGTAATGAAATATTAGTATACCCACCGTCGGAAGAAGCCAATTTAATCTATAATATGATGGACGTCTGTATAAGAGCAAGAAAGTGATTGTAACATTATGTTTTTCAATTTAGTATTTTGTTAGTATTTTATGATATGTTATTATATTTGTATGTTGTAAATGTTTATAGTATTCATGAGGGTGGCGTGTTTTCTTTTAACAAACCCTCAATAAAAATAAAGATAACACCTTTTAATAGTTTTATGGACGTAAATTGGTAAGTACATCAAATAAAACCTCTAGACACCGAACCAGCTCAACGTTTAAGTAAAAATCCTACTGAACCAAGAGCTTACTTAATAGGTTATTTTTCGTTTCAGCTTTTTCTAACAATTGTGGTGAATGGAAAATAAGGAACATTTAGAGTGTAATTCTAACTGTTCTTACTCATCGGAATTTGGAATCAACTAGCATCAGACTTTTTGTGGATTTCGCTGTCGTAGATTCATCAGACTCTTATCTGCTATTGGTCGGCCAATATAATGGTTATATTAATTATAATATATTCGTCGTCATATAAAAACAATAAGAATAATATCATCAATTAAAAATAAGACATTTTTTTAACCCAATATGCATTATTGTATTCAGCGACTAGTAACAGTGTAAAAATACAGATACATTAATAAAATACCTTTATTCGCAGTACAAAATGTTTGTAAAAAAGAAGGTTACTCTAATTTCTCATGAAAACTTTAATAAATTAACCTTTTTAATAACATAATTTATTTTCGTCATGCAAAATGGGTCAATATATCTCAAGTAATATAATAAAGAGCACGGTCTTCATGGTTAAATGAGCACAAGGTCTCGCTGTCCAAAGTAAATCTTATTTTTTTTAATTATTCATTGTTTTAGGCTTTCTTCTAATGAAAAATAATAACAAGCCAAGCTTAAGAGAAATTCTGTTTTAGGAATTCTGATATACATATTTAATTTAAAAACGGAACCAATAAGGCAAAAAATAGAAAATTATTCAACTATATATAGAATTAAACACTGGCTTTCAATAAAAATTCGAACAAGATACACCTTAGGAACGATCAAATCTAAAACAACCAGATCTAAAGTTGTTCGCGTTTGCTCTGAGCTAAATTGACATTTTTAAAATAAATAAACATACACCAAACATGAACAAAATAACCTGATAATTTTACTAAAGTTTGTACCGATCGGAATCAGAATGAAAAGTATTAACTTAATTAATGTGAGGATTATTAGGATTGTTGATTTTCCAATCGATTAATCGGTTCCGGATCAAGACAAAATTTGTAATTTGAGATTAAGTAACAAAAACATTAACCTGGGAATTTAAATTGGTAACCAACACCATAAAAAGCCCTGTAAACATCTTTCTCCCTAATTTATTTGTCATATTTAAAAAAATTATCATTGAAATGTTATCCAAAGTATTATAGTTTGCTAAGAAAAATACGAATTACAATGACGATAAACATATCTCAATTCTAATCTACATAACCTGCCCTATAATTTCAATGTGAAAATTTATTTAATTTAAGCTGAAATTCAAGGGTTCTTTATTTACAAGTAAAGTAATTTACTTCGTCAACACAAGTATCACACTCGACGAAACAACAATCTATCATTTTACATTGACATCTAGACGAGACATTCCTTTTGAAAGTCAAGTACCCTCTTCCACAACACAGGGTCGCGCAGTTGTCTCGGTCTCTACAAGCCCTACCTTTCGTGCTAACGCATAAATTTGGCGTCTTTTGTAAATAAACCAAATTCTTCCTATCCACTAACAATTTTCTTTTATCTTGCGGACTCACTGCCCTTTTGGTTGTGTGATTGACAATTTTCTTCTTCACAGCGTGGTGGTAATGTTTCTTCAGCAATCCCATAGCGGAATTAAACGGTCCGAGTCTCTTCCAGCACGTTTTAGTCGTGCAGGATCCGGAGAATCCATGGCATTTACAGACTTCTCTCAATTGGTTTCCAATAGTATCAATACCAACTATAATATCTTGCTTTAAAATTTCGGTAATTTGATCGTTATCGGCGCGTTTCAAATCTAAGAAGTTTTTCGTAATTCGTTTCCCATATTTAAAGTCATCGCCGCAACCGCTGACCTTCCATGTTGAATTTTTACTGAAGCTACTATTGCAAGGGCATCTTGTAAGCTCGCCTGACGCACATCCCTTGGCTATTGCGTGTGTCAGTGAAGCAGCTACTAATGCGTAAACGAATGCTGTTTCTCTATAAATTTTAATAAATATACTCCGGTTTGTTTTCATATTGTAAACTAAGGAGCAGTTCCATCTGTCGTATTGAAAAGTATCTTCACAAGACCGGATTGCCTGTTCTCTAGCAAGTTTAAGAATATTAGAAAGTCCGCTATCTCTCTTACACATTTTCATTTGTCGTTTTGAAGCTCTCAGCCATTTACAGGCTCCTGGATAACTTACTTGAGATCTATCTGAGAATAATTCTTCAACTGTTTTTTGTAAAGCGAGCTGAGATCTGTAAATTTTAATAACGTTTGAAGTGTTATTTAAGATAAATTACTGTATAAATATGAATATAAATTGAATAACATAGTCGTTTCCAGAGAAACTTGCGTTAGGGATCTTGGAGTAATGCTCGATTATAAACTATCATATGTAGATCACTATGAAATTATTGTTCAAAAGGCTTATAAAATGCTAGGCTTTATAAATAGAATAACTGTTTCTTTTAGAAATAAAACAAGTATCAAGGTTTTATTGTGTGCCTATGTGAGAAGTATCCTGGAATTTGCTTCTCAGATTTGGGCTCCTTATTACAAGGTACATATCCAAAGAATTGAGAACATTCAACATAAATTCTTAAATATACTCAAACGTCGAGATATGGTTTTGTCGGGGGATAGGAATGAAATCTTGAGGGAATTAAGTATGTTCAGCCTGGAACATAGACGTTCGGTTGTTGATATGCTGTTTTTATATAATTTATTAAATAACAAAATTGATTGTCCATTTTTATTAGAGAGAATTGGTTTGAGAACTATTACGAATCGGACTCGTAATCCTCGAATCTTTCACGAACGCTTAACTAAGTCTAATTATACCCGTAATACAGTGTTGAATAGATGTACACATTCATACAATCTTCATGCATCTAATCTAGATATATTCTCTGACAGTAGCGCAGCTTTTAAAAGTAAACTTACGAATCACATTCAATCCTCAATAAACATACATATATATATATATATATATATATATATGTGTATGTATGTATGTATGTATATATTCACTTACTCAAACACACATACACATACACATACATGTGCACCTTTTTATTTTGGTTTTTCTTATATGTATTACTTTTATTGAATAAGATGTAGAAAGTCCTAGGTAACACATTGCTAGGGATGTTTATGTATTTTGGTTATTATATAATGGAAATCCCTCGGTTATACCAATATTGTAATTACTAAATATGTATAAATTTGAACGAATTAATTAACTGTTGATTTCTGTATGAATAAATAAATAAATAAATATTCATTTGTCAATTTTAATTTGATATTAAATTCTATTTATTATAATCTTTATTTTACTATGATAAAAAAATTATCAGGTGATAAAAAAATTAATCTCCTGGAATCTTATCAAAACCAAATTACATTTTTTATATATTTTTATATATCTCGACTTTGAGGAGTCCAGAAGGTGAAAGTCTGCTGCCAAATCGCTCTAAACGTATCGTAGTTACAATTTTCAATCACATCGTCACATCAGGTGAGTTAATGATTAGATGAATATACATAAATTGCTATTAAACTATGATATTTTGGCAAACGTGTTTATAGAACATCCCATCGCAATTTGATTTTATGAGAGAAACAATTTAATATATCAAATTTGATTGGGAAAACCTACGCAAAGTTTGAATGATTTATTCTACTACAAAACGGTATTACTTGTGCTACCGTACTTTCTATGAACGTTTTGGTTTTCAGCACGAACTCGCAAAAGGAGCCATCTATAATTATTGTTCTCAGAAATGTGGGTCTTCTAAGAATGGTTGTATATAGCTACAGACTCTAGTAACTACATAACATCAGGTGAATTGCAATATTATATTAATCCAAGATAGTATACAGGTATTTTCATATCTACTCCTTAGTTGAAATTTTCTTACCCCTCGACAATATTTGATGATAAAAGGAAAACAGCACAAAATAATACATATTTTAAAACACTATAACTAAACATTTTTCAGAGATCCAATAAAATATCACATGATCACAGCTTAGTCGTAATTTTGACAGAACAATGGTACTCATGAGTGCGCTTTGAAAATGAGCACAGATTGCAGTAAAACAAAGGCGCAACCGACGGGTTATCGCAGAACGGGGTGGGTCTTATCCAAAAATGGTGATGGCAAACGAAGGAATCAGTGTTCACACATAACTATGTCTTTGTGTAAATATTGGCACAATACTTACGTTGGTTAAAGAACTATTTGCATAGTTTAAAAGCTTACGGCTGGTAACAAATCTAATTTTTCAAATTAAAATAAATCTTCAACATGAATGAGTATCTTTTAAATTGTTTTCGTAAACGAAGTATATTTTCACATACTACATATGTAATAGCGTTTGACTATGGTATTATCTGATATTAACTAACGATGTATCCTAAAACGGTTACAACTTAAACCTCACTACTAAAGAGGACTGATACTCAAGCGTAGCTGCTATATACTAGCTATGCTAGCATATGTTATATGCTATAATAGCTGCTAGAATACATTTGTAAATGCCTGGTAAAGGATGTTCACCTAAAGTTGTTTATTTTTTTCAATTTTTTTTTCTCACAAATATTAGGTCTTTACCTATGAAATTGCCGTTTTGTATGAAAAAATTTAAACGATTTTTTTTTCATGAATTTTTTCTTTGTATTAATCGAAGTAATCACCCATGCAATCAATGCATCTTTGCCAGCGCAGTGGCAGTTTATTGATGCCCTTCTTAAAGAAATCAGCTGGATGGGAGGCAACAAATTCTTCAAAGGCATTTTGTACTGCCTCTCCGGTATTGAATTTTTTTCTCGCCAAGGAGTTATCCTAATTCTGGAAAAAGTAGTAGTCTATAGGCGCAAGGTCTGGTGAGTAGGGCGTATGACGGAAAACTTCTAACCCCAGTTCTTGCAACTTGGAGACCGTCTGCTGTGCAATATGACATCGCGCGTTGTTGTGCAGGAGCAGCGAAGACGAGCGATTGACCCATGCTGGTTGGAGATGTGCCAGCTTTTCCATCATTGTGTTCAGTTCTTCACAGTACACATCTGCAGTAATGCTCACCCCGTTTGGTAAGAAGCTGTGATAAATCACACCAGCGCTAGACCATCAAACAGTGACCATCACTTTTCTAGGGGTAAGTTTTCGTTTAGGACATTGTTTAGGTGCTGAACCAGGACCCAACCAACTTGCTGAGCACTTGTGGTTATCAAACAGAATCCATTTTTCATCGCAGGTAACGATGCGGTTCAAAATTCCTTAGTTTGTGTGTCTGTTGAGTAGTGCAAGGCACGTCTCGACTTGTACTTCGCGGTGGCGATCATTGAGTTCGTGGAGCACCCATTTGTCAAACTTTTTTACCTTGCCAATTTGACGTAAATGGACCAATATTGTTTTGATGCTAACGTCGAAAACTGCTGCTAATTCAGTCGTAGATTGTGTATCATTAGCTTCCACAATCGCCTTTAATTCGTCATTGTTGACCAAAGTCTTCGGAAGACCGTGAGGTTCATTTTTCAGGTCGAAATTCCCAGAACGGAAGCGAGCAAACCAATAACAGGTGGTGCGTTGATCTGTAGTGTTAGCTCCGTAAACGTCGTTGATGTTGCGTGCCGCTTATGCCGCTTATATACGTCAACGTATACTATACGTTGACGTTTGCCTTCAAAACATCTAAATAAATTTTATATTTTGTAAAATTTTTTTTTTTGAATAAAATAGCGACAATATTGTAACATTTTACAATAGAAGTACTAATATACCAACGCAATATTGACTAGATATTATAAGGAACAGTACGGAGTGCGCTAATGCAGAAAACGAGCAAGGATTGTTGTGGCCATAAGCTTAGAAATCCACTAGTATGACATACAGTCTTGACTGG
>JACEII010000008.1:1378277-1420449 GCA_014332785.1 Antheraea mylitta
AAGGATTGTTGCGGCGATAATCTTTTACTGCTTAGGAGTAATCCAAGGCAATAGTGGAATTGAAGTTGCATTTTGTATTATTTTAGTTCTAGCTCTTAAATTTTATTGCGTGTATAGTTAATATCTGAATTTATTTATTTTTTATTTATTTTTTTAGTTCTATTTTTTTTTAATTTAATATGTATTTTGCTAGTACTATGATTAATTGTATTTAGGGCATTATGTTTTAATCCCAAGGAGGGTTGGTGTCAGGCAGGCGGCCGATCGTAAAATTAAGCCAAATCATACTTCACAACATGACAAGTATAAAAAGGGGATTAGGGTTATCTCAGGGTAGGGCTCAAAGTAAGAAAAGAGTTCGGGATGTAAGGTTGAGATTTGCTAGTTGGAATGTCGGAACAATGACTGGAAAGGCAAGAGAATTAGCGGATGTCTTACAAAGAAGATGCATAAATGTGGCTTGTTTGCAAGAGACTAAATGGAAAGGGACAAAAGCGAGAGAGATTGGTGTTGGATATAAATTCTACTACTGCGGAAGTAACGGTAAGAAGAATGGCGTAGGAATTGTATTAGACAATGAGTTTAAAAAATGTGTGACGGACGTAAAAAGAGTAAATGATAGATTACTATTGGTGAAATTATTGATAGAACAAACGACGTTAAATATAATAAGTGTGTATGCGCCGCAAGCTGGATGTAATGAGGCTGTAAAAGAGAAGTTTTGGGAAGACTTTGATGGGGTGATGATGAATATTTCACAGAATGAGGATATTTATATCGGAGGTGATTTTAATGGGCATGTAGGTAGAGACAGTGGTGGTTATGAGAGAGTGCATGGAGGCTGAAGTTTTGGGAATAAAAACAAAGAAGGTGAAAACCTTATTCAAGCTGCAGTTGCTTTCGATTTTGCAATAGTTAATACTTTTTTTCAGAAAAGAGACCAGCACCTTATCACTTACAATAGTGGTAATCACACTACCCAAATCGATTATTTTCTTTTACGCAGAAACAATATTAAAATAGTAAAAGATTGCAAGGTTTTGCCTGGAGAGGTATTAACGACTCAACATCGTTTATTAGTATTAGATTTAGAAATAAATTTAAAACTGACCGGAAATATTTACAAACCTCCACCCAGAATTTAATGGTATCTTATGGAGAAAGATGAATATGCGAAGGAATTTAGGACCAAAGTTGTAAATAAAATGATAGAAATGAAAAAGATGGAGACGAAAACAGTTAATGAGTGTTGGAATGAAATGGCAACATGTATGAGGAATGTGGCAAGAGATGTCTTTGGTGAAACGAAAGGAAGGCAAAAGATAGATAAAGACACTTGGTGATGGAATGAAGAGGTACAAAAGGCTGTGAAAGAAAAAAAGATAGCTTTTAAGGAATGGAAATGTATTGAAGATCAGAATAGCGTTATTAAAGAAAATAAGAGAATAGTGTATACAGAATGTAAGAGAAATGCAAAAAGAGCGGTAGCTATTTCTAGAGCCAAAGTACAAGATGATTTGTACCAATCACTACAGAGCTCACAAACACAAAAATACTTGTGTAGTTTAGCAAAAGCGAGAGAGAAGAGTACAAGAGATGTTACACATGTTAAATGTATAAAAGATGATAGAGGAAACGTTTTGACGGATGATAAAGACATAAAGTGTCGTTGGAAGAGATATTTAGCTTATATATTTAGCTAGAGTCTGTACCATTAAATTTAGGCGTTGTACAAGAAATAAGTGAGGAAGAAGTAAGAAAAGCTGTGAATGGTATGAAAAACGGAAAATCCGTAGGGCCAGATGGCATACCTATTGAAGTATGGAAGTTTTTAAAAGTAGATGGATGGGTGTGGCTGACTTTATTTTTTAATAAGATGTTACAGGAAGAAGCGATCCCAAATGAGTGGTGTTATAGCATAATAGTACCTATCTTTAAGAATAAGGGTGATGTGCAGGATTGTAACAATTATCGAGGAATAAAGCTCATGTCACATAGTATGAAGGTTTGGGAAAGAGTGATAGCGAGACGAATAAGAGATGAGACTAAAGTGACGCAGAATCAATTTGGGTTTATGCCTGGACGAGCGACAACCGATGCCATTTTTGCACTTCGGCAATTGTGCGAAAAATACAGACGTGTACATAAGAACTTGCATATGGTGTTTGTTGACCTGGAAAAGGCATATGATCGAGTACCTCGAGATGTTTTGTGGTGGCCCTTGAAAAAGAAAATAGTGCCTGGGAAGTACCTACAACTTATTCGTGGTATGTACGGTCAAGCGAAAATACAAGTTAGGTCCGAAGCTGGAGTTACCGATGATTTTAATGTGGCAGTAGGTTTACACCAGGGTTCAGCTTTAAGCCCTTATTTATTTCTTCTTGTTATGGATGCATTAACATCAGACATACAGGAGGATACACCTTGGTGTATGCTGTTTGCTGACGACATTGTTCTTATCGGAGAGGACGCTAACGATGTCCAGAGCAGGCTGGAAAAATGGCGAGAAAACCTGGAGAATGTCGGTTTAAAAATTAGTAGAACAAAAACTGAATACTTGTTTTGCAACTTTGGTGGTACATCTAGTTTTTCTCCTATAGCCTTAAATGGTGTATCCTTACAAGCTTGCTCCAATTTTCGGTATCTCGGTTCAATGATACAAAACGACGATGGCATTGATAAGGATGTGACGAACAGGATAAATGCAGGATGGATGAAATGGCGAAATGTGTCTGGGGTAGCTTGTGACCCACGAATGCCTTTGAAACTCAAGGGGAAAGTTTATAAAACCGGTCATGCTGTATGCATCTGAGTTCTGGGCTACGAAAGAAACGGATGAGAGGAAATTACATGTGGCAGAGATGCGAATGTTAAGGTGGATGTGTGGTGTGACTAGAATGGATAAGATTAAGAATGAGTATATCAGAGGAAGTTTGAAAATAGCACCGGTGACAGAGAAGTTGAGAAGTAATAGGTTAGCATGGTATGGGCATGTCATGAGAAGAGATGAAAACCATGTGACTAGAAAAGTGTTGAGTATGATAGTGGATGGATATACGAGTAGAGGAAGACCGAAAAAGGTGTGGATGGATTGTGTGAAAAATGATATGTGCGTAAAAGGTGTGAATACTGAGATGACATTTGATAGGAGAGAGTGGAAAAAGAAAACATGTTGTGCCGACCCTACTTAGGTGGGATAAGGGTAATGATGATGATGCTTGAGACTAGAGATCAATGATCACATACTTTACAATATTAGCAAACGATTTGATAACAGACTCTTTCTCCGTCAAGCCCAAAAAATCGCAGGGACATATACAAAGATTGATAATAAATATTACATGCCTCTTTGTACTAAAGCTGGGTTTTCTAAAGTTAGTAGCCAGTCTGACGAGCATCAAAAGGTATGGTTATGGTTTTATCAAAGTTCTTTTCTTCTCTAACAGTTTCGGTTAATTAAAGTATTCGACCGTACGTTTATTAAAGTGGTGTCCCAACACTTTACCAGTGACCAATTATCGCAATATAAACCTAACCCAGCGATACCAGAAACTAAATGAAGATCTAAAAGAATGAACACTCAGAACGTCACTACCTTTAAGCTCTAGCAGTAAGTCTTATTTATTTTTATCTTCGGCCGATTTTTTAAGTTTCAAGTGTTAAAAATCATTAGAGTCATTATGGAGATTAACAAAGAAGTATTTAGTTGTCTCATGAAAAATCTTGGACGAAATGAACTATTATAACGCTATCTTTAACATCGAAACTTTAACATTACATTGAAGTAGTCTTTCATATTTTTTATTGTGAATGTTAACGATTAATTATATCAGTTGATGTTAAATGATAATTTGTTCCAAGAAGGTAAACGTTATAAGCCAGCTTTCAAGCACAACTACCTAGGCTTGTCTACAAGTACTCGGGGACAGATTTACAAATTGCAAATGAATCAAGCGACTTAAGAAAAATCCCTAACAACGTATAATGAATTCATGACAGTATTATCCCGTCTTTTTTCAAAGACTCGATTCTCTGTCGATAGATATTTACTCTAGGCCTCCAAACAAAATATTGCAATTCATAGGTTAAAGATTTTGATTATTGAACCACAAACAAATATTGGAAGACGAAGTAATGATTTTCCAAATAATATCTTAACACGAAAAATGTGTCTTGATAGAGTTGTAAAAGTAGAATCAATAATATAGATAATCATATATCTTAGCTGCAAACATGATATTTTTTATTCTTTTTTAGACGAATCTAATGACACCTTTTATGTAACCCCTTTAGGTTACAGACTGTGTCGAAGAAAAAGATAACATTTAACCTCTTTATACAGTTGAATCAAAATTCCAAAATAGTTTTTTTTTTATCTTTATTTTTGGCAATCAATCATTTAGATTATTACTGCCATTGTCACGTAGTCAATAATATTACAAGCATCGTGCAATCACTTCAATAATAAGCGTCTTGTCAGTCAATATTCTAACAAGATGGTGGATCCCTTGTTAGAACCTACCAGGGAGTTTTTGTGGCATCTCAGAATTTCATGCTCCGTGGTATTATATTCCATTCACTTCACTTATACACAATAAACTAATTATATTACGCAAAACACCACCAAATTTACAAAATATAGAGTCTAATAACACAAGATTATGAATAAAATATAAAATCCACTACATGACAGACTGAGATCCCGCCAAAAACTCCTAAAAATAGTTATAGTTAATATTTTCATTTTCTATTTATATTTTTGAAATGAAGAGATACAGTTGCCAGCATCTATAACTCAATATGCTTTATAGTTAAATAATATATTTACAGCCCAATCCATAAATAAATGTATAGTAATTTCACGATGACTAAATTAAATTTTTGTTACAAACATTCATTTTCCCGTCAATTAATGCCAAAACCTCTCATAATTTATTGGAAACGTGCCTGTGAAGTATTAATTGCTGATTTAATTAACACCATCGTTATTTAATATTTTTATATAAATTGAAATATTCTTGTTCGTAAGTAAATTTCTTTTTGTCAAATGTATAGAATAGTTTAGCCTAGCTGTGTAGCGTTGTATTTTTAACAATATAAATCAATATGCCTTTTTATTATTATATTTTTACATACTTTTTAAAACATAAATAAAATAATCTTCAAAAGGCCAGAAGGAAAACCGAAGTGAATATATATAATACAAAAAAATTCAAATAAAAATAAACCGTCTTCAAATATAAAAAAGATACTAATAAAACAATACGATACGAAAAACCAATAAAATAAGTAGAGTTAATTAATTAAATAAAAATTATTGCTATATATGCTACGTAGTAATGTATCTCAAGTCGACGCCAACCTAAATTCACAGCATCTATGTACAAAGTTTATGTCTACTATCGCGTCACATATATAGCATGTATTATATATACATTTTGTATATTATTTTATACCGCGATGTTTTTATACCAACTACTAATTTAGTTTTTTTTTTTCGAACTGACTATGCTATTGACCTAGCAAGGTCTTAACAGCTTCACCGGACTACCTACAAATTTAGAATTCGAGTTAGCATTGGCTTAAGATATGTAGGTGGTAGAGCCTCGCTGAAGCTATTTTTGGTTTCAGCATGAATGGGTCGGCTCCTCCGGGGTAGTACCACCCCTCTCACAGATAACCGACGTGAAATAACAGTGCTTGCATTGTTGTGTTTCGTTCGGTCAGTGAGAGAGCCGGAGGCCCACGTCCCTTCCTCTTTCCTGCTTTCCATTTCCTTCCCCTCCCCCTTCTTCCATATACAGGCTGGCAACGCACTTGCGACGTCCCTGATATCGCTGGTGTCTATGAATGGTGGTGATCACTTAACATCACGTGACCCACCAGTTCGTTTGCCTACTTTGATATAAAAAAAAAGATAGGTTAATTAGACAGCACATATCCTAATATTTTACATTTAATTATTTCATTATTTTTCACTCTTTAGTGTCACATTCTTTTTTTTGTTGAAATCAGGTTAATTTAATACTGTTAACATGGCGTATGCAACCCGATTAGGCCTCCCACGGCAGCGGCTCAAGCCTACGTTCGATCCCTCGGTAGGGAGCCCTTGAGTGCGTTGCTTGCGCGATACGGTGACACACAAATATACATCACCGCTACAACACTACATGATCACCCCCACACACGTGCACGTTATGTCTATACTAATCATTGTCAGGTTCAAACAAAATACATTTAATGAAGAACACACAACATATAAGCCTAGTATTAGTCGAGACACGTTTGCCTTCAATATTCGACTATGAGTTTAGACGAGATGCGATCACTGAATATGGGGCATCATGGAATAATATACCTTTTTGAATGCGGCAATTTTATTCTAAATGAAATTATACACCGAAAATGTTTAAGGGTTGCCTATAATTTTAATATGAACTAATTATCGTCCATTGATCGTAATTAAACCATAATAAAATGTACAAAAGTTTTTTTTTCACTTAAAGCTACTATTACTTTCTTGTTCTATATGGTAAAAAAAATCTTGAATAATGTACAAATTTAGACTTTGTCGAACTGACTACGCTATTGACCTGGCAAGGTCTTTACAGCTTCACCGGACTACAGGCAAACAAATTTAGACTGTAGATGTAAGGAGTGTGAGTTATGAAGAATAGAGAGTTACAAAAAAGGCGTCGACTCCATGATAGTATGGAAGAAAGCTATTTTCAAAAGATTCTTTGTTGATACCACTAGAATTTGTCAATAGTTACTAAACATAATAAAACTAAATAAGTAAGTAAAAAATAGTAAACTATTCTATTTTCGCCTATTTATGTAGATTAGTGGTCATGTAATGATCAAATTCGATCTTAACATTAATATTTCATGTTTCATGATCTGCTTTATCGTTCAAATAAAGATGCAAATTTCTTATCAAGTCTTTTCTTGTCCCCAAAACTAAAAAAAAAACTCATCAAAGGAAGAAGATTTGAAACGAATTCAGAGATTAAGACGAATGCGATGAAGGAGCTGAAGGTCATCATAAAAGAAGCGTTCCAGGACTGTTTCAACAAGTGAAAAGACCATTGGGATAAGTGTGGGCATTGGGAATGAGAGTACTTTTAAGGGGACCCAGACGTGTAACCCAAATGAATTGCATTTTTTAACGACCTCAGTCCGCGTATTTTTTTAACAAACCTCGTATATCATAGATACTTTATTGCACTTTTTGTTTGAACACTGGTGGCGAGTTTAATGCCACAAAGTATTTCCTTCTATTTAGCCGGCGGTATTGTTTTCAAAAATAGAAGTTATTATAGGTAGTGCAAAATAAAAAATAATAGAATAAACATTATAATAAAAAAAAAATCTTAAAATTGAAATATGTTTAATATACAATTTTCTACTACTACTTTTAAACCTCACGGTGTTTCTTCATCAGTCTTTGAACGGAGTATGCGGACTATATTCGTATTTCATACTAATATCTTTAGTTTTGTTTTGAAGAATACACGCCGAGGAACATTATAAAATTTGATTGAAAACAAATGTACTTAATAAATTTATACCACCTCTATTGTGGTTGAAAGGTTTCATAGTTCCACGCGACTCGGTCGGCGCGGGTCGATACCGTTTGCCGTCGCGTCTCTCCTGCGATAGCATTCATATCGTACACTAGTGTACCGTTGTTACTTTCCAGTACAATGCTGCATTTGTATGTATCCATTTGATCTGTATGTTTTCATGTTCAAAGATAGAAGTTTTTTAATTTGATGCGATTTTCAATCGAGAATCTCTTTGTTATATAGTAACAGTTTTAAATTGAGAGCGAGTTTAATTAAAACTATATTTATAATAACAACATTTTAGTATAATGAAACTATTTTTATTTGTCTTAATAAGTAGATGTTCTAGAGTGTATTGGCGTAAAAATGAAGTATACAATTATAAAATAAAAACTACAATAGCAATAGTAGCAATAGCGGTTACCTGCTAATTTTTCCGCGTGGGATCTATCAAAACAATTTTATTCAGTACAAATGTGCGCATGAATCGTGCTCAATACAGCACACCGTTTCTTTTTCTTATGATATCTGCGCGGAAACCACGAATGTCTTTTATATTTTTCTAAAATAAACTTAGCCTACGTTACCCTTTGTAAACTCTACTATCTACCAGTGAAAGTCCCGTCAAAATTCGTCCAACTGTTTCGGAGATCAATCTATACAAGCTTCTAGACTTCTGTTTAGGAAATAAAAAATATATAAATTAATTAATATACATATATAAATAAAAATGAAGTGTCTCTTGCTTGTTAAGGAGATTACATCGACTTAGACACACCCAATGCATATCGGCACAAAGGAAGACTATGGACTTTTTAGATTATATTCTAAGCTCCTTTGTTTATACAAGAGCTAAGCAATACTTGTAAAATTTTCAAAAATAACTTATCGGTAAAAATAATTCGTAATTAAGCATTGGTGACAACAGTTAATTCTGATTAAATACTTAGCTCTCTTTTGTGGATATTAATTTAATAAATCTTTAATCAATTCCATGGAAAAAAAAGCAGTCGATTCGGTTTCAAATACAGAACTTATGTCATACCTCAACAAGTCAAAACAAATTTATACAAAGTTCTACACGAACCTCCGCACCGTCCAATTACAAACGCCTGTGTTAGCAAACATAAAGTTAGAATATAATTTTAACAAAGTTTTAATGTCTTCTGACGCTTGCTCGCTTTGAAAGTACTACGTTAAAATATGGTATATACACTACTTTCATACGCGTCTTCGCTCGCGATAATTAGAAACACTAAGTTAAGAAAGTTTGGAAAGAAACACTATAACGCATTTTGCGTCAGGAGTTGATTAGTAGAACGTTTTCTATGTCATGTAAAGAAAAAACGTTATGCTACGTTGTCTCTCTCCTCCATGCTTCTTCTCTTCTTTTCTATACGATCGTATGTGCTGATGCGAGTATCAAAATTCAAGCGGAGTATTTTAGCATTAATTGCACCGCACTCGCTGACCGCTGCCGCGGCAAGCTCGCGTTATCCTTTTTGCTAGTCCAACCTAACCAAAGCGAGATAAAAGAGCAAGATATCGAACGTTCGGCGAGTGCGATGTACTTAATACGTAAGTAGGGATGTTAAAAAATAATCGATTTTTAATTAAATCGATTTTTTATTGTCGATGTTTTTTTTCATATTAATCGATTTTTTGAAAATCGATTATATAAATTACGCATTTTAATCGATTTTTATAAACATCTATGCGACAGATGAAAAAAACTCAAAATAAGTTAATTATTATTTACAATTGAAGAGTGAGCATAGTGAGATAATATGTTTGTAAAAATTTAAAATGTTTTCTATCCGCAAAACACCTAAAAGCGGCTGGCGATAGTATTTTATAACGAAAAAGAATAATACCACAGTAATATGCATGTCCTGTTCGATAGAATGAAAAATTTTGTAGTGAAACTACAAATTTAAAAAGAACATAGAATGAAAACATCCCACTGCCTTACAAGTAACATGAGTTACTATATCTTATAATGATTGTTGTGGTTCTTATGACAGCCAAATACCGCTCTCTGTAAAATTAAAACTTTCAATAAAACTAAAAAGGTCTGTCATGCGAGTACATGTTTACTAAAAATGTCTTATGGTAAACTAGACATCGATAAGTTTACAAAACTATAAATTATTATTGAAATTATTCAATAAAAAAAATCTTCAATTTTAATTTTCTCAGTCACACTATGATTAATATGAAAATTTAAAAGAGAACTTTATTGTTTTGAATTTTACAGTTAGAATTAATAATGTTGTCATTTTGTTAGGATGTTTATCATTTCATTTTTATTACGATATAATGTTTAATAGTACTGAAAATTTCTATGGTATTTAGTTTCTATATTCTTTACCTTGAAAGTTTAAAGGAACATTCACTTTTATTTTGTTTTGAACTGGTTATTTTTGATACGTATAATTTTATGTGATTCTTAATCGGATAAATTGTTATTTTAAATCTTTAGGTTTATTATAGGAATATGGAAAGCATGTCTATTTTTAAATATTATATTTTTAACAAATCGATTATTATTTAAAAAAAGAAAAATCTATTCCTAATTAATCGATTTTTTTCATTAAACTCACATACCTATACGTAAGTACCCAAACTTTTTAAAGTAAGTATTCAATACGTATTTAACTTTTTTGTAAAATAATACGGTAAATGAATAGAAATTGAATTAAACGTTTATATTTAGCTCTTTTTATTATTTATTCTATCAAAATCGTCTCCTGCGATACAAGATATCTCAATTTAATGTTTTCCAAGTCTGCTTAAGATTGTAGAGTTCGTAAAAAGTTGGGCTTCATTAGGTGATTCCTAGACGCTGCGTGTTGTGGACATTGACCTTAATGTCTGCAGCTTTTTGTAAGTCTATCTCTACATGCCTCTCTCCCGCCTCAGTGAAGCAAACATCTTCAATTGCTCAATTAACGTTTTATACAAATATGCGTTCCAAGTTAAAAGCAAAACTAAAATCATAATAAAACGCATTAATATAGAGATAACTTTTAATTGATTTTGAACCGAAAACCCGGGAACCTCCATCATAACAAAATATAACTAACTTCGTAATATTATGATAAAGTTTATTATTTATTAGCTTATGCCCGCGACTTTGTCATGAGTGTGGTGTTCACTTTTGGCGTTTGATGACTACTATGTGTCTCATTTGTATATATAAATTAAACTATTTCTCAATAGTTTTTAACGAAACACTTAAAGATATAGAGCGTATATTCCCTTTAAGTTTAACTTTCATATAGTGTGAAAACTACAGTCATAATGGTTTAGTAGTTTTGAAATAGAATCACGTTCTAACACGAAAAAAAAAAACAATTTTGATTACAATAATCTCTTTATGCCTTCCCAAAGACGTTAGGTTAATATTATATAACCTATAAACTTCATCGATAAATGGAATTTTAGTCTGTCATGTACTGGGTTTTATATTTTTTTCATAATCTTGTGTTATTTAACGTATATTTTGTAAATATTGTGGTGTTTTACGTAATACAATTAGTTTATTGTGCATAAGTGAATGGAAAATAATACCACGGAGCATTAAATTCTGAGATACCACAAAAACTCCCTGGAAGGTCTAATAAGAGAGCCACCATCTTGTTAGAATATTGAGATGATCACACGACGTTTGTAATATTATTAACTACACGACAATAGCAGTAATAATCTGAAAGAACGGTTGCCAAAAATAGAGATAAAAAAATCCAATTTGACTGGTAATGCCAGAGATAAACGGGTTTTAATAAACAATAATCAGATAATCTATGCGGTGTACATTCATAGTATATATATAATTATCATATCTTTATAATGTAAAGTGACCATATTCCTAAGTTAGTAATTATTATACACGTTTTTTCACACGTATTACACTAAAATAAACAAGAAAACTATATGAAGTTTAGACATGTCAAGAACATACAAAATGATAAACTGTACAGCAGTTCATTTTAGTTTGCCTAAAACCATTTTATATTAGTTTTCAATGTCTGTATTTTTACAGATATTGAAAACTCTTTCCTTTTTTTTACATGGGAAAATCCCTTCGGATGCCCACCCTGACCGGGCAGCTAGGGTGGCGTATGTCCGTCTTGCACGGACTAAAACACTATAGTGCCTCCTTACACCTGTTAGCCGGGGAGCAGGAACTGCCTACGGCACTACCTCTGCTCAAAACTCTTTCCTAAAAGTTATGGATATATCTTTTTTATCCAATTTAAAATTAATAATAGATCAGAATTTTCGATGGAACATTCGCGACTTGTTGTAATTTATTAAATAAACAGAACACGGGAGGGTGCTACGCGGTCGTTGACCCCTGACGAAGCGAAAACTGGGCTACGAGGACTACTATGTTTACGCGTCGATCGTAGCGGAATTTAGACGTAACAATACATATGCATTTATTTTATGTATATATTTAAGCGTCTGCTGTTATGCGAACAGTGTTTTAAATATTATTTTGCCTGCGTTATTTATTATTTTAGTAATATCAAATATTTGTATCATGTACAAAGGAAAAGATAAGCACCACATCGCTTGCTCCACTTTTATATTGAAATAAAAACACATATACCTGAATGCGTCTCTCTATCTCTTTCTCTTGGGATCCTTCGTCCTCAAACTGTCGGGGCAGAGGGCAGACACAGTGCTTCTCCATCTCGATCTGTCGATGGCTTGACTCTTCACCACACTCCAAGTAAGCCCCAATCGTCGTGGACTCCGTGAGCACAGATGTTCGCCAAGTTTGTCTAGTGAATGCGTAGTACCTTAAAAATCATAATGTTTTAAAACTTTATTATCTCTATATCAGATGAAGTTATCGTGATATTTTAGGTATGGAAAAAGTGTCTAAGAAGAGAAACAAAAAAGAAATAATCAAAATTTATCCAGTACTTTTTGCCTGATACACGCACGCAGACATTTTATTTATAATATAAATTAAATAATATAATATAAACTATAAATACATTTATACAAAGTGTTCTACTTTGTTTTTTTTTTTTTTTTTATATCAAAGAAGGCAAACGAACTGGTGGGTCACGTGATGTTAAGTGTTCACCACCGTCCATAGACACTAGCGACATCAGGGACGTCGCAAGTGCGTTGCCAGCCTGTATATGGCAGAAGAGGGAGGGGAAGGAAAGGGAAAGCAGGAAAGAGGAAGGGGCGTGGGCTTCCGGCTCTCTCACTGACCGAACGAAACACAACAATGCAAGCACTGTTATTTCACGTCGGTTATCTGTGAGAGGGGTGGTACTACCCCGGAGGAGCCGACCTATTCATGCTGAAACCAAAAATAGCTTCAGTGGGGCTCTACCACCTACAATGTTACGTTAAGTTATTCTCTACGCTTAACGTGGTAATCTCAGGAAGTATTAGTCCGATTTGAGAGATTCTATAATCTAGTTAAAATCATCATACGAGCCTAAAGATAAGAGGCCTAATAACTAAACGAAGAATGAGGGAAAAATATGATGGATTATTCATGCAGGTGAACCAGGATGTGTAGGACAATGGGTACTTAATCACCCTACGAGATGCGAACTTTATCTATGAAGCCCGAACTGTGAATGCCTATGTCAAATAGGTATGATACCATGCGTGTTAATCGAGCAGTTGACTAGCTATTAAACCATCGTACTTTTGAAGGAATTTGCATTGACAGTCATTCAAATAAAAAAAAAAGTTAATAAAGCCTCATTATTTAAAAAATACTATCCGTACTATATTACACAAAGTTACAAAAATTTTATGAAATACTATTAAATAGAACAAAAATAACATTTCACTCTGTTTTAATAATGAAAACAAAAAATAAATCTAAATAGACTTTTTTATTTCTCTTTCTCTCTCTCTTTCTCTCTCTCTGATTGAAACATTAAAAACTAAAACTCAAAGTCCGTCAGAACGCATAAAGGCATTGAACAAATAAATTCTACACTAAGATATCTTCTATTTCAAGTCATGTCTCAGTCTCAACCAGACAGGTAATGCCCTCCAACTGATGGAAAAACATTTCTAATAGCAAAACGAATTTCCAATTTTACATTTATTTTATATATTTAGATGCTAACTATCTCCCGCAGTTTAATTTGTATTTCATCTTTATTTACTTTCAACGAAGTTATCTAATATGCAACAAAATCCATGTAAAACTCGATTGTTGCGTAAGGGGCTAATTAGAGCTGCACGTTATTATCTCGCTGACATAGGTATTCACCGCTCGGGCCTTCTCGTTAATGCGTGGTTGTTGTCGGCTGATCAACTCACCCTCAAGTATTAATATCCCGCGCCGCGTCACACGGCTGGCCACATTATTACTTTGTTCCTGTTTGGCATCTTTTTTGCACACCTTTCGTATAGTAGCTGTCAAATTCGGGTCATAACGTGATGTTATATAGCTCATAATCTTCATCAATAAACAGGGGGCCTAACCAAGTTGCTATCTACAATCACTAACACAAAAAGAAAACGGAAAAATGTATGGAGATAACATATCTGAACACTATATCACGTGGTTATCGGATAATCACGTGATATAGCGTTCAGATATGTCATCTCCATACATTTTTTCGTTTTCTATTTGTGTTAGTGATTGTAGATAAGCAACTACGGATAATCACGTGATATAGCGTTCAGATATGTCATCTCCATACATTTTTCCGTTTTCTATTTGTGTTACTAATTGTAGATAAGCAACTACGGATAATCACGTGATATAGCGTTCAGATATGTCAATTCCATACATTTTCCCGTTTTCTATGTGTGTTAGTGATTGTAGATAAGCAACTACGGATAATCACGTGATATAGCGTTCAGGTATGTTTTCTCCATACATTTTTCCGTTTTCTATTTGTGTTAGTGATTGTAAATACAAGGATGAAAAGCAACTTGGTTAGGCCCCATATAACACCCAAAATGAATTAATACTGATATGTCCAAAAGTTAGTGCGTTGAAACAACAAAAAAAAAAGATTCAAAACAATAAAATAAATTTTCATATCAAATATATTGTGAATGACAATATTTACATTTAGGAATTTATTTATTGAAATTAGTAACGTTAGTGTGGTTTTCATATCTATTGACACTCTGAGCAATAATTATATACATTGTCTATATCAATCAAACGTATGATGAAGTGCTAATCTGACGCTAGCCACGTAAGTGCAATACGGTCATGCTTACGTAGCATGTCATGACTCGAAATTATTGATTTATCTCCTGCAAAAATAGTGCACACGCGTCTACAGAAGTTCTCACTTATAAAAAAAAAGAATCGCTCAAATATTATAGTATGTAATATGTAATACAAAGTCATGGTCCTATTTCTGCTTCCTATTTTCCTTGAACATAATCCGATATATTTTTACAATTCTTGTCTTTTGTTTTGGGGTATACGTCTTTACAAGTAGAAGTAAAAACACCACGTCTAGTTGACTCAACAGAATATACATATATTCAATCGAGGAGTGACTATGAAAAAATGGAACTAATAAATGAATAAGTACATAAAAGAACTCTTTTTTTAACTATGTTTTTGGCAATAAATCTTTCAGATTATTATTGCCATTGTCGCGTAATCAATAATATTACAAGCGTTGTACGATCATTTCAATATTAAGCGTCGTGTGAATCAATATTCTAACAAGACGGTGAATCTCTTGTTAGAACCTTTCTGGGAGTTTTTGTGGCATCTCAGAATTTCATGCTCTGTGGTATTATTTTCCATTCACTTCACTTATGCACAATAAACTAACTATATTACGTAGAACATCACCAAATTTACAAAATATTGAGTCAAATAATACAAGATTATGAATAAAATATAAAATCCACAACATGACAAAATAAAATTCCGCCAAAAACTCAAAAGAATGCGTTAATATACTCTTTACTTTATACACTGGCGAGTTTAACGACACAAGGCATTTTCTTCCAGCTAACTAACAATATTGTTATCAAAAGCAAGAATTGTTGTAGGTAGTGCAAATATAAAATAAGCAGAGTCAATAAACTTGACTTGAAACCTTCATGTCCGTTATTATTGTAAATCTTAACAAAAATAAAATAGTATATTCATATTTCAGAATTTGTCTGTATATTTGTAACAAAGCAGAGTTTCCATCAGTAGATCCACCTTTTCTCGATCTAGCAATTACTTGATACTCTTTTGGTATTCTAAAAATTCCGAGTGACTTATGAATTAAGCTACAGGTAAAGATGCGACAAAAAGCTATCAGACATCGCCGGGCCACCGAACCTGGCTAGACAGGCAACGCCCTAAAGAGCCCTTGCGGCACAAAAATTCGTATAGAGCATACAATTGCAGTACTACAGAAATATAATAATTTATCAATGCTGGATAAATATGTCACACATTTTATAAATAAGTTCATTTAACAATACTACATAGAACATAGACCATATACCTTACGTATTTTTGTTAATTGGGAAAATAAACATAACAATAAACATACATGTAATATTTTTTATTTATTTATATGTATATGAAAGACAACAGATTACTGTCAAAAAGGCACAAAATATAAGTACAATGAAAAAACTAATTATTAAACAAAAAAAAATAGGAATAAAAGGTACACATTGTAGAATTCGTATCCATTGTTTAAAAATATTAATATATAGAAAAAAATTGATATAATTAGTAAATGTATTTATTAATTTCAAATAAGAAATTAGTGAAAATTATCAAGTTGATAATAATTTGTACACACATTTTTTATTAAATTATAATTTATATATGTACATATACAACCAAAATGGGGTCACATAATCTTCTTTATGAAACACAAGGGTGCGGTAATTACATTCTGTTTCTCGAATGAAACGTTATATTAAGTCCTATGGTAAGTGTTCAGTAACACTGTCATTAATGAGCACCGTGTCTTCCGTGTATGTTGCTGGAAAACCACATTGATACGCGTGCGCGAGAACCTCAAACAACCCTACACGCAGACGGCCGCCGGTGGCACGCAGCGTTGGACCGTCGCGCGTACGTACAACAATTAAACAAATAATATATATATATATATATATGCACTGTGCTGATAATCTAATTGATTTAAAGTCAATTGTGTGGTGATAATTAAATAAAAAATTTTCAAGTTATTGTCATGATGCATTTTTGGTGATTGGGTAAGTATGATATTTGTGAGTAATTCTACAACAAATTGAAACTGTATTATAAGTACTTATGTGACATAAATAAATACTAACAATGATATTAGTTTTATAAAACAATTATATACACTACAAGTACACAAATATATAAAAAAAACTTGAGAGGTGTCAAGGGACACCCGGATGGAACGAAGTTCCTTTCGATTAATTAGTGAAGGAATTGTAATAAAATTTTATTTTTTTTAAGTTATAATAATATTTTTTTTATTATTAATAAATATAATGCTATATAAACTTAATCAGTAGGCTCAATTTTCGTAATAATTGGCTTGTGGTAACTGAAGTAGGAAACATATGTTTGGGATCATTATTATTATTATTTTTTATTATTTACAAAAAACTTGTATACACTCAATAAAAATAATCGTCGCGACACCACACTGTTCAATGCGAAATAGAAATGAAAACTGGCTTGCTTTCTATAAGAGAGAGAGAGAGACAGACAGAGAAACATGCGAGGCCGCACAGCTTACAATAACTTACTATAGCAAAAAGTGTCGTGACAACTTTTCGTAAGAATTTTTTCCGTCTAGCTCCCTTTCACAACGCGCGATAAGGAACTTCGTTCCAATTATTCCATCGTTTACCTGGTTAAAAATCAAAATAGCTTTATTTAACTTAGGCCTTAAAGGGTGCTTATGAACGTAAAAGCCCCGTTCGGAAAACAACCCAGTTATCGAGAAGAACCAGCAAAAAACTTGATTTGGTTTATCTTTTCATGGTATGTAGAGAATTAAGATACATCATAAGGATGGGAGTATATGATATATAAAGAGTTAAGATATCTTTAATATGCGTGAAGCCAAAACTTTGTGCCTCTTTTAAAGCGAATTGCGCAAACGAATGAACGTGATTTTTGTCATAGTTAAAGTTTATACGGAGAAGGGCAGAAAGCTATTTTTTTATATAAAATGCATTACAAGCATATTAAATTAACTAAAATATATTACTCATACTACTGCTTGAATTTTACACAACATATACACATATGTAAATGACATTTTGACATCCGTCACTTTACTCTTATGTTCCAAATACCTTTTCGATAATTTCAACATGAATGACGTTGCCCGCCTTACGTGCCCTTTGAAATCATCTAGTATGATAAATTACTCGTAAAATTATGCTATATTAACTTTATACTGAACTTTGTAAATAAGCGCTTCATAACTTTGTATAATAAAGGTATTTTAGAAAGTAACTAGCTTATTCCCGCCCATTCGTTAGGCATTAAAAATAGCAAACGGTTAAAATAGTCCAAAAACTACATACCTAAAAACACCTGCAAAAAATTTCGCATCGAATTCTCATACTCCTGGGCCGATAAATTGAGTCGTCTTAACGTAAATCGGCCTCAAAGAATACCAAAAATTGCCGTGTCTGTCCGTCTGTCTGTCTTCTCGCGAGAAACTCGAAAACTACTGAACGGATTTTCTTGTAGTTTTCACTAATAAATAGCCACCAGAAAATGTTGTTCATTATTTTTACTCTGCATAGTGTTTTTTATTTTATGAAATTTTCAAATCTACTTAATCTGTATTTATTCCTTATGTAGGTATGTATTACTTCTTTATTTAACTTGTTCCTATTTTTTTTTTGCCCTCAACCCTTGACCCCCGATGCCACACCACACGGCTTAGCCGCACCATTACTTCCGTCGTAAATTTTTGTATACTAACTACTCCATTCCTAGGGGTCGTAACGTAATGTTCAAGAGCTTTCAATTTTTCAATGAAAAAACTGTACATTGCCAGAAGACTTTTTCAAATCATACTGGTAATTACAAGATTATGACTTTTAAACACGGTGCGCTATAAATATACGAGATAGAAGGGAAACTTTTGTATTACAAAGAAATATATTTATCTATCTATACTATAATAAAACTGTGACAAGTCGAAATCTGTACATTAAATATTTTTTGAAAATTTTAATCAGGGTAGACTATGTTATCGATATAGAAGCCGAAAATATCTTTTTACAATTTTTGTCTGTCTGTCTGTCTGTCTGTCCCTATGAACAGGCATCACTCTAAAACTACTGAACCAATCTTGACGAAACTTGATATAGTAATAACTAATACTACGAGATTATATCAAATACATATCATTTTTGTCCCATAAAACGCAAAGGGTTCTCCAGGATAAAGGATTAAAGCCTAGAATCTAAGCCCGTATTACTTTGAAAGTACTGAACCAATTTTAACTAAACTTAGCACAGTAATAACTACATACATTATCACTACATCACACACACATCATGGCTACATACATACTTTTTGTCCCATAAAACGCCAGGGGTTCTCCAGGATAACGAATATCAAACAATTTGTAATTAACGTAACTAGACTTCTTTGCGACACCTTAGTACAAGAGCCGGTAACGTTAAAAGAACAAGAATTTTAGAATACGTGGACCTTTAATATATCAATATATATTTTTTTGTATCATAGGAGGCAAACGAACAGGTGGGTCACATGATGTTAAGTGACCACCACCCTCTATAAACACTAGCAACACCAGGGGTGACGCAAGTGCGTTGCCAACCTGTGTATGGAGGAGGGTAAGGGAAGGCAAAGGAGGAAAGGAGAAGAGAGGTGGGCCTCCGGTGCTCTCACTGACCAAACGAAACACTACAATGCAAGCACTGTTATTTCACGTCGTTTTTCTGTGAGAGGGTGGTATTAGACAGAAAGCATACCTGGTAGTCGGTTAACGTTGTATTTTTAATGCGCATTTTGATATAATTAATTTTGATTTAAGAATAGGTTTAGAAAATTTTTTTTCATTAACTTTTAAACGCAATTAAAAGCATGAATTTATCACAGTCAGACACATTTCCTTATAAACAATCATATATATACCCGCTGATATATTTTATAAATAAAAATAATAAATTTCAAACCAAATAAAGTATCTCCACAGGGACCTGGAGATGCCTTCTGTCTGGGCGTGTATAAAATCACTCACACGTAGCTATTTCGAAAAAGCCGAATATGAACCAGTAACCAACGCTGCGCAGTACAGAACAGGACCGCGACACATTTTTACCGACCTTCCTGATTCAATCACGTCAGGGAAATATCAGTACCATCCTGTCTTTTCAAACAGAGCGTGTTCACGGCCACGCTCGCATAACCACAGATCACGCCGCCGTGGTCTGGGGGTAAATTTCGCTCCCGCACACCAGATTAGGCTCCGCTCGGCAACGGCTCAAACCTAAATCCGTTCCCTCGGCGGAGAGCCCTTGAGCACGCTACTCATTCGATACAGTGACACAAAACTTTACATCACTGCTACAACATCACACACATCACCTATACACACGTGCACGCGTGTAGGCTTACACGCTGTTTTTCTTTTTCAGAGAAATAAACGACTAAGAGTTCTACCCTTATTTTTCCCTATCCTATATAGTTTAGAGAAATTTTTCCGACACAAGATACATATAGGAGTTGTTGAGGCACGCATGCTTGGTACACATGCATGTTTCAATAACTTATATATGTATATCTAGATAGCTTAGGTTAAGTTAGCTCAGATACGTCGTGATTTTGGCACAAAACAGGCGACAGCCCAAGCCCAGGTGTGCCGTGCACCCTTGAGTTGGTCGTCCAAACATTCCAAATCGGTTGAGTGCCTTCAAAAAAAAAAATGGGTCGATAACATATGCTGCCACAATTATTGCTATCTTTATCGTGCAGCCAGTATTGCACTAAATTATACCTATAGCTACGAGTATATTCTATACACATATTATTTTTATACGTGCTAATAGCTTTGATCCTTTCAGGCTATACGGAATCGATATCCCTTGGGTCGAAGAGGTCAAATATCTCGGTGTTACATTAGATAGACATCTAAAGTTCAATTCACATATAGACAGAGTGCGAAACAAAGCCGCTATGGTCTTGGGTCGCCTCCATCCGTTGCTTTCTTGAATAAGATGTCCCTCAGACACAAGCTCACTTTGTATAAGACGTGTATCCGTCCCGTGATGACATATAGCTGCTCCGTTTTTGCGCATATGTCCAAAGATAACTTTGATAAGCTGCAGGTTCTCCAAAATCACGTTTTACGTAAAGTGACCGGTGCCCCGTGGTACATCCGGAAAGTCGATCTCCATATTGACCTAGAGATCCCTTCTATCTGGGCGTACGTAAAATCACTTACGATTAGTTATTTTGAAAAAGTCGCGAATCATCCCAGTCCGTTAGTGGTATCCGCCGCAAACTATGAACCCGTACCTAACGCTGCGCGTTATAAAAGACGTTCGCGACTCATTTTTACCGACTCTCCTGATTCAATCACGTCAGCGAACGATCAGTACCAGCCTGTTCCTCGAAACAGAGCGTGTTCACGCCCACGCCCGCATAACCACAGATCACGCCGCCGTGGTCTGGGGGTTAATTTCGCTCCCGCACACCCGATTAGGCCTCCCACGGCAGTGGCTCAAGCCTAGGTTCGATCCCTCGGTAGGGAGCCCTTTAGTGCGTTGCTTGCGCGATACGGTGACACACAAATATACATCACCGCTACAACACTACACGATCACTCCCACACACGTGCACGCCTACACGTTTACACATGAAAGTGGAAGGGTTTACTTCTTTTTCCCTTATCGAACTGAAAAACTCTCTATTTTCCGATAATAAATACATGGAAGAGTTGTTGAGGCGTGTATGCTTGGTACACATATACGTTTCAACAACTCATACATATATGAATAGTTAGCTAGGTTAGCTAAGATAGGTCGCGATTTTGCATGCAACAGGCAACAGCCAAGCCGAGGTGTGCCGTGCACCCTTGAGCTGGTTGCCAAAATAAAATCGGCTGAGTACCTTAAGCGCTCGCCTTAGTAGTCCGGTGAAGCTGTTAAGACCTTGCTGGGTCAATAGCGTAGACATTTCGAAAAAAAAAAGCAAACATTTTATTTGACAGAAAACTGTAGGTAATTCTTAACGTGGAAACATTTTGAGCGCTTTTAAATATCGACTGTCAGTTCATTAGTAGAGTGAAAAATAGTCTTCTTTGCCACAATTACGAAGATGAAAGTAGAATCTCAATTTCTTGTTAAATTAAAAACTGTTTTCAAGAAATAATTAAGTTAATTTTCAATTTAAATGAATCCCTGAATTCTGGAATAAAATTTTCGTCAAGAAACTTAGAACAAATACCTAACTTTAAATAGTTGCTTATAGTGTAAAGAAAAGCTGTTACTAAATCTAATGAAAACGGAATTACTAAACATCTATTTATCAAAATCAAAAACTTGGCCGAACAAACCGAATATATAAACTTTATTAATTTATAGTTTAAAAACTAACCTAAAATCGCTAAAGTACTGCGTTCACGTTAAAACCTCACCAAAAAATCATAAAGCATATACCCGAGTATATTAGTTTCATTAAAATCAATTCACTCTATCAAACGTTATTGTAATTTTAATGACGACGCGACTTACGTCCGAGAGAAAAGTAGATAAGTAAATGGACTTAATACTCGTACATTCAGATGATTATATAAGTCACTGGTTTTTTTACGTTAGGTCCCATACAAACGAAGTCGCGGGCACAGCCAGTAAGTATTACTAGCGACAATCTATGACTTCGTCTGCATCAAATATAAAGCTTAATAATACTGGGTCAAACATTATGCCATCCACCGGAGAGTTATTTTAATGGATATTTTGCACCACGAAAAATCTCTTACTGATCTGGGGTATTCCAAAACCTACATGCAATTAGTATATGCAATTAATATCTAGAAAGACGAATTTAGAAAAAGTCTGTACACATCGTCATTCAAACATCTCAAACGAGTAACATCTTAAGACTTGAGACATCCAAGCCAACCTCACCTGCACGTGGTGCACCCTGCTGATCAACGAACGAGGCAATGGCGATATCGGGGTGGTAGGGTTTTACAGCCCGACTGGGTCGCAACCACCATGTACATGGCGAAAAAGCCCGTCATAGTGACTCGCTTTTGCGCGTCGCGTTTCGGGATCAGCTTGTACATATCTAGTGACTTTCGTCATTATGGGCGGCATGACAGCGGCGACTGACGATGGATAATCTGTCTCTCGGTGGTCGCCACTGTTTTTGGATTGTACTATGCTTACCATCAGGCATAGTGCAGTCACTTTGTCGTGCTTCAATAAATGAAAAAAAAAAGATTACTCGAGCACGACATTACGATTTACAAAAATTGAATCATTTATTTCAGAGATTACATACAATCTCATAAACATTGCCTCTCTGTAATATAAAATTACAGCGCTTTCCATTACGGTCCTAAAACATCTGAACGACGGCAAATTAACTTATATACCTTGACAAATATAATTTAAAAAAAAAACGAGTGTGTGCTTATGACTAACCAAATGGAAGAGAAAATTAATAAATACATACAAACTACAATTGATACAGATTCATCATTGTTATGTCTAAATGACAGTTTGTGTAGGTGGTAGAACCACGCTGAAGCTATTACTGGTTTCAGCATGAACGAGTCGTCTCGTCTGTGGTATCACCACTCTCTCACAGACAACCGACGTGAAGTAACAGTACTTGCATTGTCGCGTTTTGTTCGGTCAGTGAGAGTGCCGGAGGCTCACCTTCTCTACCCGATTAGGCCTCCCACGGCAGCGGCTCAAGCCTAGGTTCGATCCCTCGGTAAGGAGCCCTTGAGTGCGTTGCTTGCGCGATACGGTGACACACAAATATACATCACTGCTACAACACTACACGATCACCTCCACACACGTGCACGCCTACACATAAAAGTGGAAGGGTTTACTTTTTTTCCCTTATCGAACTGAAAAACTCAATTTTCCGGTAATAAATATATGGAGGAGTAGTTGAGGCGTGTATGCTTGGTACACATATACGTTTCAACAACTCATACATATATGAATAGTTAGCTAGGTTATCTAAGATAGGTCGCGATTTTTCATGCAACAGGCAACAGCCAAGCCGAGGTGTGCCGTGCACCCTTGAGCTGGTTGCCATAATGAAATCGGCTGAGTGCCTTAAGCGCTCGCCTTAGTAGTCCGGTGAAGCTGTTAAGACCGCGCTGGGTCAATAGCGTAGACATTTCGAAAAAAAAGCTCACCTTCTCTTCTTTATTCCCTTTTTCCCTCTCTATCCTTCGCCCTATCCCCCAAAGACAGGCTGGTAATGCACTAGCAATTTCCCTGGTGTTGCTAATGTCTATGGACGGTGGTGATCACTTAACACCAGATGACTCGTATGTTCATTTGCCCCCTATGACATAAAAATAGTAATATTTACATATGCACAACACATACGTATGAAATACTATACCGATTATATAAAAAAAAAGTAGGTGTGCCCGTGACTTCGTCCGCGTGGAACCTGATGTACAATACAGTGGCTAATGTAGTCATCTGAACGTATTGTCTAATTAATATTTACTTTGCTCTCGTACTTAAGTCGCATCCTGATTCAAATTACAATAACTTTTAAAAGGCCGAACCAATTTTAATGAAACGACGACTAAATGTTACTCGAATCTGTATAACGCTATTGATTTTATTTAAAAGGTTTCCATGATAAAACCTTTAGCAATGATACTCGTTCACAAAACTCTAAATCTCTAAAACTTTCTAAAGATGTTTGAAGTACATTTTATTGCTTATAGCTGCTTTTTAAAAAAATCTAAAAAATACAGGCTCCTTAGATTTACGCTCTTATTTTATGTATATAGATGGGTATATTATTTTATTATTATAATACGAAATAATCAAAATATTATTATTAGATGCATGCACTTCTTGTCAGACAGTAGTGCTTGACGTCGACTGAAGTCAAAGTATACATAAATCAGTGCGTCATGGATCCAGACGGTCTTGATGTCGAGTGGAGCCGAACCAGCCCGATTCAACGACACCGACCCGAACGTGACGGTTCGTTTTTCTTCAAAGTTCAATGTGCCTAAAGCAGTTTAATAAGAAAACAACAATAACATAATCTAGTATTAAAAGAAATAGGAGATGTAATGTCATAAAATTATATATGTATAGGCAAGGCAGTTTATAAATCATTCCAGAGCAGGCTTTGCTTGACAACGAAGCCGAAGAAATTCAAAGAGAAGCCTTTTATCCCCGTGTACGTGTTGAAACATAAGTACGCACAAAGTCGGTCTTTGTGCTAAACAAATAGTTCGAACTGAAATAGTCTTCGTATAATAACAGAAAGCTATTATCTTTACAATCCATCTGATCTAAAAACATTTTTCTAGATTTTAGAGATTTTTGCTTGACAACAGCTGTTGTTATGACCGGTCTTTACATCTCTACCGGGCCTTCGTGAAACCGTTTAAGACACTTAGCCAAAGGACAACTAACTCATGGATGTCAAAGTGGCCGAATCTCGCTTTGAATACCACGCATTTGTAGCGACCTAAACTAGCCACGTGAGCTTAGCCACACATGCATACGTAAGAAGGATGTATATGCTTATATTTGTATGTGGTTCACACACGCCTACATTTATTTGGGATGTGACAATGTTGACAAAACTTAGTCACCAAAAAAAAAGTAGGGTCGTATATAGGATATGATCTGTCATGCAAGTGTTTTTAAATAAAAGTATAATTACAACATCTAATAGTATAACGCATTATTACTACTCAAGGATTGAAATGATTAGACAAATAATTAATTTGGAGTTTTTTGGTGGGATCATGTAGTAGAGTTAGTTTTCATTCATAATCTTGTGTTTTTTAAGTTAATATTTTGTATTTTTTTTTTTTCGAAATGACTACGCTATTGACCCAGCAAGGTCTAAACAGCTTCACCGGACCACGTATATTTTGTAATATTGGTGGTGTTCTACGGAATATAGTTCAGTTATTGTGCAAAAGTTACGTGGATGATAAATAATACCATGCAGCATGAATTCTGAAATACCAATAAAATTCCATAGAAATTATTATTACAGGCCGGCATGATAGTGGCGACCGGCGAAGGACAGTGTGTCAATCGGTGGTCGCTATTATTTTTGGATTGTACTGTGCTTACCATCAGGCATAGTGTAGTCACTTTGCCATGCAACAATAAAAAAAAGAAAGCTCTAACAGGGGAACCAGGAACCACTAACTTATTAGAACATTGAAATTATCACAAAAAATCTTGTAATATTTTCATCTACTCGACACTGGCAGTAATAATCTACAACATTCGTTGCCAAAATTTATTACATTAAAAAAAAAAAACAAATAATTAATCAAGTTTTGTCCGTTATTATTACTGAGACTGACAACCATCGGCTAATGTTAACGCAACATGTAAATAAACAAGCATCATCTAAAAACTAATAGGTATGAAAGGGAGAGCGCTTCACGTTACTCACACTCGGAACAACGATACGATAGATAATAATTAGCAACAGCGATACGTTATAAAATAACATATTTAGCAATAGCGGAATAATTGACAATAGTTTATAGCAACAATTGCTGTAAAATAACACAACCGTATAAACTCTATAGGTATAATATAACTATAATACTTTTTTGTATTTCTTCTATTCTGCAGACTCTTGGTCCGCACCTTTCTTTTGCTTTCGAGTAACGTGTCGTATTCCTCATAAATAGTTATATATATACATCATTTTTTTAATATCCAATTATTTAATTTTATTTAACTGTTAACTAGTTTAGGTTTAATGACGTTATTGTTTTATAGCGGTTGCATTTTGAAAAACTATAATACATATCGTCTATACTTCAAAAACGGTTGAAGCATTTATTAACACTTGTAATTTACATTAAATTTATCCATACTACCTAACTTTAGTATCTAAAAATTTTAAGTGAAACAAAAGTAGATATTACGCATTGAAACTTGAAAGCTTTTATTTATACAATGTATGGTAAGTAAAGGGATTTACGGTTCAGTGCGGAGGCTTGTCATTGTATATAACACGGAGAAATGGGACCGGAAATTGCATACGCCCACTACGCTCGTTTCACTTCATTACTACGTACCTAATCTACATAGCTTCAATACTGGTGATTTCATTATCGGAGTACACTTTGACTTTTTTAATCATATGACTACTTACCTACACTATTATTAAGTTTACGTGTAGTAACTCTGAAACGACTAATCCAATTTCATAAATTATTTTATCGTTAATACAAAGCTAAATTTTATTTAAGTAACATATCTTTATACATAAAACTAGTGGTCCCTGCAGACGTTGTCCTGTCCTGATAATTAAAAAAATATCCTAGAAGCAGAACGCAACTACCGTGTTGGGAGTTTTTGGCGGGATTTCAGTCAGTCATGTAGTGGATTTTATATTTTATTCATAATCTTGTGTTACTTGACTCTATATTGTATAAAGTTGGTGGTGTTTTATGTAATATGGTTAGTTTATTATGCATAAGTGAAATGAATGAAAAATAATACCACGGAGCATGCAATTCTGAGATGCCACAAAAACTCCATGAAAGGTTCTAACAAGGGAGCCACCATCTTGTTAGAATGTTGATTCAATTCAAGATAAAAAAAAACTACCGTGTCCAATTGTGAATCTAAAACATTCTCCAATCTACCTAAACACTCACAAAAAAATCATTTCAACCAGCCATTTAGGAATTCAGTCATATACACACGAACAGACGAATTATACATACCAGGTAACTGTTTAAATTTTAAAACCCTTCAATCCTCTGGTAGTTCAAGGTCACATTTAACATATAAAGTAATAATATCAAAACAAATACTAATTAACAACAAGGTGACCTTTACTTAAAGTTTCTAAAACTTTCAAAAGTAAGGAAACGATACTTTTATACGTAAAAAGATCACATCTAGGTTCAATGCAAAACATTAAAGGGGAGCTTTTTAAGGTTATTCATTACGTAACTGCTTATTATCGGAACGTCGCACGGTCGAACAAAGGGACGCGAGGCGCGGTTCGAGGTACGGGCGAGACTGCACAGCACGGTGTGATTCATTGCTATCCTTATTTTTACACCAGTTCGTTTTTGCATAAAAAACCTGATATTGAGTCAATATCAGTTTTATTGTTCTCTAGACAATTAGGTCAAATACTAAGCACCTATTCTTTATTGATATAGAACGAGAATCGACTAATGATTATCCTGTAAAGATATTGCTGGCGACTAACCAGCCGCACTGTATAAAGATCAGACTTTGATCGTAGTTTCTCTCGCGTGACAAACGACGTAACAAACTCCTATTTACATTCATATTAGTAAGGATGACTGTTCATTTTTTTTTCTATAACTGAATACGCTATTGACCTGGCAAGGTCTTTACAGCTTCACCGAACTATTTCATTAATTTGTTTAATTCTACCTAACTCTAAATGTAGATCATAAATCAATAATTTCTTCGGTTGCTAGACAATGTTGTCTGCTAAACCAATTTACAAATAAATTTACCAGCGTATTGTTTTGTTTTACAATACATTAGGTCGCTCTTACATCCATTAGTCCGTATTATCTATCCCATTAATTATGGAAGAACCTTCCATTTCGTAGCAAGCATTTTTTGCAAAGTATAACACTTTTTTAAACTATCGTAGTTCGCAACAATATTACTTGATATTACGGATAATGTGAGCATTGGTGAAAATATGTTAACTCTAGACGGTGATGACTTTGAAAGAGATGACTTTTTTACATTTTACTGGTTTTAAAGTTTGACCACAATTTCACCCGATATTAAATGTCGATGTAGTCTGAGATGGTAAAAACGCTAGATCTAGAGGGGACTGCCGATAAAGTGCATCTGTCGGGACACACCAATAGGTACTTAGTTACAAATGCTCAACTTTGAGTATGATAGCTAACTTAGAAAGGCCGTACCGCCTAGCTAGGATTTATCACGATGTTTCCTCACATAGAAAGTTCCAACTCAGGTGTAAGGATTCGAACCTACATCGAACGACATAGTGACCGAAACTACCATCATGGTATATAACAATATGTGTAAAAATGTAAATAGTGTAAGACAAAAAAAAATGTGTGTGTACTTATGTACACGCGTTAGAAGTTTTTTTTTGTGTCATATAGGAGGCTAACATACATGCGGGTCACTTTTTGTTAAGTGATCACCGCCGTCCATAGACATTAGCAACCTCAGAGTAGTCGCAAGTGCGTTGTCAGCCTGTGTTTGCAGAAATGGAGAGAAGGGAAAGGGGGAAGGGAGAGGAGAGGGCTAGGGAGGGGAGATGGGTCTCCGGCGCTCTCACTGACTGAACGAAACGCAACAATACAAGCACTGTTACTTCACATCGGTTTTTTGTGAGAGGGTGGTGCTACCCGGGACGAGCCGACCCATTCATGCTGAAACCAATAATAGCTTCAGTGTGGCTCTACCACCTACTACAGTTATACTTCTTTGGCGTAACAAGATAAAAATCTTTTCAAAAATGTTATCTTTCGCCTTATTCTACGTTTGTAGAAAAAACGACACTAACAATGAAAAAAAGGTATTTAATACATTGAAAGTTTTAGTACAAAGAAACAAAATGTTGACTATAGCTAACTTCAGGGTGTCGATTTTTCGTGATTGTGTGCGCGCGCATCGTAATAACTTCAGGGTGACGGTTTTTCGAAACGGTGTGCGCGCGCATTGTATTAACTTCAGGATGTTGATTTTTCGTGACAGTGTGCGCGCGCATCGCATTATTCATTGTCATTTCATTACATTCATTTCATCTCATCATTTTTCCCTAACGCGCCAAAAGAAGTATAATTTCAATATAATAATACTTCTTTTGCGCAGGCGAGACAATGTAATTATGACTCCATTGCTTGTTTGAACATCTTTGTCAAAGAAAAAGTTGGACGAGCCGCAATAGAGACTTCGGATTATTATGAGGGAGTAAATACGGATGCTGTTCATTGTCAAGCCCGTCTTTTTAACTGAAATATTAAAGTGTAAATTTTATCTGAAATAATGGAATATTACAGATTGAGATATTTCGAGCGTTAATTTCTTAAAATATTTGCTAAACGCGCTAGTTTTATTGAAGCTTTGAAATTCTGATCTGTATCCTTTTTGTGTGACGAAAACTTTTGAGAATAAACACTGTGTCGAATAGAATATTTTGATTTTCTTTGGGTATTGGAGAACAGTGAGATATACTCTCTTCCCGTTTTATTTTTGAAGGTTTCGTTTTTACCGTGTATGAACTACATAGATGTATTTATTTTATTTGTCTCTTAGTGAATTTACAACCTTGGATATACGTTACAATGTTTTATTTCGATTGGACAATCCCGACTGTGCAAAGATTTTAAAACCATCATGTAGAACTCCAAGGACCAAAATGTAACGTGAGAAGCTAGTCCTTGCCTTCTAGTGATTTCGTAGCTCGTTTGTGAAAGATAAAGGTTATTCCTTAGGTAACGAATACTTTATTGATACTTTACAATAATTTGATCCAGTTGTGCTGACTTGTAGACAATAAATAAGACGAAGTAATAAAGATTTATAAAATGTACGTAACCGTGATATATATCGGAGATTTATAAAATCCAACACCGTTTGAATGCTCACAAACAGAAATGTGTGCTACCTACGTATTTTTGTGGAGCAGGTTATTTATTATCCGTTTTACGATAACTCTCTACTACTCGCTATTAGGTGGCGTTGTAGTATACCAGTTTTTGGTACTATTTAACTGATCATTATGAACATTCTTATGGGAATATACGACCATGGAAAATATATATTTTAATATAGTTTTTGTTCGCTGCACTAGTCTAAATAAATTGAACCTCGCAAGGGACAAATAGAGTAATCAATCAAACGATGATAAACAAAAATGGATACATCCATTTTATTACATACATATAAAATCTAAAACGGAGTCGAGGGCAGAACTAATTGATTTAAACATAAGACTAGGATTACTGGTATGAACTTCGTCTGTGTAAAACACGCGAGATTCCTTCCCAAATGTAATTAATGAAATTACTCGCGGTTTATTTTAGGGCAGTAATAAATTACAAAAATTCCAACTGGTAATCATTGTTTTATCGAAAGAGACGTAGCTGTTATAATATGAACCTCTTATCTTATTCGCAATGAAACTTTGTTTGTTTAGGTTCTGCGAATAAACGGATGGTATTTGTTGAATCATAAAGGTCGTCACATCTGCGACCCAGACAGTGTTCTATTCCATTTTATTTATCATCAAATATCCTTTCTATAATATAGTATACCATGAGTTAAATCTAAGATCGTTACAACCACAGAGTATCTGTTACAACTGCTCGGACAGTAATTCATTTCAGTTGTTTACCCTCAAATAGCATTCCTATATATCATGATTAAAATTCGTCTCGTAATACGGACCATAATATCTCTATAATAGTATAATCTACTTATTTCTAACTGTACAGGCTTCATTGCGTAGTGATAGTAATTCTACTGTCAAGTAAGAATGACTAAATTACAAGTCAAAACAGAACAAGACTGTTTTTTGTTTTATTTAATCCAAACACGGGGTGTAAGGGGTGTCGAGTAATATCTTAAGACTTGAGACACCCAAGCCAACCTCACCTGCACGTGGTGCACCCTGCTGAATAACGAAAGAGGCAATGGCGAAAGCGGGGTGGTAGGGCTTTACAGCCCGACTGGGTCGCAACCACCATGCATATGGTGAAAAAGCCTGTCATAGTGACTCGCTTCTGTGCGTCGCGTTTCGGGATCAGCCTGTGCATATCCAGTACCGGGTGACTTTCGTCATTATAGCCGGTATGACAGCGGCGACCGGCGATAGATAATCTGTCTCTCGGTGGTTGCCGATGTTTTTGGATTGTACTATGCTTAACATTAGGCATAGTGCAGTCACTATGTCGAGCTTCTATAAAAAAAAAAAACACAAGGATGTACTTTAATCTGATGATAATTTTAGTGTAATCCAAAAATAATTAGGTACTATGGAGAATATGCTCCATTTCTAATTGTCGCATGAACTATCTATAGTTGCTAGTCCAAACGGTTGTACAATATTTGATTGATGGAGTTTTTGGCGGGATTTTAGTTTGTCATGTAGTAGATTTTATATTTTATTCATAATCTTGTGTTATTTGACTCTATGTTGTGTAAATTTGGTGGTTTTTTTACATAATATAGTTAGTTTATTGTGCGTAAGTGAATGAAAAATAATACCACGGAGCATGAAATTCTGAGATACCACAAAACGCCCTGGAAGGTTCTAGCAAGGGATTCACCATCTTAGAATATTGATTCACACGATGCTTAATATTGAAATGATCGCACGACGCTAGTGATATTATTGACTACGTGACAATGGCAGTAATAAACGAAACGTTTGATTGCCAAAAATAAAGTTAAAAAAAATTTGATTGATGAATGTGTTACTTTGCAGATATCCATCATTAGGTATTTAAGTGAACGTTACTTTGTACATCCGCCTGTTTTTGATTGGCTATTGTTTCATCTCAAGATGAAACTTGTATATGTGTGTGTGAAACTATTACACATAATTCACTCTTGCTTGCTTTGTGAAAATAAATGAAAGTAATGTAATTTATTAAATTGTTATGTATTATAGTCATTACACGTTTCATATTAAGACGTAACAACGGCCGATCAATTCCAGTTGGAAGTGCAAAGTAACGTCAACGCATCTAAATGTAAAATATTTATAAAACCTTGTATGTACATAATTCATTTCGATACTGTATGTATGTCGATACTGTACTGTACCATCTGAGATTGGTTTGTAAACAAATTACCTTGTCAAAGTTATTTCTCCAAATATTATCACGGAGAGAGTAGAATACGTCAAACTCATTCGTTTAACTAATAAGCTCAAATTAAATTTCTCGTTACATATACAGCTATTTGATCTGAAGGTTAAATATACTCCGAATATATATTTTCCAATGGATACTATATCCAAAAAGGTGTTATGTAATAGAAACTTTTTTTATACCTTTTTACCCATTTTTGACCCTTTAATAACAGGCTCACCTAGTGTTAAATGACATTGTGACCTAAGAGTGTAACAATGGAGTTTTTGTCGGGATCTTGGAATTCGATGTAGTGGTCTTTATATTTTAGGTATAATCTTGTGTTATTTAACTCTATATTATGTAATGTTGGTGGTGCTTTACGTAATATAGTTTGGTAATTGTACAATTCACTTCGAATTGGAAATAATACCACGGAGCATGGATTCTGAATTGTCACAATAACTCCCAGGAAAGTTCTAACAAGATGGCCGCCATCTTGTTAGTTCATTGTAATTAAATCAAGAAACTTGTAATATCGTTAGTCACTTCACAATGGCAGTAATATTCTACTAAATAGAAAACTGGTTGCCAAAAGTAAAATAGAAGAAGAGGGTAACAAGTTATATCTAGTACGAAAAATAATTCTCAAGTGTGATCGCTGCAACACACCTATAAATGCTTGATTATTTTCAACTTTACTGTGATAGATAACTAGAAGGTATTAGAAATAATTCTATCAGTACGCTAAGGTTTCGTCATGATGTATTCCTTCACTGAAAGTTTCTGATGTTTGCAGAAATCGAACCTATTTCAATCGATATAGTGTCTGAATAGGCTGTTATCAGCGCTTCAGAAACTTTATATTCCAGTGAAAACTCAATTCACTACCCGTTAGAAGGTATATTTAGGTGTTTACGTTTGGTTGGAGGAAGGTTACCGGAACAAATTGAGTTAACGCTAAGCGTTTTAAGGCCTTTTATCGAAGCCTACAAAATGTTGCATACCGTGAATCGGTTGTATATAAACAATTACATATAATATGGTTTGGAAAATAAACGATTAGTGGACGTAATTTAAGTAAAATAAGTTCAGTATGTTAGGTAAACGTGAAGAATTTGGGTGTCAGCAGATCTAAGACGTAAGAGTCGCGATTGTGTTTGCACGTCTTAGGAAGCATATTTATTTGTTGGGTTACCGACATAAGAAAAAACTTAAACATTTGAAACCAAAGGTATATTATACTAATAAATTTAAACTTAGTGATAGTATTCAATTTGTGTGATCATGTTATGGTCTGACAATTAACTAAAAGAATAAATGTATATAAAACACAGTTATATCAACAGAAAATAAACGGAAAGATTTATTAATAATATGAATAACCACAAGTTAATTAATAATGAATAAAAAATAAGACCGACTTCAAATATACTCCTCTAAAAAGCCATCACAATATACTTGACAAAAATTCAATCACTAAATATTTTCTATTCGATTTTGACGAGTTCCTTAGCGTATCATCAAAAACCAAACTTCAGTGAAATAGACTCTCTTGAGAATATACCTTTTCCAATAAAAAAGGAATTTTCAAGCTCGTTTTATGAATGACGAAGTTCTGAGGTAACAAACACAGACAAAATAACTGCTCCCGAGTGATAGGCAAATCTACATTAACGTAAAACAATAGGGTTTGTGGTAAAGAGACGATAGAAATGAAACGTTTGTATTACATGGAAACATTTTATTCAAAAAACTCAACGTCACACGGTGCTCCCAGGCGGTCATCAATCCAAGTACGCGTACGGTACGTTACTTAACTTCGGTGATTGGACGAGAATTGGTGTTTTCAACACTTTCCTTGACACAGCGTTACTCCCACCACTTGTTGAAAATTCTTTTGTAATATTTTCAGAAAGTAAATAAAACAAAATAAGTTAAAAACGTATTGCGTGAATAGTACAATATGCCAATATTGATCTTTTGAATTTTACCCTTCTATCAGCAATACGTAACTTGCCTCAAGAGAATAAAAATTTAAATTGGAAAAGGAATAAGAGATATTAATTTTGAATTTATTCGTCTTTCGTGGATAATCAATTATTCCATTGCTCTGTTCGTAAAGTTATAACTTCCAATGACTTTTAGGTTTGTAGAAGGTTAGTTCAAAATGTTTGAGGCGGTCGTTCGATTGTCAGTTGTTATTAGATTGCCTCTGACTGCGACTCAAGGATAGAAGCTACTGAGGTTACATATGAATACATAAATAATTTATGCATCTCTGCCATAGGTACGAGAGATAGATCGTGTGATTTTAGTAGGATAGTCACGTAATGCGTCTCGATTCAGTTCATGGCTTTCTAGATTAACTGAGTAATATATTCAGCTGTTCAGAAGCATTCATTATCTAATACCTTTAAACGAGCAATTCTTGTATATTTTTATATTGTTATATATTCAGGATCTCGGAAACGGCGACAGCGATTTCCGTGAAACTTAGTGTGTTGGTGATTTCGGGGACGATAAATCGATCTAGCTAGATTTCATTTATAGAATTTTTTTTTATCTGAGTTTTCAGGCAATGAAAAAATATAGCTAGAATATGAAGGTAAATTTCGCCTCTGCTGTCAAAACAAAAATAGCTTATATGGCAATCGGCTGCTTCGAAAATCCGTCTAACCCTAATCCCTAACTGGTCGAATCCAAACGACAACAAAAGAGACAGTACAGATATATATTCTGATTAAAATTGTTTTGTACCTGCCAGAGTAATCACCGAAACTCAAAATAGACTAAGATAATAAATCCTTATTGTTTGTAAAATATGATACAAAAAGAAAATATTTTTACATATTACACTCAAAATCAACAAATAACACTCAAAACGTAGTTATCAATTCTATGAGAAACACTTGTAGAAATTTCTTCTTTGATGATTAAAACAGTACCAATAGCCATTCAGTGATCGCAATTCGTCTATAATTGCGACACGGCAATAATCGCCGTGAACGATGACAGAGATTTACAAAATTCTTAACTAGTCCACGATAGGGAAAAATGCTATATTAATTTTTTTTCGATAAAACTAAAGCTCGTAAACGTAAACGTAAATTGACAAACAAAGAAGGATGTTAACTGTTATCCTTCTGCCTATTTATGTATATATAGGGTAACTGGTTACTCGTTAGCAATATTTTTAAAGGATACTCGTTCTAAGTCAATTAAAAAATAAATGTTTAACATTTGACCTAATTATGTATTTAGAAAATACAAAAATTATAGTCGATCTTCTAAGCGTCTTTGTTAAAGCACAGTGTCAATGAGCGTCGGCTGTGGTAAAAGTGAAAATAACTAACAAATGATAATTTTTCGAAGTTAGAACAAACGAAAAGGCTTATTGTCCACTCCATTATCGAAGGTCACTACTCCGGGATGCCGCTCGCAGGTTTCGTCACCGGTCATTTGACTTAAGTTTATTTAAATTTGTACCCATAATTTTGAGAGCCTTAGAACAAATTTTAATTTAGGTTCTCTTCGTTGTTTATTAGTATCTGTTTTGATATTATTGTTTTATATGTTAAATGTGACCATGAACTATCATACGATTGAAGGTTGTCACCCTTCATACAGTCATGATGTATAATTATTAACAAGTCGTTCTTTATAATTTCTGCCTCCAACATTCGATACATAAAATGATTATTACAGCTTAACAAAAATATTTAATAAACATAAAATTCGCGAATTCTCTTAACAGATGTTACTATGTCTTTTGTTACATTAGATAATATAAGTATATATAACAAATTACACAGTTAAAAGCAAAGAAGTTGGTAAAACATAATTTAAATTTACTATGATATTACAATCTAAAATTAATCAGAATAAAGATTATTAAAACAACCGTCAGTAACATAATTATAACTATTATATTTAGACAACAGAAAACTATTTTACGTGAGCAAAGCAAGATGAAAATTTGAAACACGACACGAGAAACATAATCTTAAACGTTTTAAATAATTTTGTTGTCAACACGAGGGGAATCGCGTGCATTATATTATCAATAATAAATTAAATGATTTAGTATGAGAAAGGTACATCCATAACATTCACTTGATTTCGGACGATAATAATTGAATCGTCGTATCTTGAAAGTAGCTTAATACAAACAGGGTTGGAAAAATAATCATATTCTCTTACGTTCAAAGAGCAATTTTCTTTAGTAGCCTTGGGAATATTTTAAAATGAATTTTCTTTTCACATAAATTCTTGTCTCTAAATAAAATAAGCTACAGATAACTTTTATTAAGAATTAAAATTTTAAGATAACATTCATGGCCCGGTTTTACTCGTGTTTAATTTCTATTTTTTTATAATAACAGTTAACGCAGTTATGGTACATCTTGTTTAGTGTGCCTTCCATTAGTTCGTCAGGGAGGGCCAATAGTCCCTTTTCTGACTACGAGTCGGGACCCTGATGCGGGGTTAACACCTACCGAGTTGGGTAGAAGCACTGCAGAGGCCATTCCTGCCCACCCGACTAAATGGTGCAAAAAGAACACGGAATGATCTTAGTCAGTAGAAATCTAGCTTTCTCACCTGGGCTGCCCTACTAAGTGCAGAACTTCAAGAGGATTCCCCCGCGAAAAAAAAAGTTATATGACCTCAAATATATTCCGTATAAAATACGTTTATTCTGTAGAGAGCCAGCCATGCTCCTCAACCGAATAGCATGGTACCTCGCCAACATAGGCATTCACAGTTCGGCTCTTTTCAGTATTATTCTGTGCACGTCGGGCGGCTAACCCGTCCTGTCTTTTCGGAACCCTGTGCCGCAGCGTTCACAGTATTACTTAATTTATACTAAGCGCGTATTATAACGCTTCTCTTTGTATAAATTGTTACTGCTCTGAAAGCCTTTGGCGATAAAATGGCTATAACATCTAAAGATAATTATATAAATATAATAATACAAAAAACAAATGATCTGTTGTACTTCATAATATGTACTAAGTCTTATTAGAAGGCTTTTTTTTTCGAAATGACTACGCTATTGACTCAGCAAGGTCTTAACAGCTTCACCGGACTACTGAGGCGAGCACTTAAGGCACTCAGCCAATTTTATTTTGGCAACCAGCTCAAGGGTGCACGGCACACCTCGGCTTGGCTGTTGCCTGTTGCATGCAAAATCGCGACTTATCTTAGCTAACCTTTTTTTTTTACATGGGGAAATCCCTTTGGATGCCCACCCTGGCCGGTCAGCTAGGGTGGGGTATGTCTGACTTGCACGGACTAAAACCCCATGGTGCCTCCTTACACCTGTTGGCCGGGGAGCAGGAACTGCCTACGGCACTACCTCTGCTCACCCGGTAGGTGTCGGCCCTTCATAAGGGGCCCCTTCTGCGGCCTAAGGGGTTAAGGTGGAAGAACCCTCAGGGAGGGGCGGGCGAACTGTGGGAGTCGCACGGCACAATGCGACTCTACCACGGGGGCCTGCTATAGTGTTGGGCAACGGACGTGCCCGGGTCACGTCGCCCGCAGGCCCTTTACGGCGGCCTCTGATCGTCTCCGACCCGTCGCCGCCGTGTTTGTTGGCCGCGGGAGAGGAGCCTGGTGGTCTGCTCTCTCTCTCTCGCCACCGCCTACTTAGCGAGCATAACTGCATTGCAGAATGAGGCGACGGAGTTCCACCCGGTCTTGCTCTCAACCATTTTACAGACGAGAGCAAGAGATCCGGGCCTATGGCCGAGACGAGCTCGCGGCGTGGCACATCCCAGGCGGGACAAACTTCTAGCGTGTGCTGCGCGTTGTCTGTCGCGCAGTCACAGTGATGGCACCCTGCAACTGGCTCCCGGCCTATGCGACACAAGTAACTCCTGAAGCAACCGTGCCCCGAGAGCACCTGCGTCAGCCGGAAGCTTAGGATGCCACTTCGCCTGGTGAGCCATTCGACCATGACCGGCCGAACGGCTTCGATAATTGCCACGCCTGAGCTCGGCCGCTCAAGTCCTCGTCGCCACTCGTCAACCACTAGAACCTGGTGGAGCTGGGACCTCAGTGCCTCGATTTCCCGAGGCACGAGTCGTTGTTCCGGCTCCAGCGCCTCCACGCGTAGTTGGTAAAGGGACGCGTGGGCTTTTGCTTCCAGGTTCCAGGGTGGGGATCCAGCTAATAGGGAGGCCGCCTCGTATGAGACCGTGCGGTATCCGCGTATGGCTCTGACGGCCATCGCCCTGTGCGATTTGCGCAGGTGGGCGATGCTGGTGGCCGTCAGGCCGTCCGCCCACGCGGGGGCCCCGTACAAGGCCATTGACCGCACGATCCCTAGGTACAACTTCCGGCAGGCGGAATTGCTCCTCCCCAAGTTGGGCATTAGGCGGGCAAGTGCGCCCGCTGTGCCCATTAAACGGGGGGTCAGCTGCCGGAAGTGTTCCTCGAACGTCCATCGACTGTCAAGTAGCAGGCTGAGGTATTTTAACCTCGACCCGACGCCGATGGACACGCCTCCCACAACGATCTGGGACGCTTTAAGTGGCTCGTTCCGAGGGCCATGAAAGACCAGGGCCTCGGTCTTGTTGAGCGCCATCTACAGTTCCAGCTGCCGGATCCTACTGACAACTTGAGCGACTCCTGCCGTAGCAAGGATCGCGGCCGCGCGGTGCGTCTTCCCCCGGGCTAACACTAATGTGTCATCAGCGTAGCAGGTAACACTGACGCCTCGGAGGAGCGCACCGCGCAACACCCAATCGTATCCGATGTTCCACAAAAGGGGGCCCAGGACTGACCCCTGTGGAACACCGGATACTACTTCTCGCCGACTTATCCTCCCTCCCTGACCCGGGAAGATTACGTACCTCTCAGAACGCCCCGACTATACGGCGGAGGTAGCGAGTGCCTGCTCAATGCTGGCCCAGGGCAAGGTGTTAAAGGCGTTGATGATGTCTAGTTACACCGCCATAACAACCTCACCCCGGGCAACTGCTTTCTCCGCCAAAGTTAGCTAACCTAGCTAACTATTCATATATGTATGAATTGTTGAAACGTATATGTGTACCATGCATACACGCCTCAACAACTCCTCCATATATTTATTATCGGAAAATTTAGAGTTTTTCAGTTCGATAAAGGAAAAAAAAAGTAAACCCTTCCACTTTCATGTGTAAGCGTGTGGCGTGCTCGTGTATGGGGGTGATCGTGTAGTGTTGTAGCGGTGATGTATATTTGTATGTCACCGTATCGCGCAAGCAACGCATTCAAGGGCTCCCTACCGAGGGATCGAACCTAGGCTTGAGCCGCTACCATGGGAGGCCTAATCGGGTTCTTATTAGATGGCAAAATATCTAACATCTTTAGCAACATTCAGTATTGTAGTCATCTGGAAGACAAGATTAAGCCGGCACTCAAAAACTCAATATTTTTCATAAGGCAAAATGGTACTCCACCCCGGGGCAAAAACTGTTGTTGTACAAAACGCAAGTTCGAGTTTCGGAGTATTGTTGCCATCTCTGGGCAGGAGCACCTGTAAACCAGATTGGACCATTTGACTGGCGCAAAGATGAGCTAAGTGAATTGTTGGCGATCCCAAGCTCACAAACGATATTGAACCATTGAGTCTAAAGAGATATGATTATCTGTGTTCTACCGTTTGTATAATGGGTTGTGTTGCCTGGATTTATTATGCCTGGATTACAAAGAATTCATTCCCACACACTGTAAATGAAATGGTCTCGGACGGTCCGGTTCCAAAAGGGTTTCCTCCTATGAATTTTCCAATTGTGGAATGAGCTTCCTGCTGAGGTTTTACCTAAGGACCACAGAATGGAATTCTTCAAGGGAACATAAATATGTTATTTAAGGGTCGGCGACGCGCATGTGACACGTCTGATGTTACAAGCATCGATAGGCTGCGGTAACCGCTTAACATCAGGCGGTTCGCGAGCTTGTTTGCTACCATCGTGATATATAAATAAAGTAAGATGTGTGTCACTATAAGACTATAAATTAAAATCAAACACGTGCTTAAAATAAGGTACTCATATGGAGCACAATGGTTGAATAGGCACGACTGGACCGAGCGAATATCGATCCGATGTCCCCCAGTTCTCACGTTGGAATATATAAACCAACGGACCAAGATAGCAACGAATTTGTCGAAAATTTTATAATTGAATTTTAATTAAAATCATTATTAGATGACAGCGAAAACCTCTCACAAGGATGTTTTCGTAGTAAAATGGTGTAAATGGAGATATATAATGTTATTTACCTATAATGTTTCTATGAGGTTGAATTCAGTAACTCTCTCGCTTCGAATTTGCCTTGAATATATACCTTTAGCGGGCAGCAGGACATTAACAGATTGCTTGTAGCGGACCACTTATACAGTTTATAGCGTTATGTAATAGCGGAAATTCCCATTCCTAAAATCCATCAGCCTTGGCTTGATCACTGATTGGCTCTCTATTTTAATGACATATTAGATAAGAGGAAGCATTTACTATTGTCTATGATTGTAAAATTATACAGTTTTTATTCCTTATTATTATTTTAAAATTATTATTAATATTTTTTTATACTTTACTAGCGGGACTGGCGGACATTGTTCCATCATGATATTTAAAAAGAAGCCTCGACAAAGTATACCTAAACCTTCCTCATGAATCACTTTATCTTCTGGTGAAAAACGCATTAAAATCCGTTGAATAGTTTTTGAGAATATCGCGAACATCGCGACAGACAGACGTGGCAAAGGACTTTGTTTTATAATGTAGTGATAAGTTTCAATGTTTTACGATAATCTCAACAAATATTACATGGATTGACCTAAGATGGTGAACAAGTAAAACCTAGAAGGGAGTCGCTCTCAAATACAGCTGCTGGAATACACGTATAGATGGTATCCGACCTATTTTAAACTTCAGGCTGGTACCTAGCTAGGTGGAATTAGATAAAACTCTAGCAGCTATTGTTTCAGCAGAATGCTTCCCGTCGTCAAACACTTCGCCTCATTCGTACCTCTCGAACATCGTCAATCGACGCGTTATCCGAGAACGTTAAGCATTCAGTAAATGTCCCTTCAGAAACATGTTATGAAGCCTCTTTTGTGTATTTTGAATTCTTTTCCGATATTTTATTTGGTATTATGTACTTTTTTTTAGTTTTATTCTCGGCAACCAACTTTCGAGTAGGTTATATTAAAACTCTCTTGTGTAACTTCCAATGTTCTAATAAGGTTGCGGTTCCTTTGTAAGAACTTTTCAGCGCGTTTTTGCAATATTTCAGAATTCCTGGTCCGTAGTATTACCCTTCATTAATTTCACTTGTGCACAATAACCTAACTGTATTACATAAAAAAGAGAATAGAATCACATAACACAGATTATGAATAAAATAGAAAAGTCACCGCATGACAGACTAACAGACTAAGATTCCACCAAAAAACCCTACTATTCATTTTATTAAAGTTTATTTTACCGCAAAAATTGCAATGAAAATGCTTACATTTGTCACACTTTTGACAAAATAATTAACGATTTAAAATGTGTCTAAATTTGAATAATATTACTGTTAGATATGTAA
>JACEII010000008.1:1420459-1437126 GCA_014332785.1 Antheraea mylitta
TTTAAAATGTGTCTAAATTTGAATAATATTACTGTTAGATATGTAATCTTATCAAAAATTTATAGGTGGCCTAGGTATTGCGTGACTCGAAAACGTTGGTTATCTAGAGCATCTTCAAGGCAATTTAGTGTACTTATTTACTTTAAAAGTCACGCGAACTTCTTAAATTTAAGCTTCAGCATTATTTCTTTCATTAAGTTAGTTCGCTACAAAAATGCTTAAACTTAGCTCATAAGATTTTAAAATAATATTGTTATTTTATCAAGAATTTTATCATAAATTAACTGTCTACCCAAGCTTATGAGAGAGATTATGGGCCGACGTTATGAAACTTAGAATGTATAAATAGATAATTTGTTTTGTAATTTCAGAATAGAAACGTAAAACCAACAAAATTTTCATTGCTCACAATGCCTACAAAAAAGATCAATTGAAAACAATACGGGTGAACTACGACTCAGAACATAGGTACATACAATAAAAATCAGATGCAGAAACTTCGACCCCGCCGCTGGGGTCGACGACATCGTGAACTGTGCAGAGAGCATATGCATCTCTATCTATAAGAAACAACGATGAAACAGTTTGTATCTATAAAACGGATGTGAACTGTACGTCTGTTTAGGCTTTGTACTCTATATTACTAACATACTGACGTTCAGAAATCTTAGTCTTTATGAATATTTAAGCTGTTACCTTTTTTATATCATGGGAGGCAAATGAACAGGTGGGTCGTCTGATGTGAAGTGATCACAACCGTTCACAACCGTTCATAGACACTTACAACACCGAGGAGTCGCAAGTGCGTTGCCAGCCTGTTTTGAGGGAGGGGAGGAAAGGGAAGAGGTAGGCCTCCGGCGCTCTCACTGGCCGAACGGAACGCAATGATGCAAGCACTGTGACTTCACGTCGTTGTCTCTGTGGGTTGGGTGGTACTACCCCGGGTGAGCCGACCCATTCATGTTGAAGCGAGTAATAGCTTCAGCGTGGCTCTACAACCTAGTAAAACCCGATGCCTCTTTATTACGTCATACTAAATGTTTCCAAATATATATGTTGGGGCAGACGTTAATGGAATTAGTTATAACGTTGATCATAGATGGCGTTCTGCTTGCCATTTAATCTTAATGAGTCACTCAAGACCAATCAAGTATCATCATTACATTACAAAACAAAGTCATATGCCACGTTTGTCTGTTTGTTCGCAATAAGCTCAAAAAGTACTGAATGGGTTTTCGTGCGGTATTCACCAATATATAGAACGATTCACGAGGAAGGTTTAGGTATATCATTTGTTTAGTTTTTTTATCTACCGGGCCAGCTAGTTAATAATAAAAGCGTTTATCTTAAACCGCAGATACGTATTTTCACCGCATGAGAATGAACTCAGCTCCGTATTCACATAGCCTGTTCACTAGCTTTAATCACTTGCTTCATATTAGAAGGTAGCACGTAGTATATATTAAAGTACAAGTAATTATAGATGGTAGAACGAGTAATTGAGCTTATATATACATACGTAATATATAACGTTGATATGACAAAATCAAAATATCCTTCATTTAATTAAGGCCCTGAGAAGGCGATTATGAAAGTCAAAGCTGTCACTGGATCGGAAAACAACCCAGACATCGAGAAGAACCGGCAAGAAACTCGATCTGGTTAATCTGTTCATGGTACATATTTTTGCAAAGCATAAATAGTTACAAAGTCTTTAGTGGATGCATAGAGAGGAACGTCATTTCCAGAGGTCACAATCTTTCACATACTGGTATGTATATTTGTATTGTTGTGTGATTGTATTGTTATATGTCTATATTTGTCCCTACAAAAGGTTATATAAGTTACTTAGGAATTACAAAATTACGATTCCAAAACTAAAGACATGAAGCATTTCACGAAGACGAGCCAATAATTAACTTTTCTGATACTGCATTTATAATGTAAGACTTTCTTACTTTATTATAGTATTTTTTCACTGTAACTTATTTTTAAGGTGGTTTTATACATACAAAATGTTATTTCAGCGCTGACACTTGCAATAAACTACCTGGAAAATATAACCCTGCCTCGCGTTCTTAAAATGTAAACTGTATTTTTCGCTCTCCCGGCAAATGTCGCTTACAAGGTTTTTAAATTACGTAGCTATTTCCTGAGTAATTTTGAAATAGAAGTAAAAATATAGAAATATTACAAATATATTTCAAGAGTACATGCTTTGGGACCTGACAATAGCGTGAAAATACATGACAGTAGCGATTTATTTAGTAAATCGCTTCTAATGAGAATGTAGGAGCTTCGGGCTCACTACTATAAGAATCTAGACTGATACGGACAGCGTAACAATAATACTCGGAGTACGTAAAATAGACTGTTTATTCATATCTCCATACAGACAAGCGATTGTTCATTTGTTTGAACGACATTCTATTTAGTATATTACAAAAGTTTCAGATGACATACTCGATAGCTACAAGGATAATAATTCCTTTAATTCCTACCAGTTTTATTTTATAAACATGGTAATCGATACATTAGACCCTATTTTACAAAGTTATTTATGTATTGTTATAAATAAAGCTTACACAAGAAGGTAAGAGAGCTTGAAAACTCCTACAGTCACAACATTCTATTTATGACTGTACTTTTTATAGGACTACAAAAATGTTAATGAATGTACCGGCTAAGATAAAGAAACTAAGGTCAAATAAAAGACATTAATTACGGAGCAAAGTGTAGCTTTAATTAAAAAGGGAAACTTACGTCTGCCTAAAAGTAGCCGCTCTTAAAATCTACTTTTAAGGAAAGGCGGTTACTTTTATGACAATAATTTTACATAAACTAGGCCGTACCTAAGTAGGGTAAGATTGATGATAATGGGTGTTCAATTGACATACTATTGTAATCCTCCATGGGGCTTACGAAATCCCTTTAGAGGACAATATTATGATGTAGTTATACACATGAGGGCTTCACACAGGACCACTACTTGGTTTAAAAGCAAGCGAAAGAGATAACTATTGAATTAATGATACATTGGTTTTTAATATATATAAGGAAATTTTATGTCCTAGAACACTGATCTGTTAATTCTAACTAGTGGGCGCTTAGTGGTCGACATTCGACCATAATTCATTGATTTTTTAAACTTTGAACTTTATTAGGGTTCTTTTGTCAAAGAGAATATCTTCCATACTCGAAGGTTTTCATCATGTCTACTCAGTTATTTGCCATTTGCCATGATCTTGAATTATATAAACATTAAAAAAAATATGTGTAAATGAAAATTGAAAATCATTGTAAATTTGAAACAAAAACCAGGTGGTAAAGCTCTCAAATTCTAAGTAAATATAACTTTACGCAAATAAAGAAATTTATCGCAACCCATGGCACAATTTTCAATTAATTTTACACCACAAAATTAGTGGGTGGTATTTCTGGTATATTAAATTAAATGTAGTCTGTTCATTATGAGAAATAATGGTATGCCCAAACGAAGATACGTTTGGAAAAGTAATGGATGCACAATACATTCAAATGATGAAGCCAAGACAAATATATTTTTAATACTACCATTAGCTTTTCAAAATAAATTCATTTTTGTTGCTACATTAGGTTGAACTGCAACATTGTAACCACGGAGGTCTATATAATGGATTACTTTTATGAACAAAATCCTTATTTTGATTATACAAAGTATTACTTGGGTCATATTTTTTATTAAATCATCATTTGACGTGAGTTCACCATAAAAAATAATAAACATTATAATATCGACTTTGTTACTTTGGTAATATTGATTTTCTCTAATGAAAACATGACGCCAAGTGACATAAAGTAAAAGCACTCTTGTCACCTAAAAATTTTGACATCCCATAAAACCAAAGAGAATAATAATTATTTGAGTGGTTCCATAAATGTACTAAAGATAGACTGTTTATCAATTAATCATTTATGTTTAGCAATTAATTATTTAAGTATTATATATTATGAATTTATATATCATATTATTATATAATTAACCTACAATTTGACCAATTGATTTCAAAGGGCATGTAAGGTGTGAAACGTGAGTCTTGTTATAAATATCGTAATAATTGTTATATTTTATAATATCATTGTGAACGGAACGGAAGAGTAAAAAAATACATACAGTCCAGTATAGCAACCTCCTTCACAACCTTTTTTGAAGTGTACATTATTGACGGACCTGTCAAAAATCTCTTTTTTTATTTACATGTGTGTATATGTTGTGTAAAATTCAAGCAGTAGTGTGAGTAGTTAATATTTTAATTAATTTAATGTACTTCTAATGCATTTTATATATATTAAACAGCTTTCTGTACTTCTCCGCCATATAAACTTTAACTATGCCAAATTTCAAGTTCATACTTTCACAGAATGACCTTAAAAAGGGGTACAAAAGTTTTGCTTCACGTATTAATATATAGATAGATTTAATCTTTTTATTGTCATTCGTTCAGTCATGCATTGTTTGAAATCATTCACTTTATTCGATTCTCTATTATATTCTTTTACTTAGTTCTTTATTTTATACCTCCCGATTTATCAGTTATTTTCTGGATTATTAATTACATATATTTATTATAAAGAATAAAAACCTTTTTTAAAGCATACTGCAATGACACCAGCTTTGGAGTTTTTGGCGGGAACTTGGAATGCCATGTAGTGTTTATATATTTTATTCATAATCTTGTGTCAGTTGACTTTGTATTGTGTAATGTTGGTAGTGCAGTATGTAGTATAGTCTGGTTATTGTGTACGTGTAAAGTGGATCGGAAATAATACTACGGAGCATTGATTCTAACTTGCCACAAAAACTCCCAGGAAAGTTCTAACAAGACGGCCGCTATCTTGTTAGTTCATTGTAATAATATCAAGGTACTTGTAATATCGTTACACACTTGACAATGGCAGTAACAGTCTACTGGAAGACTGGTTGTCAAAAATAAAATAGAAGAAGAAGAGACACCAGCTTTTTAAGTTAAACTTAGAAGTACGCGTTTCTTTTGGTCAGTAGTAATTGACACGTCGAATAATGATGCTGAATCTGTAGAGGCTCATCTGTCAGGCCAATAGCGTAATCAGTTCGAAAAAAAAAAACACTTGCGTGAAGGTTATGTGTGCAAAAAGACGGACGGAAATGGGAATGATGATTTGAACCATTTAAAAAATATATACATGTTTGTTTCAAGTAGTTTATAAATTAAAATAGATTGAGACCTGAGAAATGATCTAGTTAGGTTACATAACGTCATTAGAGTGTGGCCAAGTTATAATAAGGTAAATACAGTCCTCGAAAAAATTATGTACATGAATTTCCGTAGAATACCACGACTTTGAATTTAGATAAATTTCTTGGAAGACTGAAATCATTTTAACATAATAGAGTCGCAGAGACTAAATAGTCACGAAAAAATAAACGACTATCTCAAATAAATAATTATATGAACTCTCAGAATATAATATGGCTAGGAAAATTATCTATCTATTTCCAGTACAAATACACTTCAGTGTTAATAAAGATATTTACTAACATAATATATATTTATTAGACACCCACTCGCAGTTTCCATCAGGTAATATTGTCGTTAATCTTTTACGCAATAAGGTCGAGATTAAACGAGCCCCATTCATCTTCATCTTATGGACTTTATGCCGGCGGCGAAAGATTGATTTGACTACAAAATTTAGTTAAGACCCTTTATATAAATAAAACTAGCGTACTTTTAAAGTTATATTTAAGTACATTCTCAAACCCATAACAGTTACAAGCTTTCAACATCTATATTATCTTAGTTTTAAGGCAATAATATTCATAATAATACATTTGTGAACGTTTTTTATTAATGCAAAAAAAAAAAATAGTTATTAGGCATCTTTTGTAATAAATGTTTGAGTTATAATAAAACTTGCTTCCTATGCCTCAATGTAGTTATGACCTATTCCTGTATTAGAGAACAGCCATTTTTTTCTCAGCATTTATAATATTAGTTAGAATAGAATTAAATAACATAAGCATTACAATCGTCCACGTGTAACCTAAAAAGCCAATATTGTACACCAGTTTTAACTACAAAATTGTTCAGAAAGTTTTAGAACTGACTTTATATTTTCACTTTCGCAGGTAACCTACATCGCTGAAGGCGCAAGTCAAAGAAGCTTATTAATACGTAAGTAGCTTACAAACGTTGCTGCGAATTACTCCCGAAATAGCACATCTTCATTTTAAATACTAGTTTCAATTTAAACGTTACTTCTTTTTAATCTCTTAGGCCAAAAAGTTGAATCCGAATAATGTATAAAAGCCATCATGTAAGGAAATTCCTTATTTCTTCGATTTCTAGTGTTATTCGAGAAGGACATTTAGATTATTGGGTGCCATAACGCATAACGCTTTTTCCTTACGTGACGATTTCTACAAATCAACTTCTATTTGCAAGTCACATTGAGCAACTTCGTTCCAAAAATAATTCGTTAAATGTTTATGATATGAAATAGCAAAGAGGCTTACAGTCCGCCTCGTGCTAAACAGACTGCATTCTATACTTATAACCAACACCAATAGCATCACAGTATTGAAGCAATTCATTTTGAGATTACTACACCTGAAAGAGCACTTCTAACGTAGCAACATAGGTATGTATACTACCAAACCCTTCACATGGTGGTAGGTCTTTTAATAAGCCTGACTGGCTAACTACCAAATTCAGATTCAAAATTTGTCGCACGCACGCACAAACTTATGAGTGTATCCCACTAGCTATAACTGAGAGTCAGTGCCTATAGGTTATCGTATTCACTATCTTAGACTACGTAATTATTTAACATTCAGTAAGATTATGGTTAAAGGTTAAACCTATGAAGTATAAAAAACTTTCGGAATGAAAAACAGCAATATGACAAAAAATAGATATGATAATCGAAACTCGCACAGGCGCTCTTATTATTTAATTAATTGGATTAGAATACTTAATTGGTGGTCGGTGACAATATTGGAAATGAATATAATTTATATTTTCTTTTTTACTTTAGTTTTCTAGTTTGACAATACCGACTTCGCTAGGCCGCATGATTTGCATAATGACTTTTATCGTTTAGACGAGGAACACGTTTAGAGTTTTTGTGGCTTTCTTACATTTCATCCGTTTTTAGGGAGAGTTTATTTTATTCGTTGTCAGCTATAGTCTTTAATTCTGTGGTCTGTCTATATTTATTTATTATTTCAATAATGTTTATTTTTTTAAACCATAAAAACATCATTTTCGTAGTCAGTCCAAAGTCATTTTCCTTTCATATCAATTTTAATCGGCTACCATAATTGGTGGCTGATTATTTTGAAAGTCCGTTGTAACAAATATCTATGACCACCAAGTTAACTGGTTTGTAGATTTTTCTTCAACTTTGGTTGTTTCGTGCCTGATATGGAGAAATAAACAACACTGATATATCGATATATGTAATAGAAGGCAAGGAAGGTTTCACAGAGAACTCCTAACTCAGTAACAAATATTATATTAGTTGACGAAGAGTTACAAAAGCAGATCGTCTTTCGCAACCCTGAAACCAACACTCTCTCTCTCTCTTCCTGGCTGTTAGTCCCACATGGTGGTGAGGTCAGCCTTCCTTACTTTTCTTCCACATTTCGCTCTGTTCATGGCATCACATTCGGAAACTTCGCACTCCTTCATATCTTTCAACACCAGCATCTTTCTGAAACCGACACTGATTTATAATATTTCTATACTTCTTAATGCCTTGCAAATTGTTTTTTTTTTTTCTTAAGTATATCTTAATAGAATTCATTTACTAATCTCTCTTCATCGCATAAGAAAAGTTTACGAAAATGGAAGAAAGAAAAACTAATTTCAACTCACTACTAATCTAAGTTACGTCTGAAATTTGATATTTATATTAAAAAGTGCCTTCGAAATCGTTTTACATTTTAATGATAAATTTTAGAAAACGATGTAAATAATTTAATTTCGTAAACCCTAGAACCCTTATTGACCAATCTGTGGGATATTTTCGCATGGTAATTGTTCTATGAATACAAATTACTCATTTTCGTGATAATGGCCTGAATATTTACGTCAATTTTCACTTTATCATTCACGCTCTAAATGGTTCTGTCGCGTATACAATATTAGTGAATTATGATTGGAATAAAAGACATATTGAGTTTCTTCCTTACTGTGTTTTTGGCAATTTTGTTTCTAATATTACCTACACTTTTTACCTGTCACTTGTGATTAGGGTTGTAAGCGTCAAATAATATTGATATGTATACATTTAAAGATATGAAAATATCGATAAATCTTCTTTACTCTTTAGGTTTTAACACTTAATCAAAATTTCCCCAGATGTTAAATTTAGGCTTTAAATACTCTACGCCTAGAGGGTAACTGGCTTACAAATGCCGCTACCGGAACACAACTACAGATGTTTGGAGACATATTTTTAATTGAGAGCGGTAATTAGCCAGGGGGTTTCGAAAAAGTCCTACAACCCACTATAATTTCAATACGTATCTTTCTTCACTGAGAGTACCAGCATATTCGTAATAATTCGAACATAAATCAACCGGCGCAATGTTTGAACGTACTAAACAACATTTTGTAAGCCGAATATGGCTATAAAAATAGGAAATTCAAACACGAATCATAACTATTTACCAAAATAATATCAAATACGTATTTTTTACAAAAAACAATAATAAAAATGCCAAATCGTTTTCCCACAATCCATTCCGGAACATCGTCAAAGTCGTAGTAGTCTTTAAAAATAAGGTTTGCCGGCGCCAATATGGTGGCGATATTTTTGACCTTGCGTAATGAAAATGTAACAAAAATTTAAGTCAAATGTAATATTAAATATACTTTCTGATAATATCTACCAATATATCGATATTATCGTATCTTCAGTTTTAGATTTTTAAGTAAAAGAAAGACAATAATTTACAAAAGCGATAATAACTCAACTGTAGCATATTCAGAGATTACACTAATCGCACCAACTAAGTCGAATTCGAATCCTGCACTTTCGGTAAAGAAAAGCACCTTGATGAAACCATCTCATGGCAGTTGATATTTTTAATAGCCCACCTGTAACACCACTTGTGCATAGTAATTGGACTATATTATGTAGAATACCACCAATATGACAACATATATAGTCAAATAACATAAGATTATGAACACAAGATAAAAGCAAAAAGCATGACAATATAAGAACCTGCCAAAAAATCAAAGGTTATTCGAAGTTGTAAAGTTAAATATTTAGTGACACTGAATTTGGAAAATATAGAAGAATCTGGAGCAGACAATTCTCATATCGAATATTTCGCCAGATATAAATTTGTTCCCTTTTGTTCTATAATTATAATATAGAACACTTTGGTCTGTTTCTAGTTCACTGAAGCGAAATAACATTACAAACTGTGACAGGCGATATACAGGTATTATATAATAAGCATTTCACAGCATATCTAATATTGAATAGACTGTAATATTCTAGATAGTTCTATAATATAAATTCCAGTATTGTCGTGTTCCGTCCACGGGAAAGACGTCATATTGTGTGTTATTGTTAAGTGGATTTTATTTCAGTAACACAAGTTCTAATTAAGTCTCTACTTGAGAAATTGTTTATCCTAAAAAAATATGAATTCTTAAGATGAAAAAACTTTATTTAAATTAAGTGTGATATAGGAATCAATGTTTAACAGTGGCAGTTAACATCAGTAATAGAACTCCTAAACCCTGAACAGCAGTGGAAGAAATCTATATATAATACTTATTAGATCCTTAACTATGAGATTATTGTTTAATGCAGAAAAAAAACGTACGCTATTTCTAATTAAGATCCATATTTAATTAGCCAAAGTGGTCATTATTTCGATGCAGTTTTGACGTTTTAAAAAATAGACCATTTATTGGATAGTGTATAGTTTTAATAGATAAAGGCTCTAGTAAAGCAATCCTAGTGAAGTGAATGAAGTAATGAACCCTTTAGAAGCATCTGCCTCCGATTTATAACTTTCCTCCTGTATGGAAGTTAACCGAAGAGAAATAGAAATCAATTGAAGCAAAGTCAAATAAACAAACAACGAACTTACGGTCGTAATCCCTATTGTTTTAAGTAGTCTGGTAAAGCTGTTAAGACCTTGCTAGGTCAATAGCATGGACAGTTCGAGAAAAAAAAAACCTATTGTTTTGAAACAGTTCTTTATGCAATATATAGATAAGCAATTAAGCATTGTCGTGAAGGAGTGGATTAGAATAACCGACAAATGTCGATTTAAAAATACGTTTATCTAGAATCGAAAATTCGATATTCTTCTCATTATACCACTATAATAATTATTATGGTATGTCTCAACAAATTGTAAAGAACAGAACCGACCAGCTAGCTCCTTTTGACTCAATTTAAAGTTAAAATTACTTCATCCAGTATGACGGACGTTTCCGATTGTCATACAATATTAAAGATATATCATTACAGGAGACAATTCAGTCACTCATCTATGTGTCTATTTAATATGATAAGGCAAGCTTCATTGTTTTTTTTTTGTTATTGACCAGACGGCTTATAAAGTAACCACTTTTACCATTCCATTTTGACGAAAATGAATCATTATCATTTTAACACTTACTTTGAGTGTTGCAGTTAATTCTAATGTGGTTTAAAATGACTGCTACTTCATCGTTATAGAGTTTCCTCTGTCTGATCGACAATAGAGCTAATTGTTAAGATCTAAAGCTTCTAAACGAAAACATTCTAATCCAAAACGCATCATGCCTTCACGTTCGGTACTTAGTCCACACATAAATGTCCTTGACGTCGATCGTCATCTGTACTGCGTTGATGCAATGACAGTAATCACATTCGAAAATAATACGATGTTTCGATTTTCCTATAATCACAGAAATAGGGATACCAAATAAAATTGAACAATGGAAAAAGAAATATACTATTAATTTTGTATAAGAAATACTATAACATTTAATTTGAATTTGGAATTCTAGTAGAATGAAATATATCAATTTACACGCTCGCCAGTAATAAAAATGTTATAGAAAAAGAACCTAATATAACATAGCCTGTGTAAACGAAATTGAAGTATATGTTCTTATTGGAACTCATCTCTAAACAGATTTGACCAATTTTAACGAGATCATTACTGACATAAAGAGTATTTTTCTTATTATTGTTATCTAGAATATTAGAACGCTTATCTATAGCAACTATTTCTATTCAATTTAAAATACAACAAAATAAAGTTTATATAGATAAAAATGGTTCTTAGGTTAAAAATAATCGCAAAAAGTAAAAAAATAAAAAACCTTCGAATAAATCCAATGCGTCCAATCCGCGTAAATGACTGAACTTCTTTGACGAAACTTAACTCGAACGTAACTAAACTTATATATGTCAGTTATATCTTCTTCTATACTATAATAAAACTGTAACAAGTCGAAATCTGTACATTAAATATTTTTTGAAAATTTTAATCAGGGTAGACTATGTTATCGATATAGAAGCCAAAAATAATCTTTTTACAATTTTTGTCTGTCTGTCTTTCTGTCTGAACACGCATCACTCTGAAACTACTGAACCAATCTTGACGAAACTTGACATAGTGATAACTAATATTACGAGATTACATTAAATATACTTTTTGTCCCATAAAACGCGAAGGGTTCTCCAGGATTAAGGATTAAAGCCTAGAAGCTAAGCCCGTATTACTCTTAAAGTACTGAACCAATTTTAACGAAACTTAACACAGTAATAACTGATATTACAAGGCTACATCCAGGGTACTTTCAGTCCCATTAAACGCAAGGGGTTCTCCAGGATAACGAAAAACAAAAATTTGTAGTTAACGTAACTAGACTTTTTTGCGACACCTTAGTACAAGAGCCGGCAACGTTAAAAGAACAAGAATTTTAGAATACCTGGTTCTTTAATAAATCAATATATATTTTTTTGTATCATAGGAGGCAAACAAACAGGTGGGTCACGTGATATTAAGTGACCACCACCCTCTATAGACTCTAGCAACACAAGGGGTGTCGCAAGTGCGTTGCCAACCTATGTATAGGGGAGGGTAAGGGAACGCAAAGGAGGAAAGGAGAAGAGAGGTGGGCGCTCTCACTGACCAAACGAAACACTACAATGCAAGCCCTGTTATTTCACGTCGGTTTTATGTGAGAGGGTGGTATTAGCCCAAAGAGATACTTGGTAGCCGGTTAACGTTGTATTTTCGATGCGCATTTTGATTTATTAGGTTTAGGAACATTTTTTTTCAGTAACTTTTAAACGCAATTAAAAGCATGAATATATTATAGTCAGACATTTGTAAACAATCATATATATACCCGCTGATATATCTTCTTATAAATAAAAATAATAAATTTCAAACCAATTATTTTTTTCCACAGCAAAGAACAAATTTCATTTTATTATTATTTTAAACATTATTGATATTAAGATTTCACCATATTGTATGACGCAAAACTTTACATCACTGGTACAACATCACCTATATACACGTGCACGCCTACACGCTTGCACGCTGTTTTTCTTTTGCAGAGAAATAAACGACAAAAAGTTCTACCCTTATTTTTCCCTATCCTATCCTATATAGTTTAGAGAAATTTTTCCGACACAAAATTCATATAGGAGTTGTTGAAACAGGCATGCTTGATACACATGCATGTTTCAATAACTTATATACGTATATCTAGATAGCTTAGCTTAGGTTAGCTCAGATAGGTCGCAATGTTTGCACAAACAGGCGACAGCCCAAACCGAGGTGTTCCGTGTACCCTTGAGTTGATCGCCCAAACATCCCAAGTCGGTTGAGTGCCTTTAGCGCTCGCCTCAATAGTTCGGTGAAGCTGTAAAGATCTTTCCAGGTCAACAGCCTATACATTTCGAAAAAAAGGCGTCGATAAGCCAGTGCCGCACTAAACTATACCTATAGCTATATTCTATACACATATTATTTTTATAGCAATAAATCGATCTAAATATTGAGTTTAATAACTGAATTAGTGTGAAAGATGAAATTTGTACTTATTTATATCTAACTATAGTAATAATAAAATTACTGCTATTCTAACAAGGGTTAAGATTACTTTTATTTTTATTTCCAAAAAATAGCATCAAGCACATTATTGTCAATACCAAAAATGTCTTTCAATAATAATTCTATTTTAATAACGTTTCAAAGGTTAGTGAAAAAAAACATCCTAAAATTATTTAAAAATTAATATTTTTGTCTGTACGATATGCATAAATAAACGCAACTCTTACCAGCAGCTAGGTAGCCCGTTGTTCGGATGAATATAATATATAAAACTGGCTTGATTGATTCTTTCCGGTATGGCCTCTGCCTATGTAGGTAATTTCGCCAATATCAAGTGAGACAAATACACGTTATAAATTTAATGTCAAATATTTAGTGTAACAACGTGGAATAATCTACAATAGAAACATATCAACATGGATAAATTACTAAAAGGTACTATGTTGTGAGTGGTACAAAGATTATTTATAAAAATATTTTATGAATATATTTAAAATACGTCTTCGAAATAGTTTATAACTCTTAAACAATAGTTTCAAGCAAGTGACAGTTGACAATTCGGCGCGATGTTTGACACTTTGACACTGTGTTCATATATTTTTCTTTAATACAATCGAGTAAAAAAAAGTTTTGACAAAGTTGAAGATAGTTATGAGAAATTAAGTGGTAGAGATGTTTATTTAGTTTTATGTAGGTTACTTTTTATCTTAATTGATCCTGGTAGATGATTTTTTTTTCGAAATGACTACGCTATTGACCGAGCAAGGTCTTAACAGCTTCACCGGACTACAAACAACGGAGTGGTAGATGATGCAACGAACGGGTACTAGGCTTCTTTAAAAAAATCACATGTTATCTGGTAATGTTTCAGTTAATCCGTGTATAGTTTGGATTCACAATTGGAAACGGTAGTTGTGGCTGCAATCAGGTATCAGTTTTATTCAATTTTTTCACGTTTACAAATACAATTGAAACCAGTGATAACCAATTTGGTGCAGACGAAGTTGCACGGGTCAGCTAGTTATATTATAAGTTGTGTATTATTATGTAGTGTTGTGTTTTTTATTGTGATAAAGTTATTTTATATTATAAGTTGTGTATTATTATGTAGTGTTGTGTTTTTTATTGTGATAAAGTTAGTTTGAAATAATAAATATAAGTAGTTATTTCTGGGTATGGATAGTAAAGTTATAGGAAATATTTTATAAATGACACTAGTGAGTGAGCTCATGTTCACATATTTGAAGAAGAAAATATGATTATTTCTTGTCCTTTTTATATTTCCTTAAAGTAGTACTGTATACACTGTCGAATATATCACAAAATATTAGATAAACTAATTTAATGTTTTTGTAAAGAAAAATAAGATCCCGATCATTCTCGCTGAAGAACTTAAAGGAATATTTATTAGCTTATTAGAGATGAGAATCCTAAAACACAAAAATCCCTTTATACGTCAAACTTGTTATTAGGCTTGTTTATTTTATACCTTCATAAGTTAACTTCGCCTTCATAAAATGTTATCAAGTAAAAGCTTGTGCTCTTTGATCCTATTTCTTTCTAAAATTGTATAGAATATTTTAAGTACCTTTTAAACTTCTTGAAAAACAGTTGTATCTTTAGGAAAGTATAATAAAGTTGGAGATAAGAAAGTGAGAGAATTAATAATACTGAATCGCTTTTCATTTCAACTCTGCAAACTATGTGTAGGAGTTTTATAATTAATTTATTACTACGTTACTTCTCTATCTGCATAAATAAACATCAATTTTCGAATGTAATTAACCGTAACATTATAGAGCGGTTGCATTTATTTGGCTAAATTATTTTTTTTAATGTTGATATGAAAAGAATCATTTAAAAAACTATACATAAAAATGTAGGAGTTTTACAATTAATTTATTACTACATCACTTCTCTATCTGCATAAATTAACATTAATTTTCGAATGTAATTAACCGTAACATTATAGAGCGGTTGCACTTATTTGGCTAAATTATTTTTTTTAATGTTGATATGAAAAGAATCATTTAAAAAACTATACATAAAAATGTAGGAGTTTTACAATTAATTTATTACTACATCACTTCTCTATCTGCATAAATAAACATTAATTTTCGAATGTAATTAACCGTAACATTATAGAGCGGTTGCACTTATTTGGCTAAATTATTGTTTTTAAGGTTTATATGAAAATAAACGTTTAAAAAAATATACAGAAAGAGAGAATAATTTAAATTAAAAATTACCAAATAAAAAGGTCTTCAAAAAGTCTTGTTTAAGTAATTTAACCAGAATTGATAGATAGTTGAAGGCGTTATTTTGCAGACATTCATAATTTGAAAATTAGGGTGGACGTTACTTCGCACTTCCGCTTGGAATTCTTTGGCCGCTGTCACGTCGTACTACAACAGAAATTCACTGCGACTTCTTTCGCAGTATATGACAGCGGTCGCGCAATTCCAAGCGGAAGTGCGAAGTAACATCCAACCTAATTTTCAGAATTGATATATTAACGTTGAGTTCATAAGTTTCTATTTTATTTCATTACATAGTCGTACTATAAAGGGATGGTTTGATTAGGTTTTCTTCGTTAGTATGGTAAGCAACTATAATAATCTATACATTCTGCCCCCAACAGCGTTTCATTGATCATCGTGAAAGTCATGTCTTTTTTCAATGTGGAGATTTTCGTAATATCTATTTCACTATAACTTATCACTAGGTGACGCTAGGATGTAATTTATTGTTGGAATGTTTAATAATGTCATTTATCGCGAAGGAATTCTATTACGGTAACTTGGGTACAAATAATTTTACGTTAAACGGTATCAAAAGCATATTTTATAGAAGATGTCAGCGATTCTATTCATTCGACAAGACTTTCAAAAGCCTTGATTATAATAGGGCAGGATCAAGCACCTTCGATTTTTGTGACCATCGTCAATATTCAAGTGTCCTTGAGTATCTCTTGATATATTAAGTCGGAACGGAATCTACAGTTTCGCGAAACTGTCCGTCCTGTATGAATGCCAATTTTAGATTTGTATAATAAAATTAATTTTGTAACGCATTCTTCACTATATTACGCGCAAGCTCGTATTTTCGGCTATATTTAGAGTCGTCAAAAACATTACGAAGTTTTTCCCTTCATTTAGTTCATAGTACTTACTAAAGTAAGTCTCAAAGGCAATGTACACTATGCTTTAATATGTGACGTATATTAGAGCTATAATATATTTTGTAAGTCACGTCATATATGGTGAGAAATTCGAGCAATTTACATGCGTGTTTTTCACATTACCTGACATATAGTTAGCTGCCTGTTGGTATCTTCATAATAGATGTAGATCGGAATTCTGCAGATATCGCTAGAGTATTTTACAGGAACTTAGCCAGTCATGTAATAGCTATTATATATACCACGGTAACAGTAAAGTATTGTTTTTCTGGTTATAAAATACCCTATATCCTATTTTGAAATCCGGATAATGTATACGCAATATGCATATGTAACCTGATAATGTAACATCGTAGGTATCTCTTTTTTTTT
>JACEII010000008.1:1442126-1513150 GCA_014332785.1 Antheraea mylitta
TTTGAGTTGTTGAGACGCATATGTGTACCAAGCATACACGCCTCAACAACCCCTCCATATATTTTTTTATCGGAAAATTTGAGTTTTTTCAGTTCGATAAGGGAAAAAAATAAAACCCTTCCACTTCCATGTGTAAGCGTGTAGGCGTGTACGTGTGTGGGGATGATCGTGTAGTGTTGTAGCAGTGATGTAAATTTTTTTGTGTCACTGTATCGCGCGAGCAGCGCACTCAAGGGCTCCACACCGAGGGAACGGACCTAGGCTTGAGTCGCTGCCGAGGGGGCCTAATCTGGTATATTAAAATATAAAATGGATTCCCGCAAAGTAATACCTACTTCAATCAAATATTTCATATAATTATGTTATTCCTGAAGCAATTCACCCACATAGAGAGAACTCGACTTATAAAACTAGAGATTGAACTAAAATATACATCGAGCTTGCTCCAATAACCTGTCCTCTGATTGTTTAACTTAGTTCTATTTGAGGAATTCTGTTTGGCTGAGCGCTTTCCGCTCTCGCCCCCAAGGCCAGTGAATCTTTCAGTTCGGAAATATATCTATATTTAACAGAAATGGCCTTGCAATAGAAAAAACCTCATTTTATTTATATAAACAGGACTACTATAAATAACTGAGATACTTTTAAAAAGTTTGTATATAAAAAGTAGTTTTGTGGAGATTCTATTGTATACAATGGTATAATTCTTTTGATTTATAAGAACTACACATTTTATATTACAGATTAACAATGAACTTTCATATTTTTACCAACTACTTTCTATTATGCTGTCAACGAGAAAATATTGATTTTTTTTTCTCGCTCTGACTACGCTATTGACCTAGCAAGGTCTTAACAGCTTCACCGGACTATGAATTGATTGATTGATGTTCAATTGCTTGTTTCAATACATAGTCGTAGTGTTTAAAAATTTGGTCTTAGTTTTTACTTTACGGCGAACCCAAAACGGGCATTTATTTAACAATAATTTTGTGATAACTAATTTTGTTTTGATAATTATTGATTGTCAATACTCTTGGAAAAAATTCTTTCTGTCAGTAAAAGTCTCTTGAATCTGGCAACAGTCACTTCAGTTTCGTCAGTATGTATAAATTTACATAATGGTATACGGTTTTACGCTATAAGATGTTTTATTGCTACCCAAATATGGAGGCTCGTTTCACCCCGCTTACATTATCTTCTCCCTTAATTCAAGCCCGAAAATGAATTATTACTTTATTCATATTCTACAAAAGTTTGTTTTTATGACACTTTTATGTTTGTACTATAATTTTAAATTTAAATAAACTTGATCTACGTGAATATTCTTGAATAAATTATGCAACAAATTGGAACGCTAGTGTGTGCTTAAGAATTATAAGTACCTACCGCTGTGATAAATTTTGCAATACCACAGTTTGTGCAGTCTAAGTTGCTTGTCAATTATAAGCAATTTGCTGTAATTTGCATAAATTAAATACATATGATAGTATAATTAAGTCACGCGATTTCTCTCGATGCAGTCAGTTGTTAGTTGTCTGTGATCTATTAATGCCGGGGGTTAGTCAAGTAACCTGTTTCTTATCTAATATTTATTTTATCACAAATATTAATCATACCAATATATTATTTCATTTCGTATTTATTTAGTAAAATAATCAAAGCTTTGGATATTTATTTATGTTGTTGTGTGGATGTTCATAATATTCAGCCTAGCGTAAGTTTTTGAAGTTAAATATCAAATTTTACGGTTCCCTATTCAGTAATTGAACAACGAGTATAAATTAGTAACAAAAAGTCGAGGTTGATTCTCCTCAAAGTTAACTTAAGCTGATTCATAACAATGAGCGAATAATTTGACGAAGTAAATTTTATTGTGAGTTATATAAAATCTTCATTAAGTGAGCAAAAGACTTATATCCTGTTTGTAACTAAAAATAAACTTACAAATCATAATTGCTTCATATCATTATAGACATCGAATTTTCTATGAACAGTAAAAAAAAACTAACCTCTTTTCAATTAACTTCGACGGATCTTTACTAGCTTTAAGTTAGTACTGTTAAATATAATATATTAGAACCTAGAAAACGTAATTATATCTAGCCTTGATAATACTCTTTAAAATGCTGCATTTGTCCAAAATAAACTCAATCGCGTCGGAGACCAACCAAGACCAATAAAAATGTATGCAATGTTTATAAATTGCTGTAAGCCAATATTTTTTTTAAATTTTACCCGTTTAAAAAATAACAAAAATATGAGTAACTAACTTTCCTTTGAATTTCGTTAACAATAACAAAATTAAATTACTTGTACAATAATATAAATTTACTAAGATTTTTTTTATTATACAATAAATTCTAAGGATTTAACTGAATTTATATGAAAGTAAATTCACGAAGAAACTTTTAATATACGGTAAATTTGTAGATAAATAAAGAGTATAAAAAAATCAACAAATATAAGTAGAATTGTTGATTTATGTAACCCTGGTGTCTAACAGCTTCTGTTCCCAATAAAGTGCTATCAAACAAAATGGTGTTCAAAAATGTGCGCTTCGATGACAATTCCCGTATAAAATGGAACTGCTATGAAAGGTATTTATTGTTTTTATACACCTACAAATAAATATATAGAGCTATATCATTTTCTAACGAGTAGTACACATATTCGAAAATGTTCTATATCTTCGAAAGTAGTAAATACATTTTAGGAAGCATTTATAAATGGCGTCCCATAAAGGTAATGATTTTAGTCACCTCTAACACTTTTTTGGCATGACATTAAATACTTTCATTATCATTATCATGAACTTGTAAGCAGCTTGTAAGAGATCCACTGCAGAGTCTTAGGTCACCTTTCGAAGGAAGGTCTGAGCCTAATCGCTACACCAGTCCACGACATATAGAAGATTTCAAAGTCCGAGAAGTACACAGTTCTATATTTTTCCACACACTGTAGTACTACAAGAATATTTCTCAAGTTAAGTAAAGTTTTCTCAGGATGTTTTCTTCGCTGTCATCTGATAGTATTCCCCATTTAAATTAGTAAATGCACGGGATTTCCAAAAAAATCGTTGGTACATGCCGGGTACCAGATTGATGAATATTCGGTCAAAGGACCACCACGACTTTTTGAGCATGAAATCGGTGGCCATCTCTACCTGCCCTTTGTGTGGGCGGCAGTGGTAAACTACGCTGTTCGTCAATACGAACAGGTCATTTGGTTAGTCCGCATATATATATATATATTTTTTTTTTTTGCGGTTGGCTATCTTTTTTTTAAATACAGTTTTCTATTTTCTTCTTTTGGCTTCTTTTGGTGTTAGTCGTCCTCCTCTTCGGCGGTGACTAGGTTGCGTGGCGACGGTTTTGTACTGCGGTCAGGCGGTCGCGCGTGGAGCGGAGCGATTCCCCTGACTAGCGGGAAGCTAGTCGCATCCGCCCGCCGGAACATAGCTGTGGACAGTCTAGTTACAAAGGAATCAATATTCTCCCATCTCAGATCTTTCATAATAGTATTATTACGTACGTACCGAGGCGCTCCTACGATCGTCCGTAAGGTCGATAGCTCCTGTACGCGTAGGCGCTCTTTTTGGTAGTTGGATGCGTAGGCGTACCATGCCGGTGCCGCGTATGTTAAACGGGTCCTGATGTACGTCTTATATATTGCTAGCTTCGTTCTTAGGGGTAATCTGGATGCTAGAACGGGTCGGAGCATTGCTCTCGCGGCTTTTGCACGTCCTACCAAGTAGTCTACGTGCTTGACAAAACTCATTTTTGCATCTATACGTACTCCCAGGTATGTGGCCTGCATCAGCCATGGCACGCTTTCACCCTGAAGGAGTAGTGGCGGCGGATACGGGTGTGCACCCGTGATGAACGCCTGTGTTTTGGCGACATTGACCGTCATTCTCTATCGATCTAGCCAGTCGGGCAGGGCCGCCATAGTCGGTCGCAGGTAGTCTGCGGCGTATTTTTTGTTTGCTGAGGACGCAAAATACGCCGCATCATCCGCGAACAACGCTAGCTCTGCCCGGCCGACCCGAGGAATGCCGTCGGTATATCGCGTATACAGCACAAGCGACAGGCAGCTGCCTTGGGGTACCCCAGCGCGTACCTGGCGTTCCGTAGAGGATACCCCCTCGACCGCCACTACCACTCGGCGGTCCCTCAGGTAGGATGCTATCAGGCTAATTATTTTCCTGGGTATGGGAGACATTGACAGTTTGTATAGCAGTCCCTCGTGCCATACTCTATCAAATACCTTTTCCATATCCAGGAAAACCGCCGCAAAGTAGTGCCCTCTATTGGCACTATCGGACATCTTATGTAGCACTCTACACAGTTGCAGTGTAGTGGAATGCTGCGAGCGAAACCCGAACTGTTCGTCTCTAGGTGGTAGTAATACAGTCAGGTGTCGCTGCAGGATCTTCTCAAACACTTTAGAGACCGTGCTCAAGAGGGTGATGGGTCTGTAGCTGTCCGGTTTTCTCACATCTTTCCCCGGTTTCGGTATCATTATGACCCGCCCGGTTTTCCATAGCGTGTGAAAGTGTCCCGAGCGCAGAATACCCGTATAAAGGCGCGCTAGAGCGGCGACAGTTTTTGCCGGTAGATGGCGTAGCGCTGCGTTGGTAATACGGTCCGCGCCCGGGGCTTTCTTGACCTTCAATGTGTTGATTACTTTCTTTACTTGAGCTGGGGAGACGAAGGCCGGTGTTTCGTCCTGCCCCAGCTCTTCAAGTAAGTTACACATATATGTGTTTACCGTTACTTCGTGTTCTGCATTTTTGACCGGATTTGGGGAGAACTGTCGTTCCAAATGGTCCGCAAAAATTTCTGCGCGGTCAATTGCCCGGAAGCGTAGGTTGCCTTCGGCATCCAACAGTGGTTTTGTAGGCGGCTTCTCCGCGGATAGTTGTCTACATAGACGGTGGATAGAGGGCATATCCCCGTCTATAGACTCTATATGACGTTCCCACGACTCTGAGGCGTGGTCGTCTAATGCGTTCTTGATGCGCTCAGCTAGGTTATTCAACCTAGTTTTCTGCAAGGGGCAGCGTGTGCTCTGACACTGCCTTCTCAGCGCCCTCTTTTCAGCTATGAGTGTACTAATATGCAAAGGCAACAGGTGTCTGCTCCCTCTGCTACGGATTTGCGACGATGTTGTGGTCGTAGCTGCACAGAGGGCGCCGTTTATACAGTTGCAAAGCTCGGTGGCAAATCTCTCGACTTCATCGGCTGACGAGACGGGAATCGACCGAGTGTTTTCGTTGAGATTTGCTGTAAACACCGACCAATTTGTCTTATTGAATTTCAACGGGTATTGAACTCGAATCGGTTGTACTGATATTGTCAGTGTTTATCGATGTTCGAAATAAACACAAAAATATTCAATTATACTGAATTTAAACTTTTATTAAATAAGAAATATACAGAGACACATATAGTACGTATGAACGGGAATGAAGGAAGTGACTTATTTTTTAATGACAATGTTGCCACTAATGTAAAATTAAAAATATACAATTTTTAATGTTTACGTTCGTAAACATACTGCCGACGAAACGTAATTAAATTTAAACATGCAGTGAACTTAAATTTTCTTTAAACATTTTATTTTAAATATAAGCAAAACATTAAACTTAACATTATATAGGCAAAACACAGAGCTTGCTTATTGCCCGTCTGTATGTCCCCGATGATGTTCTAACATCAGCCACTCTTACCCTATTATCAGGACCATTATGCAATTTAATAATTCTGGCTATAGGCCACTGAAGAGGGCTTACATTTTCATCTTTAACCAATACTAAATCACCTTCAACAATGTTAGGCTGACTCCGATGCCATTTGGGTCTGTTATTCAAAAGTGACAAGTATTGCTTGTGCCACGCATTCCAAAAGTGCTGCTGTATTTGAGTGCAACGACGCCAAAAGCGCAACCTATTTTCGGGAATGTGAGTAATATCTGGCTCAGGAATAGCTGTTATTGGTCTCCCTATTAAAAAATGTCCTGGCGTCAGGAATGAGAGATCAGAAGGGTCTCTAGATACCGGAGTAAGTGGCCTTGAATTTAAAATACCCTCTATACATATCAATATTGTATTATATTCTTCATATGTAAGTGGCTGAATTCCTATTATTCTCTTTATGTGAAATTTAGCGCTTTTGACAGCAGCTTCCCACATTCCACCGAAATGGGGTGAATAACTTGGTATAAATTCGAATTTTATGCCTTTTGATGAAGAAAAACTAAAGATAGACTGACGATGCGCTGATGAGGAGTTAAGTTTATAAAGATCATTTAGTATATTTTGAGCGCCTTTGAATGTTTTGGCATTGTCACAATGTATGGTATTAGGCAGACCACGTCTTGCTATGAACCTTTTCAAGGCTGCCAAAAAACATTCAGTGGTCATGTCAGACACCAGCTCTAAATGAAGACATTTAGTTACAAAACAAACTATTACAATGACATATCCTTTTGAAACAACACTTCTTCTAATTGTAGATTGTTTAATATTGAAAGGGCCACAGTAGTCAATACCCACAATGCTGAAGGTCTTTGCTTCATTAACTCTATCAGAAGGTAAGGATCCCATTAACTGAGAAGCTGTCTTGGCTCTAAATTTATAACATGTTATACATTTATTGATAACATTTTTAACTTCTTTGTTACAATTAACAACCCAATATCTTTGAGATAAGTTACACATTGTTAACTTTAATCCTGCATGCATTAATGCTATGTGCTCATCTCTTATAATTAAGTTTGTAACGTGACATTTTTTAGGTAAAATAATTGGGTGCTTCTGTGAGTATGTGATATTTGCATTTTGTAATCTGCCTGATACACGAAGCACATTATACTTGTCAATGAATGGTGCTAATGATTTTAAGTTAGATTTAAGCGGCTTATTGTTTCTAATACAGTGGTACTCAGTAGCAAAATATATACTTTGAATCTGTGAGAATATCTTATTTTGAGCCATATTTAACTCTGATACAGACAGGTGACTATTGAGTCTGTTTATTTTGTTTTTACAATTACTTACAAATCTTAATATCCATGCTACCACCCTTACAGTTTTATTCCAAGAAGAGAATCTTTTAAATATATAAGGTATATCAACAGTTGCATTCAAACAAACATCCTGCTTATTTTGTGTGGCATTTAGATGCATGCATAATAATTGGTCACAAGCAATTTGTTGCTGTGGTTCATAATTCATTGTAATATGATCTGGTGATCCCTTCCACCACAGTGTGTTGTTGTGAAGTTCTAAAGGATTGCACCCCCTTGATAAGCAATCAGCTGGATTGAATGCACCTTCTACATGAACCCATTTACAATTCTTAGTTAGAGAATGTATAATATTAATTCTATTTTTTATAAAAACAGGTAAGGACTTTTTTGAGCTTAGCCAACATAATACAATTTGAGAATCTGTAAATAGATATCTATTCTTAATATTAATATTAGAGTAAATACAATTTACTTTGTTATACAATTGAGCTAAAATTAAAGCAGCATTTAATTCTAATTTAGGTATTGTTAGCTTATTTTTAATAGGTGCAATTCTAGATTTTGAGCACAATAATGTAATATTAACTCCAGTATTATTAACTACTTTTATATAAATACAGCATCCATATGCAATGCTTGATGCATCACAGTACCCTAACAAGTCTATATATTGTGCATTACAAACATTAATATTTCTATTTATTTTTATTGGTGGCATAATAATTAGTTGTTTATAGAATTTCCACCAATCTTCTAACAATTCAATAGGTATTGGTGAATCCCAATGAAGATTCTCCTTCCATAGCCTTTGTATGAAATGATTAGCTTGAACTACTATTGGTCCTGCCAGCCCAAGAGGATCATAAAATGAGCCTATAAAACTTAAGACTGAACGTTTATTCCAAGATATTATATTATTATTAGGACAACCCACAGATAGTTGATCACTTTGGACATTATAAGACAAACCTAATGCTTTGATTGTTAAATTTTCCTGGCAAAGATCATGCTCATCAAAGTGATGTTTATCAGCTGGGATACCTTTTAGTAGACTCTTGTTGTTTGAAGCCCATTTATGTAGCTCCAAGCTAGCATGTTGAAGTAAAGAAATAAATTGATTTCGTACCTGTATAGCAGACTCTATGGATTGGGCCCCAAACAGAGCATCATCTACATACATTGAGTTGCGAACAACTTCAGCGGCCATGGGATACTCCTTTTCATACCTGTCAGCTAGCTCTAGTAGGCATCTAGTTGCTAAAAAACTTGAACTCTTCAGTCCATAGGTGACTGTTTGTAATTCAAGAATAATTATTTTATTATTATTATCCTTCCATAAGATGTTTTGTAAATGTCTAAAAGAAGGGTCTATTTGTATAGCTCGATACATATGTCTAATGTCAGCTAAGAAAACATATTCATAAGTTCTAAACAAAATAAGTATGTCAAAAAGATCTTTTTGTGTTTTTTGACCACATAAAAGTACTTCATTTAAACTGTTATGATTAGAAGAAGCTTTTGTATTACCATTGAACACAACTCTTAATTTATTTGTTTTTTTTCGGTCATTTCTTATGACAGGGAGATGTTGCATGAAATATCTGTTTTTTATTTCAGAATATTTTAATGGTAAAACTTTGGCATGTCCTAATTGAATGTATTCCTGTAAAAATGTACTGTATTGTTTGCTTAGTTGAATATTCTTAGCTAGCCTTTTTTCTATGCAATTTAATGTTTTTATAGCTATAGGGTAAGTGTTACCTAAGTTTAGCTGATCTAAGGATTTTATTAAAGGTAAGGAAACTATAAATTTATTATTGATTAGTTGTACAGATTTTTTAAATTCTGTTTCACATAATTCATGCTCTTCTATAACCTCCATTTTCATTTCAGGAACCATTTCAGTATCCCAAAACTTTGTCAGGAGGTAATCAACACTTTCATTGGTGTTAAAATTGATAGAATGCATTGCTACAAGATTGTTATTACAATGAATATTATTTTCTTTAATTTCCCCAGAAATAATTGAACCAAACTCAGTATCCATTAGATAGAGTTCACTGTTGGCTAGCTTAATTTTATTGGGTAACATAATTTTGAAGAACACATCAGCGGATAGTAGAAATGCTATGTCCTCCGGGTTGTTGAAATCATTGTCCGCAAGTACTACGGTATCCGGAATTGTGACTTGTTGTATATCTATTTTATGCTGAGGTAACTTTGTAGTTATGACATCTACTACTGAACAGGTCACCTGACACTCATAGTTATTTTGAAGCGACCTCAATTTGACATTAGCTACCTTGGTAGTAGTTTTATTTTGCTGACCTAAGGCAGAAATGTTAAGTTTATTATAATCTAACTTTAGATTCAACAATTTGGCAATGTCGGTTGTGATAAAAGAAACTTGACTACCACTATCAATTAAACCTCTAGCAGTTATTTGGTATTTACCATTTTGGCTGAGAATTTTTGCCTTAATAGTAGGTAGTATTATTGTACTATCACCGTTATTGCTATGTAAAGAAGCTTTTGCTTCTTTTGTCTCAATGTGCAATAGTGAGTTATGCTCTTTGCTATTGCAACTGGAACATTTAAAGTGGAAAAGACACTTTTTTGTATGTGCATTGAAGCATATTTTACATAAATTATTAGTTGAAATGAATTCAAGCCTCTCCTTAGGAGATAAGGACTCAAATTTTGTGCATTTAAATAATTTATGTTCTTTTGAGTCACATAAACGACAAGATAATAATATATTTTTGCTTGCAATATTGGTGACCTTGATTTTTGAACATTTGTTTGAAATATTATTTGACTTACCTTCATGTTGTTGGCTTTCTTCAAAACTACTAGCCCTTTTTTCTAAAAAGTTAAAAAAATCAGCTATCATTGGTAGGTTTGTTGCATCCCGTTCACTGTGATATGCTCTGCAAGAAAACTTATCAATCTTACGTAGCAAAATTGTTAGTATTAAAATATCCCAGTGTTCCGTTGGCTGTCCTAGCGTTTTTAGGGCTCCTAAGTGGAGACGAGCTTTAGTGACTAATTCCCTTAAGTTGCTGGCAGACCCACTACTAATTACAGGAATATCTAATAAGGCTTGAATATGATTGGATATAATAAGAAATTTGTTATCATATCTTTTCTTCAACAGATCAAGCGCTTCCATGTAGGAGTTTCCTACCAAAGGTAACCCCTCAATTAGTGACAGCGCTTCACCCTTGGTATATTTAAGAAGATAGAACAATTTTTGTACATTATTTAGCTTATTATTGTTGTGTATAACTGCCGTGAAAAGTTCTAAAAATACACTATATCTTGTAGGGTCCTTTCCATCGAACACTGGAACTTCGATTTCAGGTAACTTTACTTGGTCACACTTGTTAGAATCTTCTTCTGACCGCCTCAATAAATTTTTTAATTTTGATATTATGGCTAAGCATCGATCTTCCAAGGTGTCATTATCAAAGTCCTGTTCGTCGCAGGTTCCTTCTAGCATGTACAGCTGTAACGTTAACTCCGTTGACTTCGCCATTGTTGTTTCAACTTGAGAAATCCTTGTATTTATGGCTTCTCTATCTTTAAGTGTAGCATCAGTCTGCTGTTTGTAGAAATTTTCAGCCTTTGTGAGCGAGCTCTTGCACTGGGCGATCTTGGTTTTGATTTTTAGTTTTTGTTGATCTTTGTCGTCACCACCCATGGCTTTTATTTGTAGTGATAGTGATTAAAAGCGAAAGAATACTCAAAATTCCAAATTTTATTCGGGTTGTGCTCGATGTTCAATTGCGTTTCACTTTTGGCTTCTCGAAACCACAAAATGGCCTCTCGAGCTCGATACGCCGGCAAGCACTTTTATGCACTTGTTTCTGTTTTTTCTTAGGATTCTATTATCCCGGGTTTCGGCACCATTTTTATGTTTATCGATGTTCGAAATAAACACAAAAATATTCAATTATACTGAATTTAAACTTTTATTAAATAAGAAATATACAGAGACACATATAGTACGTATGAACGGGAATGAAGGAAGTGACTTATTTTTTAATGACAATGTTGCCACTAATGTAAAATTAAAAATATACAATTTTTAATGTTTACGTTCGTAAACAGTCAGTATTACCGGCCTGTGGTCCGACGGAAGGTCCGGCATGACTTCCTGTATCGGTGGTGCGTTGAGTCCTTTGTAGACTACAATATCTAGTACATCTTGAGAGGCGTAGCCGTAATGTGTGGGCTGGTCGGGCCCCTCAACATAATAATCGTAGGCCACTGAGTCGTTATAGAGTTGGTTCCCTTGTGGGTAGTTTCTTGTTGAATCCCACCAGGTATTTTTAGAATTCAAGTCTCCTGCGACGATGGTCGGGCAATCGTCCGTCATTAAGCTTCGTAATTCCGAGATGTTCCAGCTGATAGTAGGCGGTTTATATGCCACGAACACTCTCATTTCTCGATCGCCTATAGATATTAAGACGCCGAGTGCATAGAATGACGTCCCATTTGGTGGTGGTATCGGTTGGTGGACTATGCTGCGTTTTACAAGAATGGCTAAGCCTCTAATCGCCGATCCTGTATCGCTCTTTTCATCCTTCCTGTACGTGAGATAATTCGGAAGCTTGAATATCTCGCCTTCTTTAAAATATGTCTCTGATATGAGCATTAGGTCGATATTATATTGACTGAGGAAGTGGCCGACCAATCTCCTCTTCCCTCTGAGTGTCTGCGCATTCCAATGCGCTATTTTGAGTGTATTAGCCATTGGATTGCTTGTTACCGGCGAGCTGTCTGAGGCATTCGTCCCTTAGATTTGGTCTTGCTATGGCTAGATTCATCCGAAATAGGTCGGCAGACATTGGTGCAGTCCCGCTCTCTTTCCCAGGCATGGTTGTATTCATGACTGGTTTAGGAGTGGGTGCAGTCTCAAATGAGGTTTTCTTTTTTGTACCTCGTTTCTTTCTCCTTGAGGCCGTTACAGGTCTTGACCTCTGGGTGGCATCGTTTGCTTGCGCCATCAGGCTGCTACTGCCCGCGGTCATCTCTACCATTACCACTGGTGGGGCGGAGTCTCCTGTCCTCCTCCCTGACGTTCCAGTTCGGGCTACAGTCCCCGCAGACTTATTCCTTCGCTCTCTCTTGTATATCGGACAGAGCGCGGCATTATTGGCTGTATGAGGGCCTCCACAATTGGCACATGTTGCTGGCTCTTCTTTCGGGCGTTGACACTCGTGGGCGGGGTGAGACCCCCCGCAGCGAACGCAGGCCAAAGGCCGGTGGCAGTTTATTGAGGAGTGGCGGAACTGTTGGCACCGGTGGCACTGTGCCGGTCCCTTTTTGCCCCGCCACGCCTCGATCTTGATGCCTGGCATATTTAGGAGTTCACTGACATTATAAATGTCAGGAACTAAATTAGGTGTGCGCTTAAGGACGCAGTGGAAGAGGTGACCCGGTCTACCTCCCTTTCCCTTGATGCGTCTGGCATATTCGGGCTCAATGTTTAAGTTTCTGAGCGCTTCCATAACATCTTCTGGTTCAGAGTCGGCTAGCAGTCCTCTGATAGCCACTTTGAGGCTCCTTTCTGCAGGCAATGAATATGAGAACCAGGAGATGTTCTCCTCCTTCTCAATCTGAGTAAGGTACGCCTGTATCACTCGATATTCATTCGAGTCCTCCGGGATAAATCTCACGCCTAACTCGTATGGCCGGGCGTTCGGTCTGCGACCCAATTTCTCCGTGAATATTTTAAAGTGAATTATCCAGTTAGGTAGTCGCTCTACTATGAGCGGCGGATATCTGAGACGTTTTTGCGTCTCTTGTGGTGCGCCCGTCGCGTCCGAGGGCTGTGGGTGCGGTGAGCTATCATCGGTCACTTGTACCGGGCCCTCCGATAGAGGTCGCTCTTCTGTGCTTGTAGAAAGCGCTGTTTTAGGCGGTCGCGTTACCGGTTTCGGTGCCGGTTCCTTGGCCGCAGTTGCGTATGTTTGCTGTTTAGCAACGCTTCTCTGTATCAATGAGATACGTTCCGGTTTGAGAGGCAAATCTATTTGTTTTGCCGTGTCACTGACTACGGCTGTACGGCTCGCCGGCTGCTTTTGGAGCTTTGTAGTTCCTAATTTATCCGGTGAGGGCGCTCGTATAGGTGTTTCGCGAATTCTTTTGTCTTCCCTCGGAGGGAGCGGCTGTTGAGCCGTGGATCTTGCAGTGGTTGCCGTTCGGGTTGCTGGTAATGGGTTCTCCGGGGGGTAGGGCCACTTAGCTAGGTTCCCCTCCTCGCTGCCGGTGGACTCGCGCCCTCTGCGCTCTGCCCTACCGACCGGGCTCATTGCGTATTGTACGCGACTCTCTGTAGGCCTGAGAAAATGATCGGAGACGCGTTCTAGCTCCCCTACCATCTCAGGCGTTAACTGCGGGCGTCCTTGAAGTACTCCCAGGAAGCTTTGAAACATTTTCAGCATTGTTGTTAGGTTCTCCGATAGTTGGCCTTCATACGCACACAACGTTTGGCTGAAAATGTCGATGTTTAGTACATCTTGAGTTGATAGTCTCGGTGTTGGCGGCTTCATTAAACTACTCGATGTAGTTTGCGTTCTCGGGTCTCGCGGGGGCGATCGTCGTGTGGGAGAACGGCGCGGAAGGCTAGGGTTCCGTCGTCCGTGTCTCCCTCGTGTCTCAGCATACTCCGTAGGGCGGCGCTGGGGTGTCGTAAAGTCGTCCTCTGATTGGCTCAGAGGACGACTTTTTAGAGATCCGTAAGACGAAGATCGGTCGAACTGTTGCGACTTTTCTCCGCTAGAGGCGCTTCGGATAGTCATTCGGGCATCAGCGTGGTCAGGTGGGGGAAGCCGGGTCGTCAGGTCATCTTCTGATTGGCCATGAGAAGGGCCTTTTGGGGTTCCGTAAGCGACATCAGTCGAGCAACACGGTGGTGGCGCTAGTGCGACACGCCTCGCGCAGTGAGATTGCGCATGCGCGATCCCGAGCGAGATAGCACGTTCTCGCGACGCGATCACTACGCCCTCTCACTCGCACGCGTAGGAGGAGTGGGCGCTCCTTTTTGAGCATGACCACGAGTTTATAGTTATTTATAGATTTTCATTTAGATTATTTTTTCCATGAAATTCTGCCTAACATTATAATGAAGAAAAATTTTGAAGTATGGATATATTTCAATATTTCACAAAAAACTATTCAACGGAGATCGATTAAGCTTTGCAGTAACATAGTTTATACGTGAAAATAACGCAGGAAATAATATTTGAAAATGTTGTTTTAATTAAAAGCTCGCAAAGCACTTGCGACTCCCCTGGTGTTTGCTAGTGTTTATGGACGGCGGTGATCACTTAACATCAGGTAACCCACCGGTTCATTTGTCTCCTATGATATAAAAAAATAATTGGACAAAATACAAAGATAAGTATTTAATAAGTTTCAAATAATTTGGTAATTTGCGAGGTTTTTTTTTCGATCTGACTACGCTATTGACCCAGTAAGGTCTTAACAGCATCACCGGACTACTTAGTCGAGCACTTAAGGCACTCAGCCGATTTTATTTGACAACTGGCTCAAGGGTGCATGGCACACCTCGGCTTGGGCTGTTGCCCGATACATACAATTCACGACCTATCTGAACTTTTTTTTTTAACGTGGGGAAATCCCTTATAGATACTCACCCTCCCGGGGGAGAGAGTGGGTTATGTCCGACTCGCACGGACTAAAACCCCACGGTGTACGTCTTCCGCTATAGTTGGGGCGGCACGAGATCTCTATAGACTTCATCGTGCCGCCCCAGCGGTTGGCCCAGCAGCAGAAGTGCTGCCGCCGGGCCTTGCCTTGTAAGGAGACAGCCGGATACACACCGGCCGCCTCCTCCGTCCGCCGGACCCGTGTAATCGGAAGATGGGGCCCCCGACCCATCTTCCTGTCTACCCTTTGTTGATGGAGACGGCCACTGTGAGGGTCTTGCTCACGGACCCTCTCTGCCGCCTCCTTTTGCGAGACGACCTCCTCACAGAAGGAGGCAACAACACTCCACACATTCTCGGTGCCGAGCATGGCTTTGACGACGCTCGGCAGCGAGAGATCATCACCCACCGCCGCAGCCAGAATGCGGCGTCCCTCCTCCCACGCAGCACATTCGGAAAGTGTGTGCTGCAGGGTGTCGGGTTCAACGCCGCACCCATGGCATACGGCGGTCGGCTCCCTGCGTGCTATCCGGTACAGGTACCAACCGAAGCACCCGTGCCCGGTCAGCACCTGCACCAGACGAAACGACAGGGAGCCTCATCGTCGATTGCACCATTCGGGCAGGACCGGGCGGACGGCGTTGATAGTATATCGACCGTACTGCACGTCCGCCAGTTCCCGCTCCCACCTCTCCATCCTTAACCCTCTCTCATATTTTCTTCTCTGCTCCAATTCCCCGGGAGCTAGAGGATCTCCCATCTGTTTCTTAACCGACGTATACTTATATACGGCGGCAAGCACTTCCGCCTCCAGCTCCCAGGAAAGAGAGCCAGCAAGCACCATGGCCGACGCAGAGGACACTGTCCGGCAACCCCGTATCACTCTCAACGCCACAGTACGTTGCGCGGCTCGCAACGCACGGATATTGGTAGCGTTGAGGGCGTCCACCCATAACGGCACCCCGTAGGCGGCCATGGACCGCACCACCCCCATGTATAGGCGGCGACAGGCGGCACCCGGCCCCCCCGTATTGGGGAGGAACGACCTATCTTTTTTCCAACCTAAGCTAAGCTAACTATACATATATATGAGTTGTTGAAACATATATGTGTACCAAGTATACATACCTCAACAACTCATATATATATATATATAATATTCGATAAGGGAAAGAAACAAAACCCTTCCACTTTCATGAGTTAGCATGTATGCATGCTCGTGTGTGGGGGTGATATGTGTAATTTTGTCTCAGCGATGTAAAATTTTGTGTCACTGTATCGTGCGAGCAATGCACTCAAGGGCTCCACACCGAGGGAACGGACCTAGGCTTGAGTCGCTGCCGAGGGGGGCCTAATCTGGTGTAATTTGCGAGGTATTTTAGCATGCACTACGGATACCTTTATGGTTACTCGAAGATATAAATGTAAACAGTCATGGGTAGTTGCTTGTTAAAAATATATGAAACATTTGAAACGTTCACTTTTCGTTATTTGATATTTTAAATACAACTTGTGACGTCACGATACAAGACTCGACCAGCCTCGCTGTCACATTTTCTTGATTTCCCTCCGCTCAACATAATAACATGATTTATAAATGACCTCTAATAAGAACGAGTAATTGAGACTTCGTCAAAGATATTTACTTCAACACGAAACAAAAGCTAAAGTGAAAAAAATCAATCGTACGTGTTTCTTTACTTACATTTTCAAACGAACTAGGATAATAATTTCGACAATAAAGTTCCAACAACTCCCTATTAGGCTCTTCTGAACGAAATCACATTATATCCCTGGTACCTAAAATATACAAAATGTAATTTTATCACATAAACTCATAAAGCTTCTCATTAACCGTTAGGACAAGTTCAAAATCACTTTTGTTTTTGGCACTAAATTAAATTAACGAAGTATTATACTTATAAAAAGAGAAAAATATTTATTGTAGTAAATATACGAGGCATAAAATTGTAAAAAACAAGTGGAGATAGTCGTAAGGACTGTCGACAGAAGTGAAAAATGAAACAATGAAATAACTGTGTTCTTTTTTGAATTATTTAAATCATTTGTAGTTTGAATTATTCCAATTTCATAATTTTTAAAGTGACATTGTTACCATTAGTCTGGTTTTCAAATCTATTTGTGACTCCGAACAATAGTTATGCACATTTTATACAATTTACAAAGTAATTAAATATATGAGGTGCTGCACAATCTCTGTAGAAAAGCACCTTCTCAGAGCCTTAATTGAATAAAGTATATTTTTTTAAGTTATATTTCTTTTGGCACGTTAGGGAATAATGATGAGAGTAAATTTTACGAGGCACACGCACACCGTCACGAAGAACCGACACCCTGAAATTTGCTGTAGTCATCATTTTGTTTCTTTTTATTTGTTGTTTATATTAAAACTTTCAATGTATTAAATACCTTTTTCTGTTATTCGTGTCGTTTTTTCTACAAACGTAGAATAAGGCGAAAGATAAAATTTTTGAAAAGATTATTCTCATCTTACGCCAAAGAAGTATAATTTCTAACGCGTGTACATAAGTAAATAAACCCATTTTTTCCAAAAAATCAATACTGTCCACGAACGAAATAAATAAATAATACAATCATAAATAAATAAATTAATAGGTGATTCCTAATTATCATAATACTGTTAGTATTCAACATGGAAATAATTATTATAAATAGACTTTCAAAAATGTAATATAAACATTGGCTGGATAAAACGAACGAATTTCTCACATAGTACAATACTTTAATTTAGGGATGGCGATCTGCGATCGATTAATCGAATAATTAATTTTTAGGTATAGAAACAATTAATTATTTTAACCTATGTTACCCATCGAATCAGGCCAGTGAATCGATCTCTGATACTATAAAATTTGATTCAATTTCATGATTTAATTTCAAAAAAACCCATAAAAAATAAGAAATTGATTTTTGAATAATCAATCCTCCATACCTCGATTTTTTCACGAATTGATTCCACAGACCACAATTCGGAACGATATAAAAATTGAATAGTTTTTTGCGAAGAATCTCCATCCCTTCGTTCCATTAAAGTTCTTAATCGCGTATATTTTGAATCGTTCTCATAAATCTATATCAAGTTACATCTATTCCTGCTATAAACCTTATTGTTGTTCGCATTGTGGGGAAATCATTTTTCCTTTATCAATAGTACGAAGCCACGAAACACAATTGTCGGAAAACGTACAAGAAAATAGGGATGTTCTTTTATAAAAGTATTGTTATTTTAGGAATTACTTAAATAGCTGATTGGGACTCTTGTATGTTTTCACTGGAATGGCAAACACAATGGACGGATCACGAAAATAGGTCCTAATAGAATACAAGAGAGTAAAATTACATTACCGATTTTGAGAATATTATTTTTTAACATCTTCACATATTCTATTACTTTTGAATAACCGCAATTGGCGACAAATATTATGAATTCCATTTGCGAAATATTTTCTTTTATTTAAACAAATTGTATAAAATTAAAATTTATAATATAAAATAGATTTCTCTAGATTAATTCTCTATTGACTACTAGAGTTTTATAAAAATATTTTTAAATAATTAATAAATAAAAAAAATTTAAACACGGTGGAATGAATATAGGCAACCTGTCACAGCATCTTGGCTGAGCCCTATTCGGGTGAAGTTGAGATGCTGTACGACTTGGTGATGATACCTCATCAGTGATTCTACTGATGAAGCTAGAAAGATTGTGGAACAATGAGACTAATATGTTCGGTGGAATAAACGCATCTAAAAAAATGAATTTTGGGATTTAATTGCATACTAGTGGGCGCCAAGTGGTCGACATTCGGCCATAGTTATTTGATATTTTAAAGTTTGAACTTTATTAGGGTTCTTTTGTCAGAGGGTATACTTCTATAATCAAAGGTTTTTATCATAATTACTCAATTATTTGCCATGATCTTTAACTATATAAACATTAAAAAAGTCTTTGTGTAAATGAAAATTGAAATTAATTATAAATTTGAAACACATATCACGTCGTAAAGCTCTTAAATTTTAAGCAAACATAATTTTATGAAAATAAAGGAAGTTATCGCAACCCATGACACAATTTCCAATTAATTTTACACGACACTATGGGGTGGTATTTCTGGGTGATATTGAATTAAATGTAGTAGTAGTCTGTTCATTATGACAAATAGTGATATGCCCAGTATTATCGTTTGGAAAAGTAATGGATGCACAATACAATCAAATGGTCAATTCAAGACAAAGACGTTTTTAATACTACCATTAGCTTTTGAAAATAAACTCTTTTTTGTTGATACATGAGGTTGAATTGCAACATTGTAACCGCGGAGGTCTAAGTCATGGATTACTTTTATGAACAAAATTCTTATTTTTATTATATAAAGTGTTATTTGGCTCATTTTTTTTATTAAATCAGCATTTGAAGTGAGTTCACCATAAAAAATAATAAACATTACAATAATAGTTATATTTAATAGTAGCATTGTTGAATGTAGGATGAAAAATGGTAATTGGAACGTAAGAGTTTTTTTTTAATTTTATTTTTGGCAATCAATCTTTCAGATTATTACTGCCATTGTCGAGTATTCAATAATATTACAAGCGTCGTATGATCATTATAATATCAAGCGTCGTGTCAATCAATATTCTAACAAGATGGTGGGTCTCTTGTTAGAACCCTCCAGGGAGTTTTTGTGACACCTCAGAATTTCATGCTCCGTGGTATTATTTTCCATTCACTTCACTTATGCACAATAAACTAACCATATTACATAAAAAACCACCAACTTTACACAATATAGAGTCAAGTAACACAAGATTATGAATAAAATATAAAATCCACTACATGACAGACTGAGATCCCGCCAAAAACCAACGTAAGAGTTAAAAAATACATACAGTCGAGCATAGCAACCTCCTTCACAACCTCTTTTGAACTTCGTAATTATTGACGGCTGTCAAAATGGCTTTTTATTTACATGTGTGTATAGGTTGTGTAAAATTCAAGCAGTAATGTGAGTAGTGCATATTTTAATAAAATTAATGTACTTCTAATGCATTTTATATAAAACAAACAGCTTTCTGCACTTATCCGCCATATAAACTTTAACTATGCCAAATTTTAAGTTCACCCATTTACGGCAAATAGGTTAAAAAAGGGGTACAATTTTTTTGCTTCACGTATTTATATATAGATTCCATATCACTTATTGTGTGATACGTAAAGATAAACCTTAGTAATATTATAAATACGAATGTCAGTCTGTTTGTATTGTTACGCTTAAATTATAAAATCGATCACCATGCATATTTGCATTTATATTCTTTGAGGTATAGAAAAGGACATGGAGTATATTAATGCGAGCGAAACCACGGGCAAAAACTAGTATATAGTAATCATAAATTATTATTTCTAGTTGTGTTGTTTTGCCCATTTTTTCCGTTTAACTCGATATTACCCGTTTTGTCCGCATATAAATAATTCAGTTTATTTCTTTATCCTTAAATCTCTTCGTGTAATATCAAATAAACCCGAATTATTGAGTTTTCCCTTATATTCGTATACGTATTTCTTCTATTATTTCGCTGCAATATCAATTTATTTTAAAATGATTAATCTACTTAGATTAACATTCACGATTACTTAAGCTTTTTTAGTTCATTGAAATTCCCGTAGAATATTCTAGATTTCTTTTTCTAAACGATTACCACATTTCCTAACATCCAGAGAGGGTTCTGAATAGACTCTGATGTGGTATTTTGTAAAGGAATGTTCGCTTCAAATCATCAGATACTCGCCGAGATTTTCTATTGAAATTCACTTTTCTGCGTAAAATGTATATAAAATGTTACTGTGAATTGTATATCCTTTCTTATGTTTAGCATCGAAGAGGCAAGTCTAGTAAATAAATATACAAAAATGTTTCTAATCTTAACGTTGAAAGAAAATTGAAAGATATTCTTATATAAATAAAAAAAAATTACAAAATGTCATAGTGGTTGTAGACGCACAACTTTAGAACAGCTGTACGTATTTCGTTTTTTTTTTATGTTGTATAATTGTTAGGACAAGGCTTATATGAAAGAAAATATGTGAAAGGTCCTAACGAACAGTGAACATTATGGGTTTAAAATTTCCATATAAAGATTAATAAGTGAATGAGACAGAAGTTATTAAGACATATCTTCAAAAATGATTTAAGAATGACGTAAACCCGTAAAAGAAAGTTTACTGTAAAAATAACTTTGGATTTCGTTACAAGCGGGTAATTACTTTTAAATAAATGAACTGAACGAGGAAAGCAAGTACCAATTGCCTTAAATACATATTTACTTAAGAATTAATTAGTTATGAACTAAACGGATAACATGAAAAATACGTAATTCAATTTAGGCCCTGAAAAGGTGCACATGAATGTCAAAACCACCATCGGTTCAGAAAACAGCCCAATCATCGAGAAAAACCGGAAAGAAAATATATCTGGTTTATTTTTAAATCAGACATATTTTTATAAGCATATTTAGTTATATTCGTTATAAAAACAGAGTCACAATTAATGATAGACTAAAATGTTACAAGATTTCCAAATCATATTTCAAAGACTAGCGTTATTTCGATTTCTTCGGAACAATTCCAAACTTTATGTCACAATAATTAAGTCAACTTTAAAATGACACATCTAAATTCTTTGTCCTAACGAGTTTTGTTAATGTACCATCCAAGGTAAAATTTGGTTACAGACTCCTTAAATTACAATCGTACTTTTCCAAAATCCTTCGTAGTCTTAATTGTAGGCAGAAAACGGATAAAGCCACATTTAAGTGTTAAACTTTTACTCGGTTCCATGTTTTGTTCCTTCTTAATGTTCTTCGAGTTAATTACTGTAAAATTTTACTTCACGAGTTTAGTACAATAAGTATCGAGAATTGTTTGTATTGTGCCAGCTTGAAAACACAGTGGAAGCAATTATTGGTAAAAAGCTTCTACATATAAATGGGCAGTTGAACACATTTTACTTCTTTGTCTTCCTTTTTAACACTTGTAACATCAGGGGAACCGCAAGTGTGTTGCCATCCTTTGTTTGGAGAGAAGGAGGTAAAGGGGAAGTACCAGTACCTATCTCTGGTCCGTGTGTAGTGTAATTAAATTCAAAATGAGTGTATTGTATCAAAGTTTTAAAGGCTGAAGCTGGCGTCACCCTTTAGCTATAAACATGTTCCCATAGCTGCTCTGAAGGGCCAAACCTCATTTAGACCACACACACATTTCCATCTTACGCCCAGTCACACACACATATACTATATTATTATCTTATTATACATATATTATACATCTTTACTAAACACCAGTAAAGGATACATGTTTTTATTTTGTCTACTTACAATTATTCTTACGTATCACTCACTATCTGTAATTGAGGAATCCTGTGTTGGCTTTCGTTGTTACATACTATAAGTCATTATACAATATGCTGTTGGATTTTCTAACAAATAAATAGATAAATAACAAAAACAAATAAGAAGAACAATACTGCTTCACCCTCCCTACAAGCAAACATATTTTAATTTAATATCTCAACTCGTAAACGAGTAATATTGCAAAGTTCATCCTACGACACTTTGTGTTGCCAATTCTGTTTTATCACCTCCATAATCCTCCTTGTGCAGAAATGCAATGTGCTTTCATAGTATTCATTTTATGGTCTTCTTTTATAGTGCAAATTATACTGAAACGGATTGTAATTAGCTCATAAAATATTTTACGTTCACGATACGTTCCTTAAACAAATATAAATACGTTTACAATAGAATATGGTGATGACATTAAAGTTTTACAGGAATGTCGATCAGTTATCTAATACAGATTAAACAAAATCAATTGCCCAATATAATACATCACTTTAGAGCAGCTACATCTATTTGGCTAGTTCCTTTTTTTTATGAAATTTCTTATAGCACGGTAGAGAAACATTTTCGTAACGCGTTACACGTTAAATGTTAGGTAGCTGTATATTTGCGTATATGTGTAGCATACCAGGTATATAAGCTTAAAGCCGCTGTTTTTATATTAAGAAAAACACATTTTTTTTATAGAAAGGATAAAAATATTTTATTCAAAATATTTTCCCTCACTATTTATACATTTTCCCATCTATAGGGCAATTTTCGGATAACACGCAAAAAAAACCATCTCTTTCGAGGCAAAAAAAAAACATCTATCCATTTTCGGACGTCTTCGAAAAAATTAAAGTGCCGCTCAGTGAGCGCGTGTCCTATCAATGACCTGATGTTTAGTGATCACCACCGTCCATAGACACTTGCAATACTAGGGGAGTCCAGGTGCGTTGCCAGCCTGTGTTGGGAAGGGGAGGGCGAAGGAAAGAGGAGGAGTGAAGATGAGGAGAGGTGGACCTTCGGCACTCTCACTGACCGAACGAAACGCAACAATACAAGCACTTTTACTTCACGTCGGTTTTCTGTGAGAGGGTGGTACAACCTGGACGAGCCGACCCATTCATGTTGAAGCCAGTTGCAGCTTCAGCGTAGTTCTACCACCTACAAGCTTGGCTCTACCACCTACACCTACAGTTAGTTCGAGAAAAAAATCTTGAAGTATCACTACTTTTTGCAGAGCAAAGCGGGCTTAAATAAATATTTCATTTGTAGTACTCCATGACCCGAAGGTGCAATTTATTCCTTTATTATGGTAACGTGTAGTCTTTGACCTAGTCGTATATATTAGCAAACTGTTTACTATAAATTACTCTTCAGCACGCGATACACTAGAATCAAACAATGAATTTATTGAAGGTTAGTTTACTAATGGCTATTATAATAGTATGTTAGTTTCTGCTATTTTTCGTGTTATTTTTTCTTCTTTACTTCACTTTGTCACTAAGTGTCATTTTATTATTATTATTTTTTTTATTTACTATCCTGGAGAACCCCTTGCGTTTTATCTCACAAAAGTATCCCAGATGTAACTTTATAACATTAGTTATCACTGTGTTAAGATTTATCAAAATTGTTTCAGTACTTACAAGGACAGATAGATATACAGACAGACAAAAATTGTAAAAAGATTATTTTTGGCTTCTATATCGATTACAAAGTCTACTCCTAGTATAATTTTCAAATAAATATTTAATGTACAGATTTCGCCTAGTTACAATTTTATTATATGTATATCTATAGATAGTTTTTGTGTCCGTCCAAATTGATACTTAATACAATTAAGTCAAAAATGTACTCGTTATTTAATTTAAACACAGACCACTTCCCTTACAATGTAGTATATTCATCATAATATAATTTGATACACCCTCAAGATTATTCATACAAATATATTTCTTATTCGTAAATTGTAATATTTCGTCAAATATATTTGATTGAAGACGGCTTCTTCCTAAATCTTATTAATAAATGTAATTTCATCTGTAAACTCGATTCAAGAACATACATTTAATTAAGATCCTCTGATCCGTATTCGTTCAATTAACAACGTTTAATTAATTCGAATGAGGTGGCTATTATTTTAGATATTATTAACTTATTCTAAGGATTAGGGCTTGTTCAGACGGAAACTAGTTGGAGTTTATTTATATCTTTTTATATTCATTCATACATTCGCAAGGCGGTGATTGGGTGCCGATTAAGGATATCGATCACGCGTTTTTCGTCGGATCTGAACAAAACCTTAGTATTAATCTGGAGCTTGACAACTCTTTGGTACTATAGTCTGCCCGCAACTGCTGTACCGTGCCATAGGTATGCGAGCGGCGAGACGAAGGGGAAGAATGGACTATCAGTGTCAGAGGCGCATGAGGTAAAATATTTAAAGATGGGTCGTGCGTGCTCTTTCCTTCCCACTTCCCACTTCCCCTCGCATACCTAAGGCGCGATACAGCGGTTGCAATCAAACTTTAGTTATGTTTTCGTGATCTAAATTATTCATGTCTCTTAAAAAAAACTGAACGTGCTTACCATAATTAATTGGCGGGATCTTAATCTCTCATGTAGTAGATTTTATATTTTATTCATAACCTTGTGTTATTTGTAATTTTGTTATTTCGTAATAATGGCGGTGTTTTTCGTAATAAAGTTCGGTTATGTACACAAGTGAAGTGGAAGGGAAATAATACACCGGAACATGAATTCTGAGATGCCACAAAAAGTACATGGTTAGTTCTAACAAGGGCGCCACCATCTTGTTAGAACATTGATATTGTCACAAAAAACTTGTAAGAATTACAGACTCAATAATGTCAGTAATAATCTAGAAGATTGCTTGTCAAAAATAAAAGCAAAAAAACAATTAGACAGAACCACTAACAATCTTCAGATACTCATGTTTGTAAGTGGTAGCGCCATGCTGAAGCTATAAATGGTTTCAGCAGGAATGGCTCAGTTCGCCCGGGGTAGTATCACCCGATCCACAGAAATACCCACGTGAAATAACAGCGCTTGCATTGTTGCATTTCGTTCGGTCAGTGAGAGCGCCGGAACCCCACCTCCTCCCCTGTCTCTTACCCCTTCCCCCTACCTTCATTCCCCCATCCCAAACACAGGCTCGTAACACACTTGAGACGCCTATGGTGTTGCTGGTGTCTATGGACGGTGGTGATCACTTAACATTGGGTGACCCGCCTGTTTGTTTGCCTACTATGACCTAAAAAAAGGATTTTTGATTTCGTATATGATAATTAATGTATATATTTTGTTAATTTTATTTACACCTTCAGACCTTGGATCATGGAGACGCGACCTGATGACGAGGAGGCCCCCACAGATCCCGCGGCAAGAAAACTAACACATCATGACTACACTGAACAAGATTTTGAAGGTAAGTTATCTTATTTATTTTATAGACTAGTTTATCTGTTTTTTTTTTTTAGTTTTAACATAACAACTTTCGCGATTTTTTTATCGATTCTCACATACAAATATTTAATCAACGAATCCAACGTGTATACAGGCTTATAACAGCCATTTTTGGTCACATAAATAACTTATGTACAATTCAAGCTATCGCATGTGAATAGGTGATTGGTGATAGAAATTCTAAAAAACCTAATTTTTGTACAATAAATGAGTGAGTGAGAAGAAAGTTGGGAAACCATCAAAAATATTGACAGAATTGACAGATTAATTTATAAAAAGAATTTAGAAAGCCCTCATTTAGAAAATTTACATTTACGTAACCGAAACCGCGGATGAAAATTCTATTGAGAATTATTTTCCTCGATCTCTTTTTTATTTTTGAAAACCTATTCCTTCGCTTGTTTAAAAAGTTTTATACGTTCTTCTACAGAACCCAGGCTACCTCAATGCTAATTTTCATTATAATCGGTTTATAGGCTTAATCATAAAAAAGTACCAAAGAAACTGACTAAGATTACTATCCTTTTATATTTCTAGCGAATGTATGAATTTAATAACTCCGAGCATAACTCGGCTCATATTACATACTAGTACTAATGTAAAAAAGTGACTAATAACATCATCTGATGTATTAATTATGTCTGTTTACTTATCTAAACGTGACATGGCTGCATTCAACATCCCAAGCAGCCAATGGGAGGCGCTCGCCATGGACCGTGCTAAATGGTGTCGCCTAATTCACGAAGGCCAATTAAAGCACGACACGACCTGGTTTCGGCAATTGGAAGAAAAACGCATGAGGCGTCACGAACAGGCCTCCTACCCCCGTCCACCTCGGGGTGCAGAAGTACATACTTGCCGAATTTGCGGCCGAGCGATTCGTTCGCTTTTTTTTTTTCGAAATGACTACGCTATTGACCCAGCAAGGTCTTAACAGCTTCACCGGACCACTAAGGCGAGCGTTTAAGGCACTCAGCCGATTTTATTTTGGCAACCAGCTCAAGGGTGCACGGCACACCTCGGTTTGGTTGTTGCCTGTTGCATGCACGACCTATCATAGCTAACCTAGCTAACTATTCATATGTGTATGAGTTGTTGAAACGTATATGTGTACCAAGTATACACGCTTCAACAACTCCTCCATATATTTATTATCGAAAAATTGAGAGTTTTTCAGTTCGATAAGGGAAAAAAGTAAGCCCTTCCACTTTCATGTGTAAGCGTGTAGCGTGCACGTGTGTGGGGGTGATCATGTAGTGTTATAGCGGTGATGTATATTTGTGTGTTACTGTATCGCGCAAGCAACGCACTCAAGGGCTCCCTACCGAGGGATCGAACCTAGGCTTGAGCCGCTGCCGTGGAAGGCCTAATCGGGGCGATTCGTTCGCGGATCGGCCTTGTTAGTCATTTACGAAAGTGCCGCCAGAATGCTACTCAAATCATCTGTTACAGATATAAAGGCATGATGATGATGATGATTACTTATCTACTTTTCTTTCGTACTTAAGTCGCGTCGTCATTTTAATCACAATAACTTTTGATAGAGTGAACCGATTTTAATGAAACCAAGAAATATTACTCGAGGATATGTTTTATGATTTTATTGATGAGATTTTATCATGAATATGTACACATTTGAACATGATTTATGTAGGTGGTAGAGCCATGCTGAAGCTATTATTGGTTTCAGCATTAATGGGTCGGCTCGTCCGGGGTAGTACCACCCTCTCAAAACCGACGTGAAGTAGCAATTGTTGCGTTTCGTTCGGTCAGTGAGAGCGCCGGAGACCCGTCTCCCCTCCCCTCTCCTCTCCCTTCCCCTCTTCTCTCCCTTCCCCTCTCCTCTCCCTTCCCCTCTCCTCTCCCTTCCCCTCTCCTCAAACCCTCTCCATTCCCCTAAACACAGGCTGGCAACGCACTTGCGACTCCTCTGGGGTTGCTAGTGTCTATGGACGGCGGTGATCGCTTAACAACAGGTGACCCGCATGTTCGTTGGCCTCCTATATGATATAAAAAAAAGAACACAGTTCTTTAGTAGTGACGCGTTTTCATATAAACGGATAAACAGAAAATTCTAAAAAAAATTCTAAAAATGATTGAAATGCATTTTATTTTAACTTTTTCCACAGAAATCTAAACTCTACAGACAAGTTAGATTTACATTCTTATCTTTATATATAAATTTCTTATGTACGTGTGTATGTCACTGAACTCCTCCTAAACGGCTGGACCGATTTTGATGAAATTTTGTGTGCGTGTTCCAGTGGACCCGAGAATGGTTTGGACCCGGTAAGTGTCATTGCGGTCGAATTTTAGTTTTTTTTTTATTATCAATGCCGGACAGCATCTACCTAATCCGATATTATTTATATTATATACGTTATATATATAAATAATAAATATATATAATGAGTAGTTACATGGCACATACAATAAATAAGGCAAGGCAATTTTCAGTGGGATAAATACCTAGTCTTGTTTCAACTAATCCAATTTAATCTAAGTGTTCCACTGTTCTAGGCGAAGTCATTAAACATGCAATCCTTGGTTGTAACTTTGCATATCCGCTTCTGTATTCCCAGTTCTCATTCCAGTGGATTTTCTAGGAAGATCGTGAGAAAACTTAAACTAATTTAAGATTTACATATACGAGAATGGAATAAATTTAAGTGTTTACATATATAACAAGTGCTTTTAATTATGCAACCCTATGCAGTATAATCAAAATTATCACAAGGTTATATAATGCGTAATGAATTTTATATGAGCATAATTATAATTAACTCAGTTGAATTAATCTGTAATCTTCAAGTGGATTACATACATTCGATAATACGGAAGACACTTTTATGAATTAATTTATAAGATTATGACAATGTTGAATGTTCCATACTTATTTTACTGTATAATTAATTAATGGAGATTTGATATTTGCGATTATAATCCTTTTTTAGGGATTAATTATGTCTCTGAGGAGTTTAAATTTTCATCACCATTGAAGCATTTTAATATTACTCTATGACTAATTATTCAATGACAACATGAAGATAAAAACAAATACGTGTTTTTGATTAATTAGTATCAAATACGTCAGACAATAAAGAGCTTATATGTAATTATTTTTTCCTTGGAAGAGTTTGGGCGTCGAGTTTGTTTATGTAGATTACTTACGAAAAAATGAATTTATTAGATATATTAAATACAAACTCTTTTCTATAGCTTCGCCTCCATTAAGTTGACTTGACTATGGAAACGTATGGAGGGTGTCCAACGCAATTTTACTAAATTTGTTGCTGGCTGAAATCAGATTTGCTGTCCCTACCATGCGGATTACAAAACTCGATTAAAACAGGTTAAATTCATATCGTTAAAAATTCATTAAAAGTATTACTATACAAGCTTGCCAATGAGGTTATTTTAATCCAGGATTAATTAATGAATGAGAATTGAATGAACTAAGTTTGAATATTCCTCAAAGGTTTACACCATATACTGTTTATTTTTATTCCAAAACTTATTACAATTAAACTTTTATCCGTTTTTCAATGATTACACATATATTGAAATTAATAGCAATGTTCCTAATATTGACAACTTTAAAAAAAAAATAGCGCAAAAGTATTTAAGTTATATGCATCTGAATTAATTGTTATCGTAAAAGTTAACACCGACGTCAAGTAACAGTGCTTGCATTGTTGCATTTTGTTCGGTCAGTGGGAGCACCGAAGGCCCACCGCACGTCCCCCTACTCCCCACTTCCTACCCCTCTCCCAACCACAGGCTGCCAACGCACTTGCGACTCCCCTGGTGTTGCTAATGTCTATGGACGGCGGTGATAACTTTACATCAGGTGACCCGACTGTTATTTTGCCACCCATTATATTAAAAAAAAAACATTTGGGTTCTCTTGTCCAGAGTCTAAACACGCTTCACGCTGTATAAACTAGCGGATTATTAGATTCATATAATATTTCCTAAGAGTGACATCGATATGGGAATAACGTAATAAATAAAACGACAATAATCACACTATTACGTGATTTCATAAAATGTACACTTCGGACTTAAAAAAGAAGTAAATATTCTACGAATTTACTAGAAAAATAACGACAAAGGCTTTACGAACGATGTTGTATTTTATGCAAACAGAAACGAATGTCGTTACAAGTTACTATGAAAATTGGGTCACTATTGTAACGAAGGTTCCAGAAATACGATCTTTATGTATGCCCATTCACATTTACTATAAGTCGTAACGAAAACTGGGTGTGTGAATGGCGTATTTTAGAAACCATTTGGGATGGAAATATTGAGAGAAGTATGATTATTATACTTTTTTTTTCATATACGGATACTGATTAGGTAATATAAATAAATATTTTAGCGTTCTACATGGTAAAAGTACATGAAAGAAAAAATATTTAAGCATTCGAAGTATGTACCATACATCCATCAATATGTGTCAAAAGTCACGAAAACAAATGAACAAATAAATTCAAAACACAAATACCTAAATTCGAATTTGGAATTCTAACCTAACACCAAATATTTCAGATCTAAGTGGTCAGTTCGACAAAACGTTAATTTCATATGTAAAGACCTAATATAATTACAATTTTAAATTGTAACCATATTGTTAAGTAACTCTCTTACATACTTAACCGCTTCTCATATATGGTCAGTATCTAAATATTGATCTTCCAGCCAATCAGGTATGTCACAATCATTGGCTAAACTCCCAAGTATTTATGTTAAATTGAGATATTGTGTTTTAGAAAATGTATATAATTATACACACATCAAAAAAATGTAAGCAACATGCGTGATATTACAAATTTTACCATTTATGTTAATTAATTTCTAAGTATTTACTCAAACAAAGTGCCTAGGTAAGTAAACTTTTTTGTTATTGATGACATACTGGCTGGTTGTAAAAAAAAATTTGATTATGTTTTGTTTTTTCATAAAATTCAAATGACTGCGAATTTGTTTGAATTTAAGTGCGTTTTAATTGCTACGTTTAGTCTTGATTTTATAATTTTACCAACCATTTAAATAAAGTTAGCGACAAAATTGAATTGTTAAATATTCTTTACGTCATGAAGCGACGTCATTTGATGGCAGATGAAATGCAAAGAGCTGTAGGGATGTTGCTAGCAGGAAGTAATCAATCTCAGGTATCTGGCAGGTATTTTGGCATTCATAGAAGTGTTATTTGTCGTCTTTGCCAGCGCTACAATAATACAGGAGAACCCGCTGAACAGCATCCAGGCCGTAAAAGGAGTACAGCCACTCGGCAAGACCAATATATACAACTGACTGTAAGACGCCAGCCGATGTTTAACCGCTCGAGAGATAAGTTTGAGGCTACAAATTTCAAGTGGTATTGATGTAATTCCTCAAACTATGCGAAATCGATTGCATGAGTACGGCCTACGAGCTCGATGCCCAATCAGGTGCCCACCGATACGTCACGGGAATCGCGCTCGTCGATATAAATGGTATAGAGAACGCATAACATGGACCCAGGAACAATGGGATAAAATTATGTTTTCCGATGAATCGCGACTCAGGTTTAAGCCTGATACAAGAAGGGTGCGAGTGTATCGTCGGCTCGGAAATACTGAAAGGCTCAGGTGCGTTCAGGAAGTTCATCCATACAGCAGCTCAACAGTTAGGTTATGGGCGGATATTATGAAGAACAGGCGAACTCAGCTCGTTTTTGTAAATGGAAACATGAATGCTGAAAATTACATTGAGGATATTCTCAGACCTTATGTCTACCTATTTGCACAAACCTTTGGCTCCGATTTTAGGTTAATGTATGACAATGCGCGTTCACATACAGCTCGGCGAACCAGTGAATACTTTGCAACAGAGAACATCCGGGTATTGCCCTGGCCTGCACAATCGCCAGATCTCAACCCCATCGAGCACGCATGGGACGTGCTCCAGAGACGTGTTTTGAAGGACTTAGACGGAGCAACAACAACCCAACTGCTGAAGGATTTGCTACAATTCCATTGGGAGCGAATACCGCAAGATGACATAAACAGTCTCATTAATTCAATGAATTATCGTTGCCGACAAGTTCTGAATAGCAGAGGAGACCATACTTTGTATTAAATTGTTCTATTCTTTCACAATAAATACATTTTCTTTAGAAATTTCATTTTGTAAAAGAAAGTTTAGTTTCTTATGTATCTTAGTTTCTACAGTATATTCTAATATTGTTCATTTCTGTTATTAAAAGAACTTATAAAGACAACAGCTGTTATTTTTACATCATAGAACCCTAAAGATATTATTTTAAAAATAAAATACAACGTTATAATGTGAACAACCATCCTAAAATTTAAAGTAGTACATGTTGCTTAGACTTTTTTGATGAGTGTATTAATATACAGTAGAATCTCAGCAAGTCTAAATCTAAGGGAGATGTGAAAAACTTCAACTTTTAAAGGTTTCGAATGCTAAACGGATATTAGAAAGTATTTTATAAAAGTTTAAGGTATTCGTCTACCTCGTGTGAACTAGAAACATGTATTTTTTTAATAAGTTGTTACCTTTAAACATAACATAGATCAAAATCGAAATCATTAAATAAGGTGTGAATATCCATTAAAAAAATCAAACAAAGGTTGTCATTAATATGGAAATCACGTTTAAGAAAATTTATACACATTTTCTTAATATTCGTAAAAGCATTATTTAGCTTATATATTCTTAAAATATATACACAGTTGTTAACTTAAAATCTCACATGTAGTAAATTCAATGTTCAGGTTCTGTAAGCTATTTCTTTAAGTTGAATATCTTACAGGAAAATAATGTTTAATATGTAAGGAGGTCAGATTTCCAATATGGTACCTCCAAGCTGTTTGAACGAAAGAGAACCAAGTTTTCTTTGTGAAAGTTTTTGATTTATGGAGATTCTACTGTAATTTGTCATTTTAAACTTTTAATTGTGTGACTCACCTCTGCGGTCAAAAGATTACAATGAGTTTAAATAAATATATTTAGAGAAAATCTCTAGTACAACGCTTTCATTTCAAAGAACTATTTTATTGATGAAAAGCTATATTATTACTGAGTGATTTAGACTACGTCTTATTAAAAAAACGCAAGTTTAATGGTTTTTTACTAGAAAAAGTCATGTATCAGAACCACTATTTGGTTGAAAAATATTGTTTCGATAACATTTTGTGACATAAAAATGATTCTGTCTGGATATAACCGGAAGCGATTGGCGCTTATCAACGTCGCGAACAGTGTTTTTCCTTTCTAAAATAGAAAATTGAACATGTAACTTTATATACCTACTAAATATTATATATGGTTCGAGAGAAATACATTACTTTTAATGGAATTTCAGTTATTTCATAGTAGATGCATTACATACACATGATTATATTCGGGCAGTTACGGTAACACGATAGTAGTTATGGCGATACTGCGGTCGGATAATATGCTTTTTATATTATCAGAGTGGGATAACGTCCGTTAGGCCCACTAGTGTAGATATATGTATATATACTTCTTCTATCCGTGTATATGTAACTAAACTCCTAAACGGCTGGATTGATTTTGATGACATTTTGTGTATGTGTAGGTAGGTAGAGCCACGCTAAAGCTATTACTGGCTTCAGCATGAATGGGTCGGTTCGTCCGGGGTAGTACCACCCTCTCATAAAATACCCATGTGAAGTAGCAGTGCTTGCATTGTTGCGTTTCGTTCAATCAGTGAGAGCGCTAGAGGCACAGCTTCCCTCCCCCTCCCCTCTTCTCTTCCCTTCCTCTCCCCTCTCCCCAACACAAGCTGGCAACGCACTTGCGACTCCCCTGGTGTTGCAAGTGTCTATGGACGGTGGTGATCACTTAACATCAGGTGACCCACCTGTTCGTTTGCCTCCTATAATATAAAAAAATATGTGTTCAGGTTTATTCAAGTATGGTTTAGACTCAAAGTTGGACCTGATATGTAGCGTTGCCGTTCATATTTGGGATTTTCTTATATCAAGGCAGGACGACGTCCACCGGACCTGATTTTTTTATTAACGTGGGGAAATCTTTTATGGATACGTCACCCTCTCGGGGGAGAGAGTGGGTTATGTCCGAATCGCACGGACTAAAACCCCACGGTGTACCGTTAGACCGTATTGTTGGGGCGGAAAGGGATCAAACTATGGTAGTCCTCTTGCGCTTGTATATTTATAATTATAGTAGGTTTATGGTCTATAAGATAATAACTAATGGAATTATAAATGATATTACGTTATAATAATTGTTATATATCATATAATATATTAACCACCACTACGTTGACCAAGAACATATATATAAATATTTTTCTTCCCTGTAATGTTTCTCCTCACCGAAAGATCTGTTTTATTGCATGATTCGAAACCGCATCGATTAGTATCGGCAAGCACACTTATAGGTGCTCGAGGGAGGGAGTTCAATTTGAAGGTTTATCCAGGCGAGCATTAAAAGATTACTGATAAATGCAAAATAACGCAAACTCCTTCCCACAGGGTAACTGGATTGAGTTAATACAAGTTTTTAATCATCTACAGGTCACAGAGCCCATACTGTGTTTGTTGGCGTCCACGTACCAGCCCGAAGGCATTCGCACAGGAAGCACAAACACCATCACCGCAACGGGGAAAATGAAAATGATGTTCCTGGTAAGGATTTCTTTTTTATAATATAGCCCGGTAATGTATCTATACGTAATGAAAAACGCAATGTAGACGAAAAACAATGCTGAACACTTAAAAATCAGCAGCCCAACGACAGTCGTCACCGTCTTACCAATCTGCAAGCCTCGGTTGCTATAGAGTACCTGATTTCAAAGCGCGTGAAAGGAAGAGAGAGTCACAATAAAGGACATTTTAAATTAAATCAGAATTTATTCATTTTATTTTATTACATTTAATAATAAACGCTCTAATAATTCTATATATATTTACTAAAGGAAATAATAATAATATGAAGCACTATAATTTACAAGGAATGTCTCTAACACATTTCTTATAGAAAATTACGAAGTATACAGAATTGCTTCATTCATACAACAACGAACTCGTTAGCTTTTCATGAAGAATCTTTTGATATACAGATAAAAAGAGTAATTTTCTTCCGAGATTTTTATATACATTCATGTGTATTCACATACAAAATAGTAATAAATACATCGATAAAATAAACTACTATAAATAAAGACAAACCGACAGTTTTTATTTTAATCTGGATACTAAACATATTTATCAAGGGTTTAATTATTGGTTACTGTAAAGTCAACATATTTTACTAAGCTTTCATAATTAATTCAGCATGATAATACCTTGAAAAATGAAAAAAAATATTGAAAACTATTGATGTTAGAAAATTATTTATATTAAGTTGATAATTGGGTCGTTATATTTCAAAATGAGCTATATCTCATTTTAATCCTGCATATAATTTTTGTAAAGATTTTTTATTTCAGTTTTTATACATTCAGAATGAAGTTCAAAATTTGCCGTTCGTAAGGTTTTTAATTTTTTTTTTATGATCTTCATTTCTTACATGTACAAAATTTGAAGATTAAAAAAAATTCCGTAAAATATTAGGAACAGGTAAAATTGAGTCAAGCTTATTTTTAAATATAACGATACAATTAATGGAAAGTAAAACTGTATATAGTTATGACGTCGTTGATAGACCTTAGTAAATAAAATTCGTAGGGCCAGGAATAATGTCTCGGGTTCGAAGATTGAGCGTTACAGAGGATGGAGAAACATGTAAGACTACTGCTTAAGATGACCACGTTCATTCAAATCTTTTTATTTTATTTTGATTTATAACTCATACCTTTACTATCGAGTGCATGATCAACCTTTTAAGTAACTTATTCTATACGTGACCATTTCTAGAACTTTCTATTTTGTGTTATCACTTATTATTTGTGAGCATGTTTGGAAAGTTTTTATTTCATCTAGTAATTGATCCTAGTTTTATTTTTTAACTAAATTGAAACATATAGATATATAAACAAAATTGAACTATCTATTGCTTATCCGTTGCCAATCTCATAAACATCTGAACCGATTTTCGTGAGATTTATGCAAACAGGAAGACGAATTTCAGTGTAAATGGTTCTTATATATCAAATTAGTGTTTTATATAAAAAAGTAAAACGAAAAAAAAAATTAAATAATGTATTTGATCAATCGAAATATGCGTTATTATTATCTATGTACTTTCACCATTTTATAGGTAGCTCATTGATTACATTACTGAAAAAATGTTAGAACAAAAATCAATAAAATCTTTGAAGGCCAATTGTCCTGCCTCATCGGTATTAAATTTTTCTCCTTGCACTAAGTTGTCCAAATTCCGAAAAAAGTGGTAAGCTTTTGGAGCAAGGTCTGGGGAATATAGTGGGTGTCGGAAACATTATACGATTCCTAAAATTTAGCTACCACCTATCGTCAAGTATGGGGTCTATCGTTGTCTTCAAGCAGCAGTGGGCTAGAGAAATCGACCGATGTCGTTTTTTTAAGGCTAGTTATATTGTCTAAACCAAGGTTTTGTTTTACAATTATCGTCAATACCGATTTACTGAGATCATCCAAGGAGTTTTTCCGTAGGCCAAACTTTTCAGAACAAAAACATTAGAACCAAAAGCGTACCCTTCGAGCTGTTTCTGTGGTGCTGATGCCACGGTGTAATATTCATAAAAAATGCAATATTTTAAGTTTTCTATTTTACAAAATGCACGAAGGCAAAGAAATTCAAACGGTGCGAAAACAAATTAATCACTAAATTCGACATACAAATACATAAGCCTAAATATGAAATAAATTTTAATTTGGACTCTGAACAAAAAGCCAAATAATTAAGATCAAATTGACAACGTTCAACAAACGCCAATTTCAGATTGGAGGCCTTAATATTAACTACAGTATAAATAATATTTGTTGTCATGTTGTCTAAGTAATAACATAATTTAGTAGGGGTAGCTTAAAATGGTTAAAGGATTTGTAGGGTCTTGATACTGATGATACAATAGACGTAAAGTAAAAGATAGTCTATAATGAATTTAGGAAAAAAATATATCGCTCCCCTGTGAGAACAATATAGACGAAAACAAATCCATGGGCACTAGCTTGTTCATAATATGAACATGAAGTGTAAAACAGTCATATAATATTAACCATTTTCAGTGACACCTCCCGCTCAGAGAGTACAATTTATACTTGGTGAAGATGTAGATGACGCGTCACTTGAATCACATCCACTGTTTTCTGAAATGGAAGAACTAGTTAAAGACGGTGATGAATTAGAATGGAAAGAGACAGCACGATGGATCAAATTTGAAGAAGACGTCGAGGAAGGTGGAAATCGTTGGTCTAAGCCTCACGTCGCCACTTTATCACTGCATTCGTTGTTTGAACTACGAAGTCTAATTCTAAACGGATCGGTGATCCTTGACATGGATGCCAATTCACTCGAACAAGTTGCTGATAATGTTCTAAATAGCATGGTCACAGATGGGTCCTTAATATACGATTGTAGGGATAAAGTAAAAGATGCTTTATTAAGACGGCATAGACATCAACATGAAAGACGAAATCACAATAACATGTCCAGACTTCCGTTAATTAGATCTCTCGCCGATATTGGTCGAAATCATTCTTCGTGTAAAAGTAAGTGTAATTCATTACTCGTGACTTTGTATTAAGAGGTTATTTGTAATTACAAAAAATATTATGGCGTTATCCAACTAGGTTTTCAGGAGGGTGGCTCTCGACGCTCTAGTTCGCGGAGTTGTCGGGGGTCTACCTCGTCTCCTCACACTGCTCTCCTCCAAGCAACTGATGCGAGAGGTTCTTATCTAGCAGTTCCAGGTTAGCCAAATCTGGGAATGGTAAAACTGTGTGATATTTGCTCGTTGAATTCACGCCCTTTGATTAACATAGATATACCTACACGCACTAAGAATAACATCCAAGATTATATGTATATACACGTTAGTGTTGTTTTTGTGAAAAATTGGTTATGATCCTTGACTATTGGTAATTGATACTTACATTACAGTGGAAGATAGCGGTGCTACAAGTGGACATTCCCAAAAAGGAGAATTCACGCGTTTCCTAGGCATCCCTAGCGCGGGTAACCGCTTATCTCCATCAGTGTTTGTCATTTAAATATAATTTTAATTCTATTTACAGCTGCCTCCACGTTATTGTTTACCAAAGCTTTGGTTATCATAAAACTGCCAACATTCTTATTTTTTATCATGCTTTGTCATTATACTAACATTTTTTCAAGGCTAGATATCATCTTGATACAACGTTGCTATAATTCAATTTTTACTACACACTAATGTAATTAAATACCATCAAAATTGTACTTTTTAATACATAATCACAATTAACTAAATCATAATTATTGTTATTCGTAATTATTTAAGCTTCTTCACCAAACCGTATTTTCACAATAGTAATTAATTATAGTTAACAGTTCAGCTTTTTAATGTGTATTTTTATACTTATATGTCAATGTTTCAACAACAATAATATACAAATTTTTACAGGTGCTGGTAACGATGAAGGAATGATAAAAAGTCCCAGCAGCTTTTCAATGAGTCGTAATCACAGTTCCACTGATCTTCCAATTAATGGAGATATAAACCATAAGAGCAATACTAACTTTATGCGGAAAATACCACCAGGTGCAGAGGCGTCAAATATTTTAGTCGGTGAAGTCGATTTCCTTGAGAAAACTTTATCAGCATTTGTCCGGCTTAAAACTGGTACTATAATGGGTGATTTAACAGAAGTTCCTGTACCAACAAGATTTATGTTCGTACTACTTGGCCCACCTAACAATAATTCCAGCTTTCACGAAATAGGTCGTGCTATGGCAACTTTAATGTCAGATGAAATATTTCACGAAGTTGCATACAGAGCCAAGAGAAGAGATCATCTATTAGCAGGTATCGACGAATTTCTTGATGCTGTGACCGTTTTACCACCGGGCGAATGGGATCCAGCTATTCGTATAGAGCCACCAGCTGCTATACCATCACAAGACCCAAGAAAACGACCTAATGATAGTCATCAAAAAGAAGAATTTGATGAAGAAGAAGAGGAACAGAGACAAAGAGAAGAATCTGGATTAGCTAGAAGTGGAAGATTATTTGGGGGATTAATTAATGATCTCAAAAGAAAAATCCCATGGTACTGGTCCGATTTTAAAGATGCTCTAGCATTGCAGTGCATAGCATCTTGGATATTTTTGTATTTTGCATGTTTATCACCAATTATAACTTTTGGTGGATTGCTAGGAGAAGCAACTGGAAAAAATATGGCCGCTATGGAGTCATTAATATCGGGATTTGTTTGTGGTATGGGCTACGGCTTCTTTTCAGGACAGCCATTAACAATTTTGGGTTCAACAGGTCCTGTTTTAGTATTTGAGACTATAGTATTTGAATTTTGTAGACAAGTCGGGTGGAAGTATATGTCATTTAGATTTTGTATCGGAACTTGGATAACAATTATACTGGTCATATTAGTAGCTATCGATGCAAGTGCATTAGTTTGTTACATTACAAGATTTACGGAGGAAAACTTCGCTACACTTATCGCCTTCATATTTATTTACAAGGTAATTATTAGTTGATATAGAATTAGGTCTTTAATCATTAACATTGCTTGTCTATTAAACTAATATTTAAATATCATCGTTATATATTTCAATATTCATTGGTTATTATTACATTTTCCAAAGTCTAATTATACTTGGTTCTTTCCATGACACATGTTCACAAAAATGATAGCTGTGCTCTCGACTGAAAAACTAATTCAATTTAAAATATTTACTATTAATCTAAGTTTTGTTTGTCAAACAGGCAGTCGAAAATGTTATCTCTATAGGAAAAAAGTACCCAATAAAGACACGACCCGATGAAATTCTCAATTATGAATGCTACTGTTTACCGAGCAATTATTCTAAAGTGCCGGAGTCATTTAACTGGTCGACTGTTGACAAAGAGTTTTGTCAGGTAAATTAATAATTAACTTATCACTTATGAGATATCAATAGCACTTCGTGTGGTTACACGACACCAGCATTGAATTCCTGACAATTTTGTATAACACTTTTTAGTAGACTTATCGAATCATTTGACTGATTCAATCATTTATGTTGCAGCTTTACAATGGGACATTAATAGGAGACGGATGTAATACAAAAGTTTACGTGCCAGATGTTTTCTTAATGTCAATAATATTATTTTTGGGCACATTTACGATATCCATAATTCTAAAGGATTTTAAAAACTCACTTTTCTTTCCAGCTAAGGTACTAATCTCTCCAAACTATTAATTAAACATATCAAAATATCATATTTACCAGCAAATGTTCTTATTTCTTTTAGGTGAGACAAATTATAAGTGACTTCTCTGTTATAATAGCGATATTATCAATGTCATTTTTGGATTATAAAGTAGGTGTGAAGACACCAAAGCTAGAAGTACCATCAGAATTTAAGCCAACATTGCCTACTAGAAATTGGGTCATAACTCCTTTTGATGGGAATCCGATATGGTCAGCTTTGGCCGCATTGCTTCCAGCACTTTTAGGAACCATACTCATATTTATGGATCAACAAATCACAGCCGTTATTGTAAACCGTAAAGAGAATAAACTGAAAAAAGGTTGCGGTTACCATTTAGACCTGTTTGTATTAGCCATCCTCATACAAATTTGTTCAGTGATGGGTCTTCCATGGTTTGTAGCGGCAACTGTGTTGAGTATAAATCATGTTAACTCGCTAAAAGTAGAGTCAGAATGTGCAGCCCCTGGTGAGAAGCCACAATTCTTAGGAGTACGAGAACAGAGGGTTACACATATATTAATATTTTTGACTATTGGTTGTTCAGTTGTATTAACTCCAGTTTTGAGTCACATACCCATGCCTGTCTTATTTGGTGTATTTTTGTACATGGGAGTTGCATCGTTGAAAGGACTTCAATTCTTTGACAGGATATTGATTATGTTTATGCCTCAAAAATATCAACCGGATCACATGTTTCTAAGACAGGTAAGTGAATGTAACATTTTTACTAATATACTTTTCTAATGAATTTCAGAGCAGGGTCTGTTGAAAATATCAGGGATTAGTTTCTTATTATTACAGGAAATATATTTTCTGTAATATCTATGTTTGGAATTATAAAACTATCATATAAGGAGCTAATCAGATTTACCAAAGAACCAATGCAAATTCATAATCAGATCATATTATAACCGACATGACTTTCAATTTTAACTAGGTATACAACAATAAAGGGATATATGCCCATCGCAGAAATAAAGAATAGCAAACTTTAACTATATTATTCATTACTTGTTTTAGGTGCCAATTAGACGCGTGCATCTATTTACAGCGATCCAATTAACTTGCCTCGTTTGCCTTTGGGTAATAAAATCTTTCTCTATGACTTCGATTCTGTTTCCATTGATGTTGGTTGTGATGATTGGGATACGCAAAGCTCTAGACTTATTTTTCACTAGACGAGAAATGAAGATACTCGATGACGTCATGCCAGAAATGACAAAGCGGAATGAAGATGAGTTACGCGAACTTGGAGACGCAGAGGTGGGATGGCATGCAAAAATCTTACGTCTTTGCCATCGCAATTGACCTAACTTCTAACCATTTTAATTTCTTTTTTCCATATCGCATAGTATGTATGTACCATGGTTTTCTTCTCATTATTATCTACTATAATTTTCCAAATAAATTCAGTATTATGTTACCAATCATCGTATATTATTTTGAACATAACTTTATTTTCCTCAACAACTAATTTATCACCTAATTTAAAAATATTTGGTAAGTACCTAGATATAACAAAAGATAAATAGATACACAATATTTAAAAAGTAATTCATACTGCTTGTACCATTAATTTTCTTCGGTTAAACCCTTATAGGATGCACAGAAGAATAACCCACCACACTATCAACAGAATCTTCAAATACCTCTTATAAATGGTAATATAATGAACATACCGTTGACATCCATCAATATATCGGAAGAAGTAAACAAAACCGGAATTTGGAAACAAGTTAACAGTAGCAACAAAACGAGAACTCGAAGCGATATCAAAGAATACAAAAACAAATCTGGAAAGAAAAAGTATGTATTGTTTCATACAAATTCTTAACGAAATATCATATGAAAAATATCTTGATATAAATGTTTAAGTACATTTTTAGCAATAAACACAAAAAGCTGATGTCAAAAACTGCACAATCCGAGATCGAAAGAAGACTATCTACAATGGCTGAAGTAGAAGAGGACGATCATTCAGTAAAGGTCTGCGTTAAAGACACCAAGTTTTAAGTACGCATGTCCACAAATCCGAATAGCATTGCATGTTTGCAATTAATTGTTTAAGACAACGTGCATGGTATCAAGCAGTTTTGTGTTTCTCGAACTGACTACGCTATTGACCTAGCAAGGTCTTAACAGCTTCACCGGACTACGTATCAAGCAGGTTCCTTTCGTTTAGCATACCTTTAGCACCCCAATCCAAACTGAAATAAGTAATTCTATTGCTGAAATAGGACTAAAATGTCGGTATACTCTTTCTAAAGCGTCGAATCTTTACTTGTCAGAACTTACATCCTTGTCATTTTTAAGGTGCATTTTGTGTGTATATAAATATTAAAAATCATTACATTTGTGTATGTATACTGAAATAAGTAGTAATATTATACATAGATAAGTTATAATACGACGTTGTATGTTTGTCACAGTTTATGTCATGTATATTTGTGTATATGTTTATGTGATATTAGTGTAGATATGTGTTATTTTAATTTTATGTTTCTTGATCTGAGGATGAGCGTCAACTTAACCAACAATTCAAAAAGTTAGGTTACTATTTGTATTATATCGATTTCGGTTTCAAGAAACTATGCTTAAAAAATACGCTTTCTTTTTACATTTTTGTATATTATTAATTAGATAAACAATATCTCAACGTCAACTCCACAATAACATATCACTTGATATTACCAGACATCATTAGGGTAAATATATTTAAAAATAAAAAAGCAATCACGGTTAGATGAATAATACTGTGTGTAATTGTATTATTACTTGACACTACTACTCGGTTGATTGTAAGCAAACACGGGTAATCATAGGTTCACTTGTACTTCAACCATGAACTACAGCTCTCGCCAAACTTTTTGACCACTTTGAACATAGTTGCACGGAACACAAATTTAAATAGGAATCATATTATATTATTAATATAATATATCATATAATAATAATCATATCATATTATATTATATTATGTTTATATAATCGAGAGAACTTAAGAATAAATAAATACCAATTTTAGATTTCTATAATAATGTTATAACTTTGTTTTCTATTAAGCTCTACATTACGCGTAAACACGAAGTTCCCGCTATATTCAGAGCGGCTAAAAATATTGACAAGTATAGTAATCTGTGTATACCAACATATATATACTTATCATTTACTCATAAATATTAGGTATTTACCCATGAAATTGCGGTTTTGTATGATAAAAATTAAAGGAATTTTTTTCATGAATTTTTTATTTGTATTAATCGAAGTAATCACCCATGCAATCAATGCATCTTTGTCAACGCAGTGGCAGTTTATTGATGCCTTTCTTAAAGAAATCAACTGGACGGGAGGCAATAAATTCATCAAAGGCATTTTGTACTGCCTCTCGGGTATTGTTATTTTTTCCTGCCAAGGAGTTATCCAAATTCTGGAAAAACTAGTAGTCTGTAGGCGCAAGGTCTGGTAAGTAGGGCGGATGACGGAGAACTTCTACCCCAGTTCTTGCAACTTGGAGACTGCCTGCTGTGCAGTATGAGGTCGCGCGTTGTCTTGCAGGAGCAGCGGAGACGAGTTATTGACCAATGCTAGCTGCAGATGTGCCAGCTTCTCCATCATTGTGTTCAGTTCTTCAAAGTACACATTTGCAGTAATGCTCACCCTGCTTGGTAAGAAGCTGTGATGAATCACACCCGCTATAGACCACCACACAGTGACCATCACTTTTAGAGAGGTAAGTTTTTGTTTAGGGCACTGTTTAGGTGCTGAACCAGGATCCAACCAACTTGCTCAGCGCTTGCGTTTATCAAGCAGAATCCATTTTTATCGCAGGTAATAATGCGGCTCAAAATTCCTTCACTTGTACACACAAGTCAAGTTCAAAAGGCACCTTTTGAACAGTGCAAGTCACGTCTCGACGGGTACTTCGCGCTGGCGATCATTGAGTTCGTGGGGCATCAATTTGTCAAGCTTTTTTACCTTGCCAATTTGACGCAAATGGACCAATATTGTTTTGACTCTAACTTCGAATGCTGCTGCTAATTCAGCCGTAGATTGTGTATCATCAACTTCCACAATCGCCTTTAATTCGTCATTGTCGACCAAAATCTTCAGACGACCGCGAGGTTCATTTTTCAGGTCGAAATTCTCAGAACGGAAGCGAGGAAACCAATAACAGGTTGAACAGGTTGGTTTGTAATGTTAGCTCCGTAAACGTCGTTGATGTTGCGTGCCGCTTGTGCCGCGTTGCTGCCACGACGGTACTCATATTCCATAATTACTCGAATTTTTAACGTATCCATGATGACAAAAAAGATAGAAATGCGATGAAAATGAAACATTAATCAGTAAATAAATGACTACTTTTGGAAAAAGAATTCCATGTTTTTAAAATAAAATTAATTTGAAATTAGAATTCTTAGCCAAACAAACATTGTTTTGATTTGAATTAGCCAGTATCGCAGAATAGCAATTTCATAGGTAAAGACCTATTATATATATTTGATAGGAGACCGATTTAGGCAGAGTGAACAATCTGGTAATTATATTCACAGGTACAAATGTTATGTTACGAAACCTGTCTTTAAATTTTTGAGGGTTTAGGTAGATAAAAATAAAATAAACATAACGAAATGCTTCCACTTCGTTCATAATTGAATCTTTATAAAGGAAAAAGTAATTGTTAGTAAATTGAACATAACAAAAAAATCTGAAACTGAATTAATTAAATATCACTGTGAATAATTTTAAAATACTTCATATTCATTAGTTACGTTATTTGTTTATTTGAGACTATTTGCATGAATGTAGTGTTCATATTTTTATTTTTGCATGATTATAGTTATTTTTCATTGTTTTTTGTGGACCGAGTTATATTCTATTAAGGATAACGCTACGGCGAACTCATATCTGTTATAAAGTTAATAAAAATTATTTATCTGTTTTAATTTGATTTTTGTGTGATTTCTATATTTCGATGACAATTTTGTGTTTGTTTGAGTTCGATATTTTTTAATTATTGTCGACTGTATTATTAATTTAAGTTCCACGATATCTGAACTATGGACTCTGTTATAGGTAGAAAACTATAAAGTTTACATAGTTTTTAGTTCGTTTTGAAGTTGAGAGAACTGAACGAATAATATGTAAATAATTTGACTTGTTAACTAGATATCGTTGGAACGTTATACGTGTATATTGTTTTAAATGTAATATCTCAATACTATAATAGTGTAAATAAGCTGTAATAATATAACTACATATATATAATGAGATTCCACTTTCAATCGATACAAGAGTTAAATTATGAGTCAAATTACACTTCAGAGATATATTTTAAAGTTCCGATACATACATCATTTATGTTATTTTTTTATTAATTAATAAAAAAAATAATACAATCTGTTATTGGGTAAGTGGTCATTATTATTATAATTGTAAAACTAATTTAATGTATCTATAATTCCCAGTAAATACATGATCATGTATATCACGGTTATTGTTATAAATACATTCATTTACGTAATAGTTTCACTTGGAGTAAACATTTTTTAATTTCTTCATAAGTAATGTTTTGAATGTTGATGTATTATTTACTCATAGTCTTTTACAAAGATTCAGAGAAATCATTTTAAGTCCGTCTTTTGTTGTCTAAATAATATATGAATCTTTCGCTCTGAATAAATTACAGAGCGAGTTCACGAGGCGCAAGGAGTCCTGGAGTGGGGGAAATAAAAAAAACGATTTTAGGAAAGACAGTACATCTGCAGAAACTTCGGTCTAATATTTACATTCATATGTTATTAGTATGTAGATGAATATAGTCACAAACGTGTTAGATAAAAACGTTCTTTGACAGTATTTATGGATTACTTATTATGGGTAGGTATTAATTATTGGGCAACGCAAGGCGTTTTATTAGTACTGGGCTGATTGTGCTATTACTGACGAACAGGCATATCAAATATGAATCCATGTCCATCTGCGAACGTGCAAATATAATCTAAATGTTAGTTAACTAAATGAATTGTATTAAACATTTTTTTTATTAATATTTAATTTTTACTCAATATATCTAGTTAGTCTTTTAATTATGTTAAGGACAATTTTGGCGGCATTCTTTAAAAATACTTCATTTTTATCCATTAAGTTAAAGACGCTAAATAAAAAATGATAAACCAAAAAATATCAACACTAATTTGTTTAAACCCAAAAATATCAACACATTTTTATGTGATAAATGCAAATTAAAGTCCATATAAATGATTTTGTACAAAAATATAGGAAAAAAGAGTCTCGATTTATATCAATTCAATTTACGTCACTTATGCCGAAAACCTAATAAGCTGCGAGATCTGTCTATACTCAAATTCTAATAAATAAAAGTCAAACTGCATTACATTCAATGTAATGTAACAGTAATGCTTTTGTTTGTTATTTATAAATTACTTTTGGAATGTTTAGCTATCATCCCGATCAAAAGTTGGTGACTTTATGTTTTTTTAAGGATTCGTTTTTATTAGACATTATTTCAAATATGTATGGTATTGTATTTTTTATCGGAATAACTTTTTAGGCTCAGATTAATATTGTAACTCATAACTATTATTAGGTAGATATTGAATAATTAATCTGTTAAATTATACACATAATTAAATTGAAAATAGCTTATTATTGAAGTGAAACTTCTAATGAGACTTCTAACAAGGTTGCGTTAAACGTTTAACGCTACCGTGGAAGGGATATAAAAGCGCTGAGAAATGAAATATTATAAATTAAAATAGAACAAGTACGTATTTCATAAATATTATAGATTTGGATATTTCTCCACTCGAAAATGATAATTAAAAGATACAATAAATTGTGAATTGTAGGCAATATTAATAAAGTTTGACTTAAAGAAAAAATATGATTTCACTAAAAATCAATTTCTACTCCTTCCTATTTTCATTTCCACATTACGAAGTTTCACTTCTTCCGCACGGAGGAACTCCATGCAAAATTTTTGTTAATGTAGTTTACTCAAAATTTTTTTTTGAACACACCGCGATACCAAACTAATTTTAGAATGTGTCTAAAAGTAATTGTTATGTAGCTAGAATGATATAATATAGGTAATATTTACACTATACCTACATAGTCATGCGTTCAACGATAGATCTGTGCTCTTGTTTATTCAAATTATAAGTCATTCATTCATCCATTCATTCGTAGCAACTATTTACCGGCTTCCCTGATACGAAACTAAATCGAAGTGCCAATAGTGTAATATCACTAAATTGTTATGTAATCTTCTTGTGTCAATAATTATATTATAATATAAGATACACTGTTTAGTAATTTTATAAAATATACCTATGAGTTTACTATTGCCAATTGTAGAATTACATCATTGTTTTTATGTCTTATCTCTAGCTACGTAGGTATTATTTATTTGTTACAAATTTAGGTAACTGTTAATAGATACAATTAGAGTATGTGGTTGCAAGCGATTTTCCTTCTACCACTAATTCCCACATAGATAAATGCTTTTTGTAATCAATTATTAAGACTATAGTCTTCGACAATCTTTTTGATCGTTCTGAACATAGCCGAAATTGGCATTTATTAATGTTTAAGTTGTCTCAATGTTATACAGATAATATAATAATTATTTATATCTAAATTTGTGTTATACGCAGCTATATTCAGAGCGGTTGAAAAGTTAAGTGACGACTGTGTATGTGTACATACACATAAACTAATATTAGTATTACATTTTAGGTAAAAAAAAGTATTCATAATAAAGTAGATATTTTGTGTCTATTACTATTTTATTGATTAAAAAGATCGAATAATTTTAACCAAATATAACATGTATAAAAAATATTTACATGAAAAAAAAAGATAATAGAAACAAGTAGAACATTTATTGGATTTAAGCAATTTGTTTAAATTCAATTATCTATTTTATAGGTTATGTGAATATCACTCTAGAGTTTCTGATACGTGACTTTTCCCGCTTCAATTTCGTTTGACGGAATATGATTTTATTGGGCGCTTATACAATAAACACATAGATGATATATTGCCCCAATATAATTATAATTACTATGACACAAATTAAGTAAAGTAGAGAAGCAACATTGATGTTGCTTTTAAATTAGTATAAAATTGAAGTATGTATTATGTATTATTTTGTAACTGGCAAAATTTATTGTGCAGATTTGAATTAATAGTTTTTGAATTATATATTGTTGTGATGAAATGTTACTAATAAATGGGTTTATAATAAATACGAGAATTGTTTAATTTCTTCTATGTCAGAGTAATCGGAACCTACACACTATTAATCCATTAGATGAGGAAAAAACACCAAACGACATGAATATTATAATATATTTAATAACTTAAATTTACACTAGCGGAATACTTAAACGATAAATTAAACTAAAGGAGAGTAAAGTTAATTTTTCTTTTTCTTCTGATCGGGGAGTATTCCCATCTCCTCTTGGTACTTTCTGATGAGTTGCTCCTGAACATCAGGTAGACATGGAGAGTATCTGCTGTATTCCATACTGAACTCGCCTTTACCTTGTGTCATTGACCTGTTTAATGAAATTCGATAAAAAAAACGCAGTTATTAATAAAAATACAATTATATTAGGAGCCGCTCATAAATTACGTAAGACGTATTTGAGAATTTTTGACATCCCCTACCCATCTGGTGAGTTGCTGTGAGATTTTTCTCGACCCTATCCCCCAAACCCTAAACTCATGTGAGATCTTTCTAAATTTTGTGTTTTGAGTATATATGCGTTGGATTTATTCAGAAAAACACAGTTCGTTTTATTACATTACATTTATTTCATTAAAATTATCAATTTTTAGTAACTTTAACCTAAACATGGATTTTAACATATAGAAGAATTGTGTCAAATTTTAGTATACTTTAGAAACATTATCATCAGCCTATAAGAAACCCACTGCAGGGCCATAGGCCTCTTCCCGAAGGAATGTATGAGCGTAATCACCACGCCAGCCCATGACGTATTGGCGATTTCAAACTCTGAGAAATCCACAGTTCTATATTTTCCCACATACAGTAGTACTACTGTTGGCGACGCACACGATGAGTAGTCTGATTGCACATCCGATTGCAAGAATATCGAGTGGTACGAGCACGAAGTAGTATTTATTGATTATCGACAGTAGTGCTCTGTGGGCTCGGTGACGCAGTCATCATATGAGAACCACGTTTTCTTGCGACCACCCCGACCTCCGCTTCCGGAAAAGCTACCACCTTAGTCGATTGGCTCGTGCTTTATTGCACATTATAGAGGTCCCTTCAGGACATCGAGACCGGGATCCGACTGTCGTCACCGAGGCGGGCTACCGGCGCCCTCTCTACCACCTTTGAGAGTTCTACGCCCGCCCGCCGCCGGGGAACGTCGCCTCGCCTTGCTTCGCCTCGCCTTGCTTCGCCTCGCCTTGCTTCACCTCACCTCATTCCACCTCACCCCGCCTAACCGCAGACCGGTGACGTACGAGGCCGAGAGATGTCGCCATACGTATAGATTGACGGGCAGCGGCCCCAACAAGTATCAAGAACATTTCTCAGGTTCAGATTTCCTCACGATATTTTCCTTCATAGTATTACATAGTGATAGTGTTACGATAGTGGACACCAAAATAATATTCCACAGGTCGAACCACTAGGCCACCACGACTTCTCCTTAGAAACATGTTCGAGTTTAAATTAATCTGATTTGATCACACTTTTACACTATTTGTCCCGAAAATAGTCATATAATATTTGCTGAAGAACCCTCCCGCCCACGTGTAACTATCTGAACTGAATATACTTGTATCTGAACTATAAATACTTATTAGGAAATTAAACATTTTATTTATTTATCCGACTGTTATAACAATGGGTTAATGATTTTCAATGCATGTATATGGAACATTTCACGACAAATCAACAGTTCAGTTGTTCCATATAAAAATGAGCTAAATCCAATTTTAATCCTTCACATTATAACATGTTTATTTTTTAGATTTACAGGTTTGATATACTGAGAACGTAGTTCAAATTTTATCGTTTATAACTTTTTTTCTATAATCTTTTTTTTTCTGCAGTCTCTTGGTCTCCGCACCTTTTTTCTGCTTTCGTTATGTCAAAAATCATTGCAATTGTAAGCAAATATTATTATTATTTTACTTTACTATTTTAGATTGATTTTTAACTGTTATTAATATCTTTCTGGCGGCTGAATTTTCACCTTTAATAGCCATTTTTTTATTATAATCCACTATGTCCTGCGCCGGAATGTCTACGGTACGGTAGCGATCTTCACATTTAACATGTACAAAATTTAAAGATTTTGAAAAATAACGTAAAATATTAGAAACGGTTATTTTGAAATGTAACGACTCAATTTCGGACTTCGATCTCCTGAAAACTCACCTTAGTTCTCCGGCGTAACCGAACATATTGTTGAGTGGTACTTCGGCGTATATTGTGGTCCAGCCCTCGGCACCCTCCGTTCCCGTTATAATACCACCCCGCTTGTTCAGCTGACCGATTACTGTCCCGTGGAACTCATCCGGTAATACCACCTCTACGAACATCACCGGTTCGAGTACCTGCCAGGCTCCGTCTTGGAAGACTGTATTAATCAAATATATTTTTTTTAATTTTTGACAAAGCACAATTCGCACATCTGCCACAGTCAACATTTAATTTCACAGATATAATATTTCAAACGATTTTTATCAATAACTTCTTCAATTTAAATCTTTATTGTTCACATTCAGGCACTACGTAATATTATTAATTCTCATCAGGCGACATTTTAGTAAGATGGTAGTATACATCACTAAAACCTCATACAGAGAATGTAAAATAAATTGGAGACATGGTTCTCATTTGCATGTCACATATTATATACGAATAGTTATAAAAATATCAAAATGGCAGAATACAAGGTGATATAACAAAAAGTTAAGATTAATAAAGAAAATATTGTAGTAAAGACTTCAGTGCATTGAAACTTTAAATCTACTTTTTTTTTCGAACTGATTATTCTATTAACCTAGTAAGGTCTTGACAGCTTCACCGGATTACAAATTTTTATTAATAAACCAGATGTACACTGAAGTTTTGGGTCTGCAACATTTTTAAATTACTACACAAGAATCTTTAAAAAATTGTTTTAAAAATAACAGATATGCAATATTTTCTACTCTCTTTGGCAGCAATTCCTTTTAACAATTTGACTACAACGCAGTAATCAAAATGTTTTCTTTAGGACACCACGAATGATTTTTTAATATGGAAACCTTATGATGAAATAATAATAAATTATTAAATATTCTAAAACAAAGTCCTCTGTCACGACTGTGTATGTCTGTCTGTCTGTTCGCGATAAACTCAAAAACTACTAACCGGATTAACATACGATTTTTACTAGTACATAAAGTGATGCATGGGGAAGGTTTAGATGTATAATTTTTCAACGATTTTTTTATTTTCAGGGCGGGATAAAGTCAGCCGGGGCTGCTAGTATAACAATAATAAATATATTCTGTGTATAACGTCAAACTAAGGTGATATTTGTTTATTGGGCCATTAGTACCTTCTTTAACAGCCCCTTTAGCAGCTAAGAAGAAGGCGAGTTCGCTAGAGTCGACTATGTGATGAGCTCCGTCCTGCAAACGGAATCGAACCCCGGATATCTTGTGCCCGGACAAGTATCCCTTCTGGCACTGGTCCAAGTATCCCTTCTCCACTCCCGGGATGAACTGCTTCGGCACGTTTGTACCCACCGTCTCGTCGTGGAACTCTAGAACTGCGTATTTATAATATATTATTTATGCGATTTCGATTATAAGGTAATAACACAATAAGGGAAAACACAAAACGGCTTATCTAACTCTATTTTTTCCTAATATATATATATATATATAACACTAGCTTCTGCCAGCGACCTCGTCCGTGGGGTTAGTTACTTTGGCTTAACACTAACACGCAGCAGAAGTTCTCAAAAGGAAAAAATACCCGATTTTGAAACATTCTTCATTGGTGTTCTGCTCCTATTGATCTTAGCGTGATGATATATAGTCTTCCTTGATAAATGAGCTACCAAATACTATCAGAATTTTTCAAAATGAACCAGTAGTTCCTGAGATTACCTTCTACGACTTCACAAACATTACCTCTTTATAATATTAGTATTGATTATACTTTATTTTCAATTATTTTAAAAGTAGAGCCCATCAGAATAACTATGAGCAAGCTAAGTAAATAGATTCCAGATAACCCGACCCTAATACGTTCCTTATGATATAAAAGTTATACCAAGTTTGTTTTATTGGAAAACCGTTTTTCACTACATCGATATGTTGTTAATTTGAAATTGAGTTCTTTTATTTAATACCGAAATATTTGTAATTTGCGGCCCGCGACACCATGAATGTATTGTATCTCACTAACTCACTTAATTTTTCAACCTGAATCACTCTTCCGTACGATTTTTCAAACATTTTCTCTTTCGTATAAAAAAAAATATCCAAATAGGTTCAGGAATTTCAGAATTGATGCACTTATATACATTCGCAAAATTGATTTTAATTTAAGCAGATTAATATTTCCTAGTAATATTTCGGTTGAAATATATACTTATTTATATTTAATTAGCTGTTACCCGCGGGTCCGCACGCGTTTTTTGAATGTATTAAATAAATTGAAAATTGTTATTACATGTGTAAATAAAAATAATACTCTTTCAAAAATATTTGTAACTATGACACGCACATCATCTATAGTAACAGGTAACATGTACATTATATATATGAATACTAATAGTGTATCGAATGGAATGGGATTTATCATAAGCCACATAGCTGGAACTCTAAACTACTATCTATGTATCACCCTCAGTGCTCACTTACACTATATAAGAAAGTAATGAAAATATTAAGCTATACATTATCGAACAATATGTGTTCAATCTTTTATCTTATAGATATAATATCGGGTATCGTCTGCTGAACTCGCTAGCTTAAAATAAAACAGCTAATTAGTTAGTTATTTGCCAGTAAAATTCCCGTTCAAATATTACTTGTAGTCCGTTGAAGCTGTTAAGACCTTGCTAGGTTAATAGCGCAATCATTTCTAAGAAAACAAAACCGTTCATATAGGTCCAGCTGTTTCGGAGATTACCCGGAACAAATAAACAAACAGATATATCGACAGAATTAAAAAAAGGGTTGATATTTTGGCAACCAGCTCAAGGGTGCACGGCACACCTCGGCTTGGCTGTTGCCTGTTGCATGCAAAATCGCGACCTATCTTAGCTAACTTAGCTAACTATTCATATATGTATGAGTTGTTGAAACGTATTTGTGTACCAAGCATACAAGCCTCAACAACTCCTCCATATATTTATTATCGGAAAATTGAGAGTTTTTTAGTTCGATAAGGGGAAAACAAAGTAAACCCTTCCACTTTCATGTGTAAGCGTGTAGGCATGCACGTGTGTGGGGGTGATCGTGTAGTGTTGTAGCGGTGATGTATATTTGTGTGTCACCGTATCGCGCAAGCAACGCACTCAAGGGCTCCCTACCGAGGGATCGAACCTAGACTTGAGCGGCTGCCGTGGGAGGCCTAATCGGGTGTGCGGGAGCGAAATTAACCCCCAGACTACGGCGGCGTGATCTGTGGTTACGCGGGCGTGGGCGTGAACATGCTCTGTTTCGAGGGACAGGCTGGTACTGATCGTTCGCTGACGTGATTGAATCAGGAGGGTCGGTAAAAATGTGTTGCGGACGTCTTTTATAACGCGCAGCGTTAGGTACGGATTCATAGTTCGCGGCGGATACCACTAACCGACTGGGATGATTCGCGGCTTTTTCAAAATAATTAATCGTAAGTGATTTTACGTACGCCCAGATAGAAGGGATCTCTAGGTCTCTATGGAGATCGACTCTCCGGATGTACCACGGGACACCGGTCACTTTATGTAAAACACGATTTTGGAGAACCTACAGCTTATGAAAGTTATCTTTGGACATATGCGCGAAAACGGGGCAGCTTTATGTCACCACGGGACGGATACACGTCTTATACAAAGCAAGCTTGTGTCTGAGGGACATCTTACTCTTATGACAAACTAACGGATGGAGGCGACCCAAGACCATAGCGGCTTTATTTCGCACTCTGTCTATATGTGAATTGAACTTTAAGTGTCTATCTAATGTAACACCGAGACATTTGACCTCTTCGACCCAAGGGATATCGATTCCGTATAGCCTGATGGGCTCAAATTTATTAGCGCGTTTCGTGGGATCGAAGAGTATTGCGGCACTCATATCGGGATTAACTTCTATGCGCCATCGACGAAACCATTCACCGAGAGTATGAACGGCTTTTTCGATGCGCTTCCTAAGAAAGTCCAACCGCCAGCCGGAAGTGTAAATACCGGTATCGTCAGCATAACAACCTACCTCGACCCCCCGAGACCGAGGTAGGTCACTGATGAACAGATTGAAGAGCGTGGGCGCGAGTATGGAGCCCTGTGGCACACCTGAGCGTATCGGGTAGGGCAAGCGCCCGACATTGCACTTAATGGGTCATTTATGTACATTAAGCCACCTTTGGCTTTAACTGATGCAGATAACACTTGATACTACTAAAATGCTTCCTTCCGGTTTTAGACAGATACAAACTTATTTCAACACCTTCCTTTTTTATCGTTCGTTCGTATTCCGTGACCCGTAATTTAATAATTCGAACTATTCGACATGAAATTTAAAATAAACGACATTATTCAATTTGATTGTGATACACAAACTTTTTTCTCAATTAACTGCAAAAAACCTTAGATAACTTTATTCCCTATATGTATTTTAGGATAATTCTGATAGTTACCCGTGTTCTGATGCGGCGGCAACGGTTCCATGATGCCGGAGACCCTCGCGTACTGACCAGCACCACCTGACTGCTTTTTGTGCAAATAGTCGAACGAGCATGGCGACATTAATGTCTCCCTGTTATTAAGTAATTTAAGAATATTTGTGTTCAGTTTTATATATTATTATACTCATTTTTATGTTGCATACATTTCTAACTTGAACCATCTAATAACGTGATAGGGAGTAAAATAAGCCATACATGCCTTCAAACGGAGCACAGAATCCCTCAGATTTATTTTTAACGCCATCTAACCTTTCATTGTCGTACTATTTTTTAAACTGTAAATGTTTGATATTTTATACACTTGTATTTTATTAATTTTAATTAATTTCTAATGGAATCTGTGTTCAGCAATTGATTAACCAACTCTACCTGATTTGTGGATACATAATTGATGATTACTTCATACAGAGACATATATTAACGTATGACCTACATAAGCATAGTATTTATATGGAAGATATTAAACTGGCATTACAAACAGTACATTAGAACTTTTTACTGGAATCCCAAGAATATTTTTTTCTATCGTAGGTGGTAGAGCCACGCTGAAGCTATAACTGGTTTCAGCATGAATGGGTCGGCTCGACTAGGGTAGTACAACCCTCTCACAGAAAACCGACGTGAAGTGACCGTGCTTTCATTGTTGCGTTTCGTTCGGTCAGCGAGACCGCCGGAGGCCCACCTCCCCCTTCTCCCTTCCCTCTCTCCCTTTTCCCCCTCCCCTCTTCCCAACCAACAGAGGCTGGCAACGCACTTGCGACTCCTCTGGTGTTGCTAGTGTCTATGGACGGTGGTAATCACTTAACATTAGGTGACCAACCTGTTTCTCTGCCTCCTAAGATATAAAAAATAATAATAAAAAAAATACAGGAGAAATTGTATTACTTAGAAAAAAAGTATAAAACATCAGCCAAAGTGTATTCTATACATTCAAACGTGCCAAAAGTATACATTAGGTACTCTAGTGAAAGATTTGAAGAAATCGGTGATATAGTTTTTTAATTATCTGGTACATACGAGCATTTCAATGGAAAAGATATCTTATTTGCTGTTGGATAAAGATTAATATGCTTACCTAAAAGCGACTTTAGGTTTCCCCAACTCAACGGGACAATTGTATTCTCTCTCCATCCTCTGTGCGTATATCTCTAAATGCAGTTCCCCCATTCCCGATACGAGGGTTTCCTTATTGTCAGGGTCGTAACGGAACTGGAAAGTCGGGTCTTCTTTCGTAAACCTATAGTGTATTCGTTTTACAAAAATTACCACTATCTCTTTCAACATAAAGAACTTCAGTTTTAATAGAACCGAAAAAGTATACTTAATATGTCAATAAAAACATATTAACTGGTCAACTTCTTAAAAGTTGTCATTTGTTTTCAAATATAAGCCATGACTTTCCGTTATTGTATCCTGTATACATAAAACTTCCTTCAACATATTTATGTACTAAATACGTCAAGAATGAAAAACGTAATTTATTCTGACCTAGCTTCTGCCGCAGTTTCGACCACGTGGAATAGTTGCTTTGGGCTAACGTTAACACGCAGCGGAAGCTCTTTTTTTGAAGCACGACAAAGTGACTGCACTATGCCTGATGGTAAGCCTAGTACAATCCAAAAACATCGGCAACCACCGAGAGACAGATTATCCATCGCCGGTCGCCGCTGTCATGCCGGCCATAATGACGAAAGTCACCCGGTACTGGATATGCACAGGCTGATCCCGAAACGCGAGCGCAAAAGCGAGTCACTATGACGGGCTTTTTCGCCATATACATGGTGGTTGCGATCCAGTCAGGCTGTAAAACCCTACAACCCCGCTATCGCCATTGCCTCGTTCGTTGATCAGCAGGGTGCACCACGTGCAGGTAAGGTTGGCTTGGGTGTCTCAAGTTTTAAGATATTACTCGACACCCCTTACACCCCTAGCTCTCAGAAGGAACGAAAAATTATTTTGTACATTTATCATTGACGCTCTGTTCCATTGGACTTAGCGTGATAATATATAGCCTTCCTAAATGAGTTTTGGGGTGTAAGGGGTGTCGAGTAACATCTTAAGACTTGAAACACCCAAGCCAACCTCACCTGCACGTGGTGCACCCTGCTGATAAACGAACGAGGCAATGGCGATAGCGGGGTGATAGGGTTTTACAGCCCGACTGGGTCGCAATCACCATGTACATGGCGAAAAAGCCCGTCATAGTGACTCGCTTTTGCGCGTCGCGTTTCGGGATCAGCCTGTGCATATCCAGTACCAGGTGACTTTCGTCATTATGGCCGGCATGACAGCGGCGACCGACGATGGATGATCTGTCTCTCGGTGGTCACCACTGTTTTTGGATTGTACTATGCTTACCATCAGGTATAGTGCAGTCACTTTGTCGTGCTACAATAAAAAAAAAAGTTATCTAACACTGAAATAATTTTCCAAATCGGTCCAGTAGTTGCTGAGATTAACGCTTTGAACCAAACAAACAAACAAATCCTCCATCTTTATAACATTAGTATAGATTTAATATCAATAACCATTCAATTTCCTGATAGATACGCATCATACGAAAGCTAGTCTTTTTTAGTTATGCATAATCGACGTCACTTCCTTTACAATTTGCAAACATAAAAAAAAAACATACGAATTTTATCGTATATAAAAAATTAAAAAAATTTGAAACTTTAAAAGTTTATGAATTATAGTTAAATTTCGACTTCTAAATTTAAAAATACGTATTACTCGACCTTTCTTGTAAACTAAATCAAAGTACCTACAGCAAACATACCAAATATTTTAGTCAAAACAAAGTCAATAGTCTGTACTATTTACTCACCTAGCAACAGCTTTTGAAAAGTTATCTCTATCCTTATTATTCTTGGGTTTAATCGACATCGATACAACGGGATCCGGTACGTGTATCGATTCCATTGACAGCTGTAGTTTACCGTCGTTAACGAAAGTATCACCAGACGCGCAATCGACGCCAAACAAAGCGAATATATCGCCGGCTAACACCTCGTTTACTTCCTCCATGTTGTTTGAGTGCATGCGCACTAAGCGAGATACTTTTACCTGTATGTTTAAAGACATATTTACTTAATTCGATTCGACGAAATCTATAAAGCCTGCAATGATTTCCAAATATAATTAATATTAACATGATTCTTCTTGACATTGGTTGGTAGAAATCAGTGTAAAATAATCTGTCAATAGGTTTGCAAGCTGGCATAAAAGTGACTGCAAATGAATTGCGGATCCCTAAGTGATCTTCGTTGTTTTATGATTATGTTACATACAGTTCAGTCACTTTGTCGCCTTACAAAAAAAGGCTATAGAATATAATTAGTCACTTCTGATTTATCATAATCTTAATAAGTCACTATATATCATGTGTCAGTTTGTATTCTGTAGAATTACAAACATTTCGTAAGATTTATTTGTATGTCGTCCTACTTTATATATCTCAAAGGATATATAAAAGAACCATAAATATGAGCAGAGCCACAAACAAATGCTAGTAAATAATATATCTTACCTTCTTTCCAGTTCTTGCATTAAAAATATTATCACCTCGTTTCAACATACCCTGGTAACACCGCAGATAAGTCAACTGTCCAAACTTGCTTACTTCCAACTTAAAAGCTAACCCAACAAACGGTTTGTTATTATTCCGTGTTGAGTCTAATATTATTGTTTGGCCTTCTCCATCCTTACTCTCGTTAAGGATAGCTGTGTTTTCTACTTCTCCTGGATGTGGGAGATAAGTCAATACAGCATCTAACAATGGTTGCACTCCTTTGTTTTTCAACGCTGTACCGAGCAGTACAGGTGTGAATGCTCTTTTCAAAGTTGTACGTCGTACTGCTTGCTTTATGTGATCAACCGTGGGAGTTTTCTCCTCTAGAAACAACTCACCTGGAATATTGTAATTAGTAATGTGATAATTAACTTTTTAAAAAGATTGTAAGCCCTCTCGGGACATACATGTGAAACATCGAAATTATTTTGTGCAGCTATTATGTAGAAAATAATTAGCGACACATGCTGTGGATACACCTCGTCATAATTAGTATATGTAAGAATAAAATTTTTTTCTTATTTAAAATAGACTTAACATTATGTCCATATATAAATTAAGTAAATCATAGTATACACAAATTTCGATTGATGAAGAATTAAAATGTCACAATTTCTTATACTAAACTTTCTAAAGCAAAAGGTAGGTAGGACACCTAATTATTGTGTAGTCCGTTGAAGCTGTTAAGACCTTGCTAGGTCAATAAGGTAGTCAGTTCGAAAAAAAAAAAAAAAATATTGTACAACGTAAGACTAAACTTGTCTATATTAGATGTAAGTATATATTGTATTCTTTACCTAAATTTTCATCAACATTTGACAGATGTTCTATCAATTCATGTCTCCTCTCTTGTACTTCTGCTCTTCTGTCCTGAGGAATCTCATCATAACGCACTTTCTCACCATAATCACCATCAAAATAAATAGCTTTCTCTTCTATAAGATCTAATATTCCTTGACATTCCTTCTCCAAACCAATGGGTAAATGTATGAATGCTGCATTATGGTTCAGTTTTGATCTCATTTGCTTGAGTACTCTATTGGGATAGTAAAAAATATCTCTATAGTAAGTTATTCATACAAGAACAAATATAAGAAGAAAATATATATGTAAAAAAAACTATTCATAAACAATTTCAAAAAGGACCAGTCTTGAAGTCAATTAATAAAAAACTGCTACTCTTAAGGACTAAAATGGTATAATAAGTGTCAGTATGGAGAATATTATCAAGCAAATCAATCTGATCAGAATAAAGAACTGAAAGTGGAAGGGTTTACTTATATTTCCCTTATCGAACTGAAAAACTCTCAATTTTCCGATAATAAATATATGGAGGAGTTGTTGAGGTGTGTATGCTTGGTACACATATACGTTTCAACAACTGATACATATATGAATAGTTAGCTAGGTTAACTAAGATTTTGCATGCAACAGGCAACAGCCAAGCCGAGGTGTGCCGTGCACCCTTGAAATGATTGCCAAGATAAAATCGGCTGAGTGCCTTAAGCGCTCGCCTTAGTAGTCCTGTGATAGTTAAGACCTTGCTGGGTCAATAGCGTAGTCATTTCGAAAAAAAAAAAAAAATAGAAAAAAAAAATGACAACTTCAGAACTCCTTTTAATGCCAAACTAAGGACAACATCTGTTATAGTAACTAAAGAGTTCATAAAACGACTTACTACCACCCAAAGAAAGAAACATACATCTACCATTCTTTTCATGATTAAGTTTTATATATACTTAAAGAATCAGGAAAAAAAGCAACTGATATTATTTTTATTCATCTCTGAGCTTATGTTAAGTTATACTTAATCAGAAATAAACTAAACATATTTTTCTATGGGAACAAACTACAGACATTTAAAATTTTCTCTAATCTGCCTTTTACTTAAGTATGCTCCCTTATTAAGATATTCCACACTTAGACATATAACTGCCAATTATGGCTTTCCCACAAGCGAGCAGCATGTAAGCAAAAAGCAAGGAGAGAAGCCAAAGCACTATTGGTTTGTAGGAGTAATAGATATAAAAATTTTATGCACATTTTATAACCCTTATTATATATCGGATAGTATATAAATTACAAAAAAATCATTGATATGGCATACATTGAGGTATATCACAAAGACCAACCACTCAAACCAAATTAATACTCATGGAATGTTTTCTTCAGTTCCAGTTTAAGATGGTTTATGTACTCTATAAAATGAGTTATAACTTAATTTTTTTTTTGTATGTAACCTATATAGGTTTATATCGAGGCACTTAGCTATATGTAAAAACATATAGAATATATAATTACACCATAATAGATAACAGAAATCCTGTTTCTCTTAATCAAATGCATATATTTCTACATCACAGCAAAAATGTCATGCATTTGAAACACAAATTTAACAACACTTGATAACAAACTGTTATTTGTGTATCACAATAAAAAATACATGAAACAAAGTATTATGAAACTATATATAATACCTGTTCGGATTAGCTCCTAATCTATCCAACTTATTTATGAATGCCAAACATGGTACATTATATCTCTTCATCTGCCTGTTTACTGTTAAAGTTTGGCTTTGTACTCCGCCAACAGCACATAAAACCAGCACAGCTCCATCCAATACTCTCAAAGCTCTCTCCACCTCCACAGTAAAGTCTACATGGCCTGGTGTATCTATTATATTTATATTGTTGTCTTTCCATATTGTATATGTAGCAGCTGATTGGATAGTGATACCTCTTTGCCTTTCAAGCTCCATGGAATCCATAACTGCGCCAACATTATCCTTACCTTTTACCTGAGGATTGTAATGTTTAGCATTTTTCAAAAACTGTGCAAAGTAAATTTATAGGTTAAGTTAAGGTTAATAGTTTAATTAGAGTTATTATGATAGCTGGTTACATACCTCATGCATAGCATCTATTCTTCCCGTATAAAATAATATTCGCTCAGTTAGTGTTGTCTTCCCGGAATCAATGTGTGCTGATATACCAATATTTCTAATTTTCTCCAACTGTTTATGTTCAGCATATTTGATATATGATGAGTATTTCTGAAACACAATATTTTTAGAATAAGATCACTGAATAGGATTGAGAGGCTACGAATAGGTTGTATTTCCAGGTTCTTAAGTGACTTCTCAGGTGCAAAATTAATGTATATTATATGATGGTCATGTATTATAAGTACAAAGTGCGTATAGAAAATTCTTCACCTAAAATTACGTAAAAATGTAGCCGGAATCTATTAGGTATTTCTTATAACAGAATTGTGAACTATTGTATAATATTTACCTCGATTTGTGGTAAGTTTACTTTTTTTGCGTTTCTGAAAATACGTGCAATATTATAAATAGTCATCTTATAATTAAATTAAAAGTTTTATCACAGAACTCCACTAGATTTAAGGTTATAATTTATTCAATATTCAACTCTCAAGTCTCAAACGTCAGTGTCATAAGAAGCAACATAGACAGTAGTAACAGTATTCCTCCAATAGGATCGGTGAAAGAAATAATTCATACTGCCAATCCTGAAGCCAACACAAGTAGTTCTTACGTATTCTTTATCAAATTTTCTCCATATCTTAGTTAATATAAGCGTCAAATCTTCTATTAAATTTTCGTAGATTCCTTTATTCTATCCTTTTTCACGCATACATAGACACAAAAGTATTCAATATATTTATGTTTCTTATTAGTTATTTGTAAATCGGTATCATCATGATGTATAAATAGATGAGAATCTGGAATTTACGACAATCTAAAAAATATTTAACGTTATTCATTTATAATCACATCAACTGATAGATTCTTATTACAAATATGTGTATGATATTAAAAGATTTGTAATTATAACGACAAATAATAAAGGCAAGGTAAAAACTGAGAATAATAAAAATAATTAAAAACAAATATTAATTAAATTTTAAAAATTTTATTTTCTTAAATTTTAGGTGTTATTATACATATTCTTTCTGCGTTAAATCGAACTCTCTTGTGATTGCTATTTTCAGGTTGTCTGACCTGTACAGAGTATAGACAAAATTGAGAAAAAACAGTTTCTTTTCAGTTCAAATGGAATATGGCCGTGTTAGGGCCGAGTATGAGTGTAAATATGAACGGGCACAATAATATTCATAGTCAGTTAACGAAATCGTTAGAAAGAATTTTAGAGGATGCTTATTTGAGTGGTGAGTTAAAATTAAGTGGACGAAAATTGCGCGAGTTCCCTAAACCGGTGAAATTCGACTTGAGCGATACAGTTGTTGCTGGTAAGATTTTGAGTTTTATAAATAAATCTTCGTGTATTTCTTATTTCTATGTTTATAATTTTATTTTAAGTTTATTTTGTATGATCGACGCGTGGAGGATGTTATATGTGGTATAACAGTTGTTTTCATGTGCCGGCATTAAACGGCACGCCGTTGTAATATTTGGTTTATTTGTCATCAGATCGATTGAAGATAGTGTGAGCACTTAGCCGGGGATATCTATATGATAGCAGCATAGACTTCCTAGAATTATAAATACATTCCTTTTAGGTTTCCAAATATACTTACAATAAGTAAAGTAAAATTTGTGTTATAAGCATAGCGGTTTTGCCTCTTAACTGTAAATTCACGATGTGTCTAAGAAGACGTTAGATTTTTAAAGATTTATTTGCGAAAACCATAAAGTTTTGTGATATATTATACATGATTACATGAATTAATAGATGTTCCCCTCACTAAGGACATTCCATTATTCATATTTCCCCAGTAGTTAGCTAACAATAATAATTACCCATTATTATGTTAAGGAAAACACATCGTTTGATGAGTCTTCTCAGGAATATTTGCATGACAATACATTTTATACTTATATATAGGTCAATTGCATTTTATTTTAAAAATAAAAGTTACTTATATAAATACATGTATTTATTACAAGAGTAGTAATTTAAAAAAGATAAGTCAGAGCTTTATTCAAATTGAAGTTACAATATAGTAATAGAATATTAGTTCATAATATTAATGATACTCTTTCTTTTCTTCTTATGATTTTATTCCTAAATTGTCATTAAAATTGATTATTTCTACTAGTGATGGAGTAACTCTTTTTAGTTTATGGTGTTAAAACTGTCACATATAACAATACTTTTAAACTTTTTATTAGTGTCGAAACTGAAAGTATTTATCTTCAAAACTTTTTACTATGTATCTTTTCAACATATACTACAGTGATGATTCCTAACGATAGTCTTTGCAAGATAAATATTTTAATTATGCAATATTTTGTCTCTCAATATGTGTCACCAAAAATGATTTCATAATATAAGTCTGGCATAAAAGTCAAAGGTTGACATCATGGTGCTATTTATGCTATAAACAAATTATGTAACATATAAACTACTTACAAAGTATAATTCCATATAGGGATGATATTTACCAACATTTAATAATTTTTTTATTTTGACTCCTTTTGAATACAAAGGAATATGTGAATGGTAACAGAAATTTGTGAACTTATTATTTATAAATGTATATTTAATTTTTTATTTACTATTTTTTTGAAACAAACTACACTATTGACCTGGCAAGGTATTTACAGCTTCATCGGATTAAAATACTTATTTACTACATCTTGAAGTAGCAACTATTAAAGAAATCATATTATTTTGAAAATAAGATGTTATAAAATTGTTGACATAATAACAGTCATAATATCAGTAACAATGTCTAATAACAGTGTCTTCTGATTTGAGAGTCAGCTTATTGTATAATGTCCTGATTGGGGTAAGTTTGAACAGCTATTCTCTCATGTACACACAGGTGATGTCTCTTAATCAAGTATAATGGTAATTTCCCATCACTTTCCATAATTTGGTTTATTTATTTCAAGATATATAACATAATTTTCTTTTTCTTGGTCAATTTATATCAGTACAATTTATATTAAGTATCTGAGTCTAGTATCTGGTCTAACCGGGTGTATCATGTTAACTTATAAGATATGGGGTATTATACTAGACTAGAGTTACAATTTCAATACAATTACAGTAACAAATTAATTAAATGTACTCTCGATCTTCTTAATTCATAGTCCTGTATTAGTGAAACTACAAATAGAGGTTAATAATAATATAGTTAAATAATGTGCAAAAATTCCGATCTAATCAACTTATTGTTTTTTATGTATCTTGTAAAATAATGGTTTTGAAATGCTATTTCATATAATTGAAATCAGCATTCAACACATATTATTTGACAGAGGCAAATGTTTGTTTTGTTATCATTAGGGTACTAATTCTATTAGTTGGTATAGTACAATTTTATGTTAAAAGGTCATATTATGTTAGTATTTCTGTATTTTAAGAAATATTTTTTTATTCACTATCCTCCTAAGTACATTGTTTGTTTATGTATTATGTTAATTAAGTTTATCAAAAATCTTCATCATATATAAAAGCAATCCTTTAGAAACAATCGAGATGTTGTAGTAACTTACAATGTTTCAATGTTCAAATAGCAGTATGTTATAAATAAATAAATCTGGAAATTAATTACATATAACTTGATAAAGTCATGATAGAATCATAAAAAGTTTCATATGCAGTGAAGATTAATCAGAATCTGATCATCAACTATTGAAGCGTGAATGTTATTAATTAGAGCACGAATCAACCGCACGAAATCGCGAATTGCATCATGCAACATTTTTCTATACAATTTCACTATTATATGTGGTTTCTCAATTTTCTCTTTTGACTCGATGGGTATGTAGCATGCACATACGCGCAATCATTACTCTCTCTCCAAACTCGAGTGTAAAAAGTAGTAAGGCGTGGTGTACACTAGCTGAGAACACCCGAAAGTATTCGAACCTTGGGCATTACATTTCTTGGCATGTTTCGGGAATACGAAGTTTTTTTATCAATGAGAAGATAGTAAACTTAACGATTAATACTGGTTTGGCGTGTTTTTTTTTTTTCGGTATGGCCTCTGCCTATGCACACAATTCCGCCAATGTCAAGTGTGGCAAATACACGTTTTAAATTAAATTATCAAATATTCGGTGTAACAACGTAGAATGAATATTATCTTTATTACTTCCTACAAGTAGTATCATTATACGTACCTATTAAATGAGACATAATATATAATATAGCAATTTTATTACTATATAATTCATTTATACAAATATTTCTGCGAATTATAATTGATCAGAAAATTAATACATTTTAGTAAAATTATGTGGTGTATTTTACAATAGATATGTGTTATGTTAGGAAATAATCAATATCACATACTCAAAGGGAAATTTCTAGAGTCTAATTTTTGTTCGAAAGTCTTTCGATCAAGTTGATAATTGTAGTCGCGCCTTAAATATCTATTGGGTCGAGTGGTATGCCCATCGAATTTTTATGTTAACTATCCGTATGCTGGGCTATCGGCACAAGTGCTCTCTGTTTGATTAACAGTTGAGTGTGTTTTTATGATGTGATAATCATATGAGAAGAGAGAGTTTTTTTTTATTCGATTGTAGTGTAGTTAAGCGCTCGCCTTAGTACTCTGGTGAAGCTGTTAAGACCTTGCTAGGCCAATAGCGTAGACAGATCGAAAAAAAAACTGTATTTTTTAGATTTTTGTGTAAAAAAATGTTGCAGTAAAAAATCTTGGATTAAGTAATTACTTTGGAATGAGAAACCATTTTTAAAAATGTCTGAACACAAATCACTCCTAAAGTGCTGCGCTTACGATAAAATATCACCAAGAAAAGCATAAAGCATATCCCCGAGTTCAATTTAGGTTTGATTTCATTAACATTGTTTCACTCTATCAAAAGTTATAGTAATTCTAACGATATGACTTAAGTAGCATAGAAAAGTGGATAAGTAGATTGGAATTAATACATTCAGTTTATTTAATTAGTCACTGTTTTTTTTTACATTAGTTTCCAAGCGGGCATAGTCGCGGACACAGCTAATTATTACTAATCCGTTTTCATAATTTTAGTATATCGAGTATTGTCCTTATTCTGATAATCTCGTAAATTTATACGAACGAAGAGTCTATTTATACGAATTAAAGATATTTAGTAAGAACTCCGAGAATTCTGAATTCAGTTCCGCATGCCGCATTTTTTCTTCATAAGACAGCGACGTTGTCTCGATCATTTTATTTATAGTTAGGTAGTTCCCATCTCGCATGACACTTAGTAAATTATTTATTATATGGTAAATGGAGCACAATATACTGTATAGCAATATAGTCCTTCTCATCGATATCGATGTCGGCAACGAATCGCTAGAGTCATCTATGCATGATAATATTTTTAGTGCACAGACTGTTGTGCAGTTGTACGTGCACTCTCTCTTCCTGTACTCTGTACTCCAATGGACCGGAAAAATCTAATACGATTGGCAGAGGCCAGGTTGCAGCGAAACGGCCGTAAACCATGTGGATCCTGGATAAAAACAGCCTTTAGGGTGTTTCACATTACCCTGCTACTACGCCAAAATAATCGGAAAGGAATACACGATCATCAAGACGGTGCAGACTTCTTGTACGTGAAGGGCATCACCCTCTTAACTACGAAGGACCGTAGTCCCCTTCACTAAGTTTAGCCCACTGATGGTCGTGGTTGCCCGGGGTGTGGCCGTTGTGTACATTACAGTTACTTGAAGCCACTAGTGAAGAGATTGTAGGGAACTCCCTAAACTAATGGTGGTCAAATTTCATTTAGACTTTTATTCCCCACTACACCCCTGTTTTTTTATAGCAATATTCTGTAACAGTATAAATGTTATCAGCAATATTATATGGATTATTTTGTTATATTGTATAAGTGGAAAAACTACCTTTTTACCCCGATTTTGTCTACGTGATTTATCGTAGATTCAGGTTGTAAAATAGTCTAAAGTTTTTCTTCAGGTCCCAGCGTACCTCTATGCCATACTTCATTCCGATTGTTGCGGAGATTTACACTTTTTACACAATACCTCCGTGTAACCTTAACGAGATTGCTTGTAGATTGAACGATTTTTTCTAACTTAACATTTATCGTTATCTTTGATCAACAAAAAAAAAAATAATGTCGTTATAAATTGCAGTTCAGAAACTTTTAAGTGAAAGAGTAAAAACATGAATCGAAACTCAAAACTTTTCTTTAATTAGTAATAAGAATCGTCTTTTTTCCTTAAAACATCTCAAGGAAATCGAACTAAAAAAATAAATTACAACCACGTCTTATATTGATTCAATAATAATTGGAGCATTTTTTAACATCACAGTTTTCTCCGGCAGTGAGATAATTATGCCATCTTGTCTAATTATCTTAGATAATCTTATTTAAGAAGAGTATATAATTCAATAACTAAGTATATCAGATTATATCGCAAAAGGGTGAAGAATATTTATATGTATAAACACTAGCTGTTCCCGTGACTTCGTCCGCGTGGAATAGTTACTTTCGGCTTACGCTAACATGCAGCGAAATCCCTCAAAAGGAGAAAAAAAACGATTTTGAAACATTCTTCAATGGTGCTCCGCTCCTATTGGTCTTAACGTGATGATATAGCCTATAGCCTACCTCGATAAATGTGCTATATAACAATGATAGTATTTTGAAATCCATCCCGTAGTCCTGAAATGAGCACATACAACCAAAGAAACAAATCCTCAGCTTTATGATATTTGTATAGATTCCGTTCATACATAACCAATGGTTAGGTAATATATATTACGTAGAACACTAATGAACTGGTGCATGAATACTATTCACAAAGTTCTTAATACAAACTGGCTTCGTATTAATACAAAACACCTTTATTATATTGTACAGTGAGAGAATAGCTCCAGTTTAATTTCCTTCGTCGGCCATTTCCCGAGTTCCCTACCGTTTATTCAGGGCGCAACAAAATATATTTCATTCTATTCGCATACGTATTACGTAGGTAGTGGGTGAGACTTGTTACGCGTTTATTCATGTCTGAATATACAGCCAAGAGATAAAAGAAATCAACTTCTGTGAACCAGTCAGCAATGCAAGCTTCTGTTTTTACAAGCAAGTGAACCTTGCCGGGGGTGCAGTGTTCTCTTAAAAGATATTATCTTTTGCTTTGCAATAAAAGGAACAGATTTAATTATATCAACTTTGTCTGTGACTATGCACGAACAATATTTTTTGTACTATAATTATGTCTAATTTTTTCTAATAGTTTTAAGTATATAATTTGTTAATTTCAGAATTATCAATACATACAACCTCCTTGTAAAAGTTTATTTGAATTCTGTCGAGATTAAAGGGATTTTAGGATTCCCAAATGTATTATGAGCAATGCTTTTAGCGTATCCATTTAGGAATAATGTAAGCTTTTTAAATTTAAACCGTTAGTAATTAATAATAGTTAATTAAAACAGTTTTAGAATGCATTCCGAATATAGAGAGATCTTAAATGTCGTATTCGTAATTAATAGACTTAGAATACCATTGCAAAATAAAGAAAAGCATTACATGTACAAACATATTTATTATAGATCTAAGGAGTTGTGGAGTTTTAATGGCGCCTTCTTTAGTAAAATCAAAATTCTAATGCAATTATTAAGTTTTATAAAAATTAACTCCGTCGTCAAGTCGTCCTTAAACAGTGGAGTATCATTTGTACATAAAGTATCAATTGTGTATTTTTCAGATTTCCGTTATTCCGATCTTGTTAGGACTTTGTAAAAATCTCTGTCTTCCGTGAATATTAAAAAAAATTGTTTAGTCCTGTTGTTGTCGCAAAAAATTCCGAGTTAGTTCAATCATTCTGTGCTATAAAAACACATAAGATGGAATGAATCAAATATTACGAAATGTAGTCCGGTGAAGCTGTGAAGGGCCGTCAGAGCAATAGCGTATTCAGAAAAAAAAAAGAAACGTCTAATAAACATTTGTTAAAGATAAATTGTTAGTACCAACTATATTAAGCAGTTGTATTTTGCAAATGATTTTATAATTTATTCAGAAACGAACTTGTAAGATAAGCCATTTGCATACTTATTCCAAAATACGTTGTGTGCATCGTTATTTTTAATTTTATTCCGGCCTGAACCGAGGGCAGGTGAAAGCTTTGGATACAATTTTGTTCGGGAAATTTGCTTGTAATAAATATTAAGAACGGATGTGTCGATATGGCACGATGATGTATAGCTTTGTTTATACATAAACTGTTGTTTGTATCGTTTGGGAGCAGCTGCGAGTTATTGTTTTGGTTTGTTCTTTATTTTCAATTTCGTTTTAAACGTCGTGGATGTTTATTTGTTTGATTGTACATATGTTATGAAAGGATGTTTTACATCAGCTTATAAGAAAACCGCTGTGGAGCCATAGTCTTCAATCTGAAGGAAGGTGCTGGCCTACGCCAGCCTATGACGTCTTGGAGATTTCAAACTTAAAGATATGTATAGTTCTATAATTTCCCACATACGGTGGTACTAGAAAAATATTCTTCAGGTTCACATTTCCTCATGATATTTTCCTCCACTTTCAGCAGATAATGTTATCAATTCAAATTAGTAAATGTACACTAATTCGGAAAAAAACGTTGGTATTTGCAGCAACGTTCGAACCAGCGGATGTTGTATTAACGTTCCAATGGTGATATCACTCAACCACCACTACTTATAACAAAATATCTTGTTAATTGGATGAGTATTTAAATCGTGAAAGCGTAACAGACCAAGTTACATTTGCATGTGTTATATTACTAAAGATTTGATTAGATTTACCAAAATGCGCTGACGTAATTCAGAATCTTAAAATTCAAACTCCGGTGAAATTGTCCAGTAGTAGTTAGTGACTGGATAACCTGACTTCTAGAAACAAGAGCTGACCATTTTTTTTTTTACTTTACTTTATTTTTGGCAATCAATCTTTCAGATTATTACTGCCATTGTCGCGTAGTCAATAATGTTACAAGCATCGTGCGATCATTTCAATATTAAGCGTCGTGTCAATCGATATTCTAACAAGATAGTGGATCCCTTGTTAGAACCTTCCAGGAAGTCTTTGTCGCATGTCAGAATTTCATGCTTCGTGGGATTATTTTCCATTCACTTCACTTTGCATAATAAACTAACTATATTACGTAAAACACCACCAAATTTACAAAATATAGAGTCAAATAACAGAAGATTATGAATAAAATATAAAATCCACTACATGACAGACTAAGATCCCGCCAAAAACTCCTCTACCATTTTTATTATCCTATTTAACCGACACTGTAAATGTAAATATAGCGATGGTACAAGTAAATAAGTTAACTTTGAAAATGAACAGACCATATGAAGTTATCAGAGTACTCAACTGGCTTACGTTTTAGATTGCATATAATCAGTAAATGTAATATAATCAGTACTTGAAACTGGAGCTTTGCATGCGAATACGCTCCCAGCGATTTCATGTATTAACTCCACAAAATTCGAGGATCGGAAGTGATCAAAAATGGCCGA
>JACEII010000008.1:1518150-1641644 GCA_014332785.1 Antheraea mylitta
TTAATTTCTGTGCAAAAATGTCAATCATATAAACAACGATAAAAGTATTTTTTTATTTATTTCTTTCTTTATTATTTATTTCTTAAAGTAAACCGTAAAACAAAATCCTTGTACCTGTTGTTTGTCACGGTTATCTCCGAAACGGTTAAAATTATTTTGACAAGGTTTTTACAGGCAAATATAATATTTTTTAGAGTATTGTCTAGTAACATATCATTACACTTTTCAGTAGGATCTAGACAGAAATATATATATGTATATATATATACGTTTTAGGTAATAATGTTACGCTTACAGTTTAAATAACAGTACCCACCAATTTCGTAGAGAACAAATTTGCTCTTTCATCTAGTAATATATATATTATCAGTAAAAAGGTGTACATACGGTAGCTACATGATATTTTCACCTGGAGGGAGTGGGGCCAAATTTGTATATTATTTGTATTATGTATACTTGTATTTGTATATTTACAGTTTTTTTGGTATAATATTGCCTATAGATTGATATGATACCAAGTTTGCATATAAACGTACAACAAGTTGGCAGGTAAACGGCGACAGGTGCAACAAGCGTGCGCGCTCGGGCGTCACCGTTCCGGATACGAGGGACGATAACACCACCATGTAATTCCAGTTGACTGCCTCCTCAGGCCACATATATTCAATTTAAAACCGTACTTTAATAGTCGTAAGGTTCTCTATTATAATTAAACATATAACCAAAGTGAGGCTAGTCCCGTCTGGCTCCATAACCAGAGACTACTATTCAAACGATGACAGTTTTGACAAAGGTAATGGTCTCGCACCTGCCGTATGGACAAAGGTTTACATTAGAGAATACGGATTACTCTGAGGTTTTGACTAAATGTAAATATTTTTTATTAAACGCAGAAGCCGTAGAATTACTTACATATAAATAATTAATTACTCGTTTGTGTTATTTTACAATAATTATCGTTATAGACTGTTGTCAGTTATTCTATTATTTTGTATTCTATTTATGATAATGACAAGGTAATTAAATGAATATTTATTGTTGTATCCTGTCTTTGAATGTTCCCAATGTGAATTCCTCTCCCTTTCATATCTGTTGGCTGTTGCATAACGCTTACTCGTTCGCGCGTAGAGATACCATCGACCTACCATTGTCATAAAATCTGTCTATATCGATACCTTTAAACAAGCAATTTTTGTATATTTTTAACCGACTTCAAAAAAAGGAGAAGGTTCTCAATTTGTCTGTATTTTCTTTAATGTTTCGGTGCCAACCGAAAATCATATCATCTACATAGGTACAAAGGCACCGACTTCCAATGCATCTCTAGGTAGCACACATATTCATATGTTTTATTTAATTTGGTTATTTTGATAAACTATTTATTTTACTCTTTTTAGTGCCTTTGATTAGTATTGAAGTCGGTTAATTCTTTTTTTTGAAAATTCACTTTATTATATTTGTATATATTCAGGATCTCGGAAACGGCGTCATCTTTTTCCGTGAAACTTAGTATGTAGGTAGTTTCGAGAACGATAAATATATCTAGCTAGATTTTATTCATAGAAAACTTTTTTAACTGCGTTTTTAGGCACTGAAAAAATATAGCTAGAATATAAAGGTAAATTTCGCCGCCGGTGTCAAAACAAAAATAGCTCAGATGGAAATCGGTTGCTTCGAAAATCCGTGTAACTCCAGTTCGAATCCGAGTAATAACAGAAGAGATATACATTTATTTCTTTTTTTTTAATTAATTTAATAAGGCAAACCGTTTATTTTAATTGAAATATGTTTTTTTAAAGAACCTAGCTAGGCTCGGCCCTGGTACTAATAATTATTAGTTGTTGAGATATTTCAAATTTTCCAATTCACAGTCAAGATTAAATGACGTAGAATTTGCCTTTTTAGGTTTGTTTTAATTGAATATTTATGTCGTGAGTTCAAACAGAGTTCGACATTCGCGATCGTGCGAGCGTTCCATAGTTTTGGCTAGCATTAATTCTTTACAATACATCATTGTTATTCAAGTACGATTGTCACGAATGCTTCCGTAGAATACTGATATAGTTTAACCGACCGTTGATGTGATGCACGTAGCTTCATATTAATCTGCGAGGTAGGATGCTCTCCCTATTCGGTTGGTTAAATATAGTATTATAATAAATTTATATGCAGGTGTAAGCGAGCTTCCTCCGCGCCAAGGATGGCGTCTGACCGCGTCCTTTAAAATTTACATGAGTTTAATGTAACTTGGTGCTTTGAGTTTACGACAACAGGAGTATGTTATAAATATGAAATTTTATGTAAAGGTTGTTTATTTAGGTACGCGGTATTATATTACATAACGTTGCCAAATGCGTACGTGAAATTTCACGTAATTACAAGTCGAAATTTTACATTGTAATTACAAGTCGTGATTGAAGTTAATTGAAAATAAATATCAGTTATATTTTTCATGAGATACTAAGAGCTACTTACTTTTCGCTCTGGGGCATGTGCCTTTATCTCATGCTAAAAGCATTGCGGGTAATTATGATGTTATCCCGGTACCAGTTTTATTTTTTCGAACTGACTACGCTATTGACCCAGCAAGGTCTTAACAGCTTTACCGGACTACACAGATATATTGACAAATTATACTTATATACTAATGATCGAAATTCGAATATAATGTATTATATTTTCAAGTTTCAACGTTTATAGAAAAAAGAAAAAAATCGAACTATTTATTTTATTGATAACACTAAAGATCTTTAAAGTTACTAAACAGAAAAAATAAGAAAAACCATTGATAAACCGGAGGAAGATGTACTTAACTGCTTCGTCTCTGCCTATTCATGTATAGATAACAGGATTACTATTTTAATAAATAACATACTAAATAATCCGATTAAGCTTTTTAGTGTATTTGAATATAAGCGTGTTTTTAGTATTGAATTTATATTGGACTAATATTGTGTACATGGAGTAGCATGAGATTTAGCATAATTCAAGTTCATATTGGCAAGTGTTGTAAAAAAATGAAATATATGTTGTATAATCTGTGTTACTAATTAATACATTACATTCAATAAAATAAAATACGCATTGTTTTCCTTCACGCTGAACGTCAAAAACACGTGTTAGCCTGTGGTTAAATATTTACGGTGCGAAAACGTAGCGTACAAATAAACTCATTTTCGCATTTATAATATTAGTAAGCACTATAATTTAAATTAATTAAAGATTTAATGCATAATGTTTTTTTTATTGTAGCACGGCAAAGTGACTGCAGTATGCCTGATGGTAACCACAGTACAATCCAAAAATAATAGCGAATACCGATTAACACACTGTCCATCGCCGGTCGCCACTATCATGCCGGCCTATAATAAGCTGGATATGTACAGGCTGATCCCGAAACGCGACCCGTGGAAGCGAATCACTATTACGGGATTTTTCGCCATATTCATGGTGGTTGCAACCCAGTCGGGCTGTAAAACCCTACCACCCCGCTTGCGCCATTGTCTTGTTCGTTATTTAGCAGGGTGCACCACGTGCAGGTGAGATTGGCTTGGGTGTCTGAAGTCTTATGATGTTATTCGACACCCCTTACACCCCTAATGTTGTTTTAGACGACGTAATAGCACCAAAAATGCGATAATTATGGATACAACTTTTTGACAACAGAACCTCAATAAATTTCATACTAAAAAAAAGAATTATGATCGAATTTTGACTTCAGAATGAATAATTTATATATAAGCAGAATTTAGTAGAATATGCTGCTCACATTATTTCAACGAATACTTACTTAATACTTGTTCAATGATCTAAGCTTAGCTACAAAAAAAAAATACTGGCCAACGCTCAACTATAATTTGCGTAGGTATACGCATTTCAATGGGTCGGTCGCGCAAAACATAGATATCTAATCTTGCGCGTAACTTATGCATGATGTTCTCGTGGGATTCGCATTGATTCGATTAAGAATATTGAATTATCTCCTCCATTGAGTTGCACGTCAGTTAAACTTATCTTAATTGAATTATATACTGTTAACCAAGGATATATATTTTTAGATCTTTGTTCGTATGTTTGTGTGAGATAATTTGTAGTACTTCTGGTCCAATTCTGAAAATTATCACGAAATCAATTAAAATTAAAATACTGATATATTTTAAATAGATTGTCTATTAATATAGTTGGCTAATATCATTTTTGGTTCCCATTATTATTATCATTCATAGTTTGTGATTTTTTTTAAGTAATATTAATAATTTCATATCATGTTCATTTAAAAAATTATACTTCCCGTGGATAAAAACGTTTGTTCTGACTAACAGGGCAAAGAGACAAAACTTTCATTAATCTAGACTTCGATAAGTACTGGACTACATAATAAACGTGTAATACCAAAGTACAAAAAACTTCTACGAGCAGAACTAGTGATTTACATCTGTGTTTAAAACACTGTTCTTTTTTTTTCGAAATAAGTACGCTATTGACCTGAAGGGTCTTTCCTTACAGCTTCACCGAATTATAAGACTATTGTGAACAGATCTTGTTTTTTATTTATCGATTTGAATTTTTATAGGTTTATTTGTAAATTAATGTTATGAAACATAAATAGTTTAGTAGTAAAATATAACTTAATTTAATATAAAATAAAGTACCTACGACTCCAGCCGATTTCTTATTACAACATAAAACAGTAATAAAATAGAACCTAGCTCCACATAGCGACTGTTTTTTTTTCTCGCACTGTCTACGCTGTTGATCTAGCAAGGTGTTAACAGCTTCACCGGACTATACATAGCAACTAGTTATAGCATAATATATGGCTTAAAACTTTTACTCATAGAAAAACATAACATATGAAAAAAACTCACTTTCGCTTTGGTAATATTAGTAAGGATAGATATTGATATGAAACGAAACATATAGAGAGTTATTACAAAAAAGTTAAACACGTTTTGAACGCTTGCTTTAAAAAGATCTCTCGGTGAATGTTCGCCGTCTTGATCTTTTGTCTCGCTTTGGTTATGTTAGGTTACACTTAACGAAAAAAGGATAACACGATCTTACTCGCGCGATGAACTTCGTACGAAACCTTTTTTAAACCAAGTATTTAACTTTTTTTGTAATAAGCTCCATATTGTTTACAAATTAGTCCAATTAATTAGCGATGTTTTAAAGCCCTTTTACACATGTGTAAACAATTCCGTTTCGCTGTGTCGGTTAGCTCTATGCTCTATTAATTTTCGTTAATTACTGCACTATTTAATTTTGTAGTATGTCATGCCGTAAGCATATGTAACTATTATGATAATGAATTAATGTATGTAGGTATCACAACAATAGGTAGTAGAACCACGCTGATGCTGTAACTGGTTTCAGCATGAATGTTTCGGCTCGTCCGGGGTTACTACCACCCGACCCACAGAAACCGACGTGAAGTAACAGTGCTTGAATTGTTGCGTTCCGTTCGGTCAGTGAGAGCGCGGGAGGCCCACCTACCTCTCTCTCCCTTCCCTCTTCCACACCAACACAGAGTTGTGTTGCTGGCGTCCATGGTAGGTGGTGATCACTTTACATCAGGTGACCCACCTGTTAGTTTGCCTCATATGATATAAAAAAAACAATCAATAATGTATTATTTCTAGGCAAAGAAACACGAATTAAGAGATGTCCTTAATTATTTTTTCGTTATCTGTTGTCTATTTTTTTTTGTTATTGCAACCTGCGAGCAAGCAAACATTATGCTACAATTAACAAGTGTGAAAGGGAGAATACTTCACTTTGCTCGCCGGTTAAAGTCATACGGGCAACGAGTACTATTCATTTAATTAACATGAGATTGTTACAAATTTCAAAACCTACAACGAGTAGGCAACAGTAAATTTTCGGATACAACAGAATCACTGTTTCTATCAACAATTGTTGTAAAACACCAGTGTAGTTGTACCTATATTTACTACATATAAATCCTGGTTAATCTGTGAAATAACTGAACTGATTTGGACGAAATTTTTTTTGTCAGGTAAACAACTTTTCACAGTATACATAAACGCACGTAAACGTTTCACAGCTTATCCTTTCGAGGCATCGCAGTAATTCTATAATTCTATATAGTTTCCTGCTATTACAATCTCGTCTGATGTTAACTTACCTGAGATGCATAGCTTTCAAGTACAGCTACGACAGTACACCTATGTATGTGTAGTGATATTTTGATTAGCCAATTTATTAGCTTACTAGTCTCTGCCCGCGACTTCGTCCGCGTAGAATAGTTACTCTGGGCTAACGCTAACACGCAGCGAAAGTTTCCCAGTGGAAAAAATTCCAGTTTTGAAAGATTTTTCATTGGTGCTCTGCTCCTATCGGTTTTAGCGTGATGATATATAACCTATAACCTTCCGCGATAAATGAGCTATGTAACACAGAAATAATTTATCAAATCGGATAAGAAGGACCTGGAATTACCCCTTACAACGTCACAAACTTTACCTCTTTATAATATTAGTATAGTATAATATTTATATGAATAAAAATCATTTTTGAAGGGCCATACTAATTGGGCTAATTGCCTGGAAAAGTTTTATATGAAAGAAAATGTTTGAAAAATATTACGGAAAAGTATAAAAAATCGGATTAAGTAATCCCTATATTAAATTAAATACTGAATGAATGAGACAGTACAGCAGGGAGATGTTCAAAAATATTTTCAATAATTATCGAATTACATGATTGTACGGCAAAGGGAAGCTTTTGTATAAATGGGAATTTATTATCATATTATTTATCTCAACCCTTTATAGCAACGCCTCCCTTTATGTTTGAGTGCATAGAATGCAGCTCCCAGATCGCCAGTGACCCACATCGCGCGGCTTGCAAGCGTGTTAACTACTCTAGGATACTTATAATACGTAGGGTAGGGTTGCCAACATTGTTTGCTATTTAGAATTTAATCAGTATTCATATATTTCTTCCAATAATTTTCTTTATTCAGTTACCGAATTAAAAAATATTACGTTGGATTTTTTGACAACTTTTTCAGCGCATCGCTAGGCCCTTGTAGTACACAAATCTATGTGTTCAGTTGTTAGTTGTTTATTATCACATATTATGTATTTTTTTAGTTTGGTATTACACATAAAGGATAAGCATCAAACGCGCCGTTTAAAAATGACGTCGTCAAAATTGCTTACGTAATATTTTTTTCCAATAATTATCAGTTGTTATAGCCTAATGGTTTTAAATATTCATGTAATAGGTGTGGTATAAATAACTATATCTTTTGTATTGTTATAAATCTACTTAACAATTTATTTGTTCATAAAATGACGCATCATCTGAAAGTTGACAAACCCTTAAGTATTTTTATAAAGAAGGGTTTTCCGCTACCGCTTTTATTATAATTCCCTGCTAGATAACGCTGTTGTATATCAAGTTGTATATTGTCAAACAGACCACTATTAAAATTTATACGCATAAAAATTTATACAGAACTAGCGGGCCTGGCGGTAATTTTCCAGCGCTGATAGTAAAAAAAATCCTCGATAAATTATAAACCAAAAATCTTTCTTGTGAACCACTCTATCTACTGATGAAAACTACATGAAAATTCCTTCGTTAGTTTTGGACAGACACATGACAGATAACTTTGTTTTATAATATGTAATGATATTTTGCGCGAAATCCATTACAAATAAAAATAAACACGTGGAAAACCGCGGGCGTGTACTAGTGATATAGACGCAAATGAGACATTAATAGGCGAGTGAAGACTAATTATAAGAGACAACCTTAAGGAACCTTTACGCTCTCTATCTTGCAGTCTATCAATAGCTCGATAAGTTGCTGAGCGACGCCTACAGGCTGCTTACAAAGCGCTCGATCTTATGTAATCATGCTTTTTGTCCGAGGTTCCTTGTGTAATCACCTTCGTAGTCGTTAACTAAGTTGACGTTTTCGTAAACAACGCTTTAATTACACCTTCATATATACAGACGTCTATTGATGTTATAGTAATTATGTTTACTAATAACACAGACACCTTTTGAATCACCGATAAATAAATTTACTTTCAACAATTTCTAAAAGATAAGTTCATATTTACAACTTGGTGTGTCCGCTACGATATAGTTTATGATTTTTAATGTATAATAAAGATGGTAGAAAACTAGAAAAGGCTTGAGTATGAACGTCGACGGATTTAAGAGTAAAGGAAGACGGGAAATGGTATTTTTTATATTATAGAAGGCAAACGGACAGATGGGTCACCTGATGTTAAATGATCACCACCGTCCATAGACACTAGCAACACCATTGGAGGCACAAGTGCGTTGCCAGCCTATGTTGGGGGGAGGGATGGTTTTCCGGCGCTCTCACTGATTGAACAAACGCTACAATGCAAGCACTATTACTTCACGTCGGTTTTCTATGAGAGGGTGGTACTACCCCGGACGAACCGACCCATTCATGCTGAAACCAGTTCTAGCTTCAGTGTGGCTCTATCACCTACAGTATTTGTAATCCGGTGAAGCTGTTAAAACCTTGCTAGGTCAATAGCGTAGTCAGATTGAGGAAAACACCTACAGTATGGATGTATCGTGCGAAAAATGATGTTTATACTAGTTGTGAGTACTGTAGATGACAACGGACAAGAAAAAGAAAACATATTGTGCCAACTAGTCTATGCAACCCCTTTTAACATCAGTACAGTTATCAGTAAAAGCCTCAAACAAGCAGACATTTTGTATTCGTTGTAAATATATTCATATCAATTTAGTAAAAAGCATTAATTTTATTTACTTGTCCATATAATTTCTGGCATATACTAGTAGATGGTCGAACCAAGCTGAAGCTATTAGAAATTTCAGAATGAATGGGTCAGCTCGCCCGGGGTAGTACCACCCGACCCACAGAAAACCGACGTGAAGTCACAGTGCTTGAATTGTTGTGTTTCCGTTCGGTCAGGGAGGGCGTTGGATGCCCACTTCCCCTCCTCTCTCCATTCCCCCAAACACAGGCTGGAAACGCATTTACGACTCCCCTAGAATGGGTAGTGTCTATAGACGGTGGTGATCACTTAACATCAGGTGGGTCAGATGGACTGTACATTTGCCTCTTATGACATAAAAAAAAGATTACAGTAGAGTTATTATTTTAAAAGCTCTCTTTGTTCTGGATAATAATTACTAATCAAGTTGCCTACGTTCATGTCTCGCATCGTGCAGAACGGAACTGTGCTTGCTTGCTTCACTTTCCGCTTAGTTGCGATACTCGCACGACCGCGTAAAAGCTATTGTTCTAAGACATTAGCCCTAATGCCGCTACACACAATAAAATCTATAGGGTGACGTAACAGATGTACACTTGAAACTGTATAGTGTAAACGTAGTCCAATGTCGAGAAAAAAGAAGAATATTAACCGATATGCAAAAAAAACTTTAATATTTCTTATATTTTGCTGTAGTGTTCTTTGATAGTTTAATTTATGTTAACCCTCTTGTTTGCACTTTATCATCTAAAATCAATTTCAATGTAGTATTATTTTGAAATTGTTTACTTTTGCTAACTACCGTATTTCAGTTTGAAAATGTCACCGTGAACTTTCACGTTGGTTTCAAACGTACGAAAAAAAAGCCCTTGTAACCGTAAAATGAACGGTGCCGAAAATATAAAACAAAATCTAAAACCGTACAGCAACAGTTTTTACGGTTTTATTTGAATGATCTATATTACTTATTTTCTAACTTTTGTGTGCGGCTTTGCATTATATTACATTTGATCCATATTTGAGGAAAGTACTGTTTTCAGGTTGGAAAGTATCCTATTTCCTCTATATACACCTGATAGCGTGTATGCAATGTTTCATCGTCATCAGTTGACAAGTAAAGGTGTGGAAGCGTAACAAATAAACAAACTGACTTTTGTATTTATAATATTAGTTAGTCCCTAACTATTACAATGTAGTCGCGGTGATAAAAATAAGACAGAACATGAAGAGACCTCAAAAAAGTATGTGTTAAGTAGTAACTATAATAATTCTCATAGGTTTATTTATATCTGCAATAATTCCTGTCTTTGCAATAAATAGGTCATTTACTAAGTCACATGTTGATAGTTGAGATTTAAATCTTCATTTTAATAAAAATGAGTTAGAATTTATAACCGCTAACCCTTTGACCTTGAAAATGTTTTCTATATATGTCTTGTATGTAACATTTATTTTTGCCAAATACTGACTTTGAACTACTTCGTGTTGTAAGTACACTGTAAATCTTCTGTTACTGTGCTAGGTTACAAAATATATACGATGTTTTGGATACTTTCCAATCAATTATTTATTACTTAAGACATTGTAAATTTCTCACAACATTTTTACGTTAAAGCGTCTAATAATAACAGACTCGAAACACGCTAACCATTCTGCGTTACTCATCTAATCTTGGCAGAATACGTACACAAATTGGGGTCACATACAAATGTACGGCTAGCTTAAACGAATCGGGAATACGGTCTACATGTGTTTGGATCATGTTGTTTGGACGTCGTGTGCGAAATCAACCGGTTCATTGACTTCCCTGTTATTAATTATATCTCCGTTTAGAACCTAAAAAGTTAATGGCACTAGTAATCAGGTCACTCCCGTGCTATATATTTACAGAAGCTTATAGAATTTACACAGGCATTTTATCATGTTTATAAAAACAGTCAAATACGTAATAATGAAATTGTTTTAAATCTATATTTTAAGTCATCTGCAGAAGGCAAATTTAACAATACAATTAAATATTACTGTTAATATAAATGAAAATAGAATATTTATTTTTTCCAGATAATGTTCTTATGTATGCTTAAAATGTATTTTATTATAAAAAGAAAGCAAGTAAAAAGTATAAAAAATTTGGTGCGCGTGTTCCGACACAGACGTGATCACTTCATCAGTCGTTTGACACTGCGCAAACGCTCATTGTGAGGGGAATCATAAGCACGTGCCCCTTTATACCTCCAAATGGGTCCCAAACAAACCAGTCAATCACGAATTCTCTTCGTGAACACTTTATTCTTTATTTACATAATCATAAATGTATACTATTTTGTTTTAAATACATCTATTTATTTTAACTTATATAAAATTAAAAATCTATGAATTCCGACTCATAACGGCAATAAGATGCTGGGTCGATCGATTCTTCTTCGTATTTTTCAAAATTGCTAGTATCACCGGGTGCTTTATATTTTGGTATAAATGGCGGTTTTGTTCTACAATTGAGAATAGAATCCCACTCGATACCTTTAAACCATCTATGGTTTTTATAATCTAGTACGCCATTTTTCATTACACCGAAGCGTTTGGTAATATCAACTTGGAGAACATTGCGTACTAGATCTCTGAGATCAGAACTAAAGTTGGATGGACATCTATATTTTGCAGCTACTATCTTCTCATATGTTCTCATCGGATCGTTGCCGTAAAAAGGAGGATAGCCAGCGTTCATTTCATACAGAAGTACTCCGAATGACCACCAGTCTACTGAAAATCCATATCCTTTGCTAAGAATCAATTCAGGAGCTAAATATTCGGGAGTTCCGCATAACGTCCACGTTCTTCCGTTAAGAACTTTACAAAATCCAAAATCTGTGATCTTCAAATATCCAGTTCTGTCGATTAAAATATTTTCCGGTTTCAAATCGCGGTATACGAGATTGCAGAAATGTAAATATTCCAAAGCCAACACAACTTGGCTTGCGTAGAATTTTGCATGTGTCTCTTCAAATTTATTCATTCTGCGGAGATGGGTAAACATTTCACCTCCTGGTACGAATGGCATAATAAAGTAAATGTAACTGTTATCCTTGAAACTGCATTCCATAGAGACAGTAAAAGGAAATTTTATAGCCTCGAGAATTCGTTTCTCGTAAAGCGTATGTTCCACTTGCTTCAACTTAATTATTTTCTGTTTTTCCAATACTTTCATTGCATATAATCTGTAGCTCTTTGGATGTTTCAGTAATATAACTCGGCCGAACGCACCGGTACCGAGGGTTTTAATTCTCTCCAATTCGGAAAAATCAATATTAAATTTCGTTTTTTTACACCAGCGTTCTTCGAATTCGTGCTTTAATTGAATCAAGTGTTTGTTGTATTGTTGCTGCTGTTGTTCTGTGTATCCATCGTGAATCTCAGTCGATCCAAAACTGGATGCTGCGCTATAACTCTCCTTTGTGGAACCATATCCTTTACGTGTATACATTGTTATTATTACTGACGTTATTTGTCTGAGCCATGACCTGCGAGATTTGATTATATGTTTATGAAATTTTTACTAACACCCAAGTCTCGCTTACTCTGCCAAATAAATTACAGTATTACAATCATCTTCTTAGCCCACTTAAGTAGGGTTGTCACAACATGTTTTTCTTCTCCAGTCTCGCCTTTCAGATAGCACTTCAGTATTCACAACTTTTACACACATAGCATTTATCACACAATCCTTACATATACCTTTTCTCTACTCTTATACCCATTCACCATCATACTCAAAACTTTTCTAGTTACATGCGTCTTCATCTCTCCTCATGACATGCCCGTACCATGCTAACCAATTACTCCTCAACTTCTTTGTCAATGGTGCTATTTTCAAACTTCCTCTGATATATTCATTCTTAATCTTATCTATTCTAGACACACTACACATCCACCTTAACATCCGGAGAACATATTGCAGTACGGTAAGGAAATTAGTTGCAAATTGAATAGAATTTCTAAACGTCTCGATTTGGTGAGATCAAAAGTTTGAGGGTACAAAGGGACGCGTGGGTGGCGGGTGAACGAACTGCCTGAGTAGGGATAGGTGGAATCAGCTGTGTTTAGGGGTGTCACGCCATGCCACCGACAGCCGGTCGCCGTCCCGACGGGCTTATTGATCAGGTGCAGACACGTGCAAGTTTTAGGTACTTTTGGAATCTTTACTCTCAGTTGTAAAATATATTGTACGTTTAAGAAAAAGTTATTGTCTTTTCATAAAGCTTATTTACATAGCACACAGTTGAAAGTAGAATACAATGAATAATACCTTTTTAATCTTCATTATCGAGGCGAATGTGCGATCCGTGCCAATTGACTATCGATAAACAAGCAATGAGGTCGATTGCCTGAGCCACACCTCACTCGTTTCATTTATAGTTTTTTTTTTTTTTATGAATGTTATTACTAACATAATCTTATCTAACGTGATATTTATTGTACTTAGTTATCTAGTGTATTATTTTTGTTTTATATAGATGAAATATTGCATGTGTGTGCCCGCGGCTTCACCGTTATTTTGTTATTATCTGTTGTAATTTCTACTTTTTGTAATAAATAGGCAAGTTATAGCTAAATGGCTCTTTGCTTAAATATTTACATATACCAGTTTTTATGACGATTGTTCTAATGATACAAGAGTTCGTACTTTACGGCGTTATCTGGTAGCGAGATATAAAGAGATAGTAAAATAGTACCTACAAAAGATGGATTTTTTCATGATCGCTCAAATGGTTTTAGAGTTTATTAATTTCAAGGGTATAACCAATCATTCATTTGTTTTTGTAATAGAATACTAATTAATAACCGCAATTCTATCTGCATCGTTTTTATATTAGCATTATGTTTTACGTACAGAGAAAATAAAAACCATACCGTTTGCCCCACACATTCACTGCACGAAAACACACATCGTTGAACTTGTAGTGCGTATAAAAATCGTAATGTCTTAAAACTTAAAATGAAGATATCATGATATGAATGACTTGCGCATGTTTGGAAGAAATTTCGACGAGGCGGACGTAGTGCCATCTGTCAATCACCGACATCAGTCATTTCGTTTGTTTGACATACGAACGACCGTTGAATCATTTGGATGTTGACAATACAAAAATGCAGAAATCGCAAATTAAAAATGGAAGCGTTTGGCTAGGAAGGTGAATGTTTGGAGTCCTAATAGGTACTTTTGATGGCATATATAAAACACAAAAAAGAAAAGTTGTCATAAAAATTGAAAAAATCTGGACCTAGAAGTATAAAATATACTTTACGACATATTCTCATACCAACAAAATTTACATTTCAAATCTCATAATAATCGGTCCAGCCGTTACGTAAGTGTTCAACCACAAACGCCGTGACACGAGATTTTTATATATCAGATATATAAGCTAAGATTTTTAAAGTAACTTCATTGTAGAAAAGGTAATTTTGTAATCAAAGAAACAAATATAATTGTAAGTTATTTTTACATCTTTCTGCATTTATTCTCACGATTAGTTAAGATTTTCTAACAATTTATCTCGTATAAAGTATATTAGAAGTTCCGGTTGAAATTCTTAAAAATAATTGTGTACCATTAAAATGATTATAGCGCAAATTGTTAAAACTATCGTTTCACATGTTCATTGGAGTACCGTTATCAAGACAAACTCGTACGACATACAGTTTTATTAGTATGACGCATACGCCCATAATAAATATTCAATACTATACATTCTAAGAACTGTTCATTGTAACTGCCAATGTGCTAAATTTGAAAATTCTATTGAAAAGAAGCTTTGTTGAAAGAATGTCAAATTAAACTCAACCGAGATCTTATCTATCATGATATAATTGTTTGTAATTTAATAAACAATAAATGATGTCGTATTTTTCCGATATTTGGAGGTTTGTTGGCACTTTTATCTTCGGTATCGGATTACTAAAACCATAAATTTAGAATTACCGAAACACTTATTGAGACGACATAATAGTTTTTAGAAAATTCCAGAAATAAATAATAAACGAGTGTCGGATACCCACCCATATACTTTCAGGTGATTTTATTAATCACTGATTTTTTGCATTCAATTTCACACGAACATAGTCACTGATACAGCTAGTAAATAAAATAAACCAGTGAATAATATTCTTTATAAGTAAAGATTTATATTAAAATGTTTAAGCGAATTATTTCAAGTTTAATTTAACATATATTAAAATTTGTCAGAGCATTTATCTGTATATTAATACGTGAAGCAAAATTTCTGTACCCCTTTTTTACCTATTTCCCAACAACGGGTGAACTTGAAATTTGGCATAATTAAAGTTTATAAGGCGGAGAAGTGCAGAAACTGTTTATTTCATAGAAAATGCATTAGAAGTACAGTAATTAATTAAAATATACATTACTCACACTACTACTTGAATTTTACACAACATATACACACATGTAAATAAAAAATATATTTTGACAGCCGTCAATAATTATGAACTTCAAAAAAGGTTGTGAAGGAGGTTGCTATGCTCGACTATATGTATTTTTTAACTTTTATGTTCCAATTACCATTTTTCATCCTACGTTCAACAATAATATTATAAAATATAACTATTATTGTAATGTTTATTATTTTTTATGGTGAACTCACTTCAAATGATGAATTAATAAAAAATGAGCCAAAGTAATCCATGACTTAGACCTTCGCGGTTACAATGTTGCAATTCAACCTCATGTATCAATAAAAAATAATTTATTTTCAAAAGCTAATGGTAGTATTAAAAACATTTTTGTCTTGGATTCACCATTTGATTATATTATGCATCCATTACTTTTCCAAACAATGATACTGGGCATATCACTATTTCTCATAATGAACAGACTACATTTAATTCAATATCACCCAGAATTACCACCCACCCATGGTGTCGTGTAAAATGAATTGATAATTGTGTCATGGGTTGCGATAAATTTCTTTATTTTCGTAAAGTTATGTTTGGTTAAGATTTGAGCTTTACCACGTGGTTTTTATTTCAAATTTATAATTAATTTTCATTTTCATTTACACATAGATTTTTTTTAATGATTGTATAATAAAGATAGATAGATGGTAAATGGCAAATAAATGAGTAGCCATGATGAAAACCTTTGATTATAGAAGTATACCATTTAACAAAAGAACTCTAATAAAGTTTAAACTTAAAAAAATCAATTAACTATAATTGAATGTCGACCACTGGGCGCCCACTAGTACTGTTAAAATAGCAAAGTGTTTGATTTGAATTAATAATAGTGACAAAATATTTACGTAAACAGTAAACGCTAATAATAGTGTAGAGACCCTGTAGACATGTAATCAACTTTGCGTAGTATAGGTACATAAATTACTCACATTCCATACAATAATCCTACCTAATATTATAAATGAAGTTGTCAGTTTGTTATGCTTTCACGGCTTTTAACTACACAACCGATCATTTTGAATTTCCTGTGGTACAGAAACGGAGATAGGGTACCGGAAGGATAATGTAAAAGTTCTGCCTGTTTATTTGTCACCTTATCAATTGCTATGAGATATTGTATTGATGTAGAGCTGGGAACCTGCAAAAGAATATAGACTACTTTTCATTCATAATATACTGAAAAGGTAGACGATGTCGCGGGAAAAACTAGTAACTTAATATACTGGGATAATGGTTCGATTGCCTGCCCGCATCTCGCTTCTCACGACGCGTCGCATGGTGAGTGATGAGGCAATACCGAGTGTCGAAATAATCGAATACTGATTCGGTTGTTTTCTCTGCGAGCAAGATAATCGTCCACATGATTGAAAGTTCTTATAGATTTAGATCGTTTCGATTATTTAAACCTGTCGAAATCCACTATCGTTTATTATGACCATGTTCTACGGCTTGTATTACAACGACCGGCCGGCGATCTTAATGATACGCTGTCAAGGTCGGAGTGGTACGGATGTTGCGTTACGCCTTGTACATCGTAATCTGAATCGGCCAGATTTGTTATTTTCATGTTGTTATCTCTACCTTGTATCACTATTTTTTTTTTTACTTTTAACAAATTAATCCACGTAACTGATCTGTGATAATCACCTTAATAACGTAAACGGTGTGATAATTACTATATTACTAGCTGACAACCCCGGCTAATAATGTTGATGAAATTTGTGGATAGCTTGAGACATTGATCAATTCAGCCGAGTTAAAGGCACATAATATGTGGCAATTCCAATAACACAGCGCTTAGAATTACTCTGCATTAGAGATTGCCAAACGCCGCTGGAAACGTCAGTCTGCTGTGAATTATACGTTGCCGTTACCGGTCAAGGTTGTGGGGACCCGCAGTCCGCATGATTGCGACTTGGCACCAAACCAAAGTTGGTTATATTTATTATACTGAGATAGTTTATCAATATAACAGAATCTATGTGATTCTAATTTATATGCATTGATTTACGTTCAACAATATTCTTTGATACATCTGGTAAGAAAGTTTGAGTTGAATTCGTAGTTGTTTAATAAGATGTTATTAATTATATGCAATTAAGCTATGTTTTTACAATATATTGTCATTGTTCTGAGTCAAGGATTAAAATTATTTATACGTGTAAATCAAATTGAAGTGTTCATGTGTCCGGCTATCGCTTAAAGGATTGAACCAATTTTGACCAAGGTCACTTATTATATTCTCTTTACCACAATAGTTAATCAGTAATTTTTGAGTTTAAGTAGTAATGAGGAAAGCTATAAGAATAACATAAAACCAATAATTAATTCAAACAAAATACGTAATTTCCAAGAAATAGTGAAACATTTTCACGTTGATAAAGTTTCGGTTACCAACGTGCTTATACCAATAAATAAAATTGAGGTGTCTGTTTGTAATGTCAAGATTACAGCTTTTTAGTGAATATGTATAAAAGTATATAAGCTACGTAATATAAAATTAATGTCTAAAATGTTTGATTGTTCCGGCTAGTATTGCAAACTGTTAAATTGAACTTAATGGGACTTTTAGTGGCGGATAGCTGATGTTCTATGGAGTAATTTACTTCTATGTTAGAATAAGAAAAATTTAGAATTCCGTGTAAATATAATAAACTAGCCGTTCCTGCCCGCTTCGTTGGGCGAATGACATTTACATTATAAGCTAGAAAACAAAAGACAGGCATTTAGCCTGTCTTCTGTTTTATGGGAGCAAATAAATTAATTAATAAACAAATCGAGAAAACATGGCAAAGGGCTCATAGAATTTGAAAAATATAACCTATAACCATCTACGATTAATTCCGCGTCGAATGGTTGTGGTTTCATCCTGATCGGTCCGGTAGTTTACCTCGAACAAAGAAAACAAACTTTGCTTATATATATATATAGAAGATAGATTAAAGAAGTCAAAGACCGCGCGAGTCCCGTGCGTCACGGACGAAGTCTCAAGTAACAAATAGTATTTAATAGATATATAAGGTACAAGCGGGTCCGAGGGACGCTATCCCGCCCTGATTAAAAAAAAAATCCTTGATAAATTATATACCCAAACCTTTCTCATGAATCGCGCTATCTACTAGTGAAGACCGCATGAAAATCCGTTCAGTAGTTTCTGAGCTTATCACGAACAGACTGACAGACGTGACAGAGGACTTTGTTTTATTATATGTAGTGATATGAGGTATATAGTGTATTCAAACACTACGATTTTCGGCGGTTATTTTTCGAGGACGCTCGGTAAAAAACTAGACATGAAACCCGTTTCAAAACGTTCGGCAAACGACAAGTCACGTTGAATATTCAACGAACGCTAATTCCATAAATGTTTTGACGTTAACGTGGGCACGTCGAATACGTAAACAGTGAAAGTAAATAAAAACTTGCTTATTTCTGTTCATTATGCCGAGATATATTTTTAATGTGACCTCTCCCGCGTTAATGATATTTGTTACCGAGCCAAGTTATGATATAGCTACCTACGTACATGCTCGAGTGTTTGTGTCTAGGAATGGAATAGATTTTAAGGTGTGTGCACACCACTTGAATCGCGAACTTCAATACAATACAGGAAGGCGAGTAACCCTTGCTTGATCAAATTCCATGGAGAATTGTTACAGCAGTCCGAGTTGGACATAAATCGTTAACTACTTTTTTGCCGGTCGGTGTTGAGTAACATATGCCATCGTCTTAAAATCTGGTTTGTACATCCAAACATACATACTAACAAATAGGAATTCGGGATCAAAATGTCCTTTATATAACAGGTGTAGATCATAAAATTTATTTATAAACCCTAGCTGATACCCGCGACTTCGGTTGTGTTATATATTATGTTAATAATATATTTTATCTACAGAGAAAAAAACATGAACATCACACCGCTTGCCTTCCACTTTTCCATGTCAAGAAGACACACGTTGAACGCGGCACCATTTTATATAAAAAATATATTTTCTTTAAACTTTGTTAAGTTTATATTAAATTAAGATATCGTGATAATATTTTTATTTTTTCCATAAGGACCTAGTGCATAAGAAGTAAAATAAAACAAAATGAAAATCTGTAGTGTACCAACTTTTATCGTGATGCGCGCACAAGGCCAGACCTCTATTATTCTATTTATATAAATAAGAAGATAGATTAGGCGTACAGACAGAACTTCAAATTAGTTATATTAAACAAATTTTTCTTTTCACTTTATAAAAAATTGTAAGTTAAAAGCTATATACAGCTTGTTGTTTTTTTTTTTTACGTAATTTCGATTCGCCGAATACATTTTTCCTCCTTCGGCCATTTATATGTTTGATTTGTATTTATTAAGTTCTAATTAATTATCTAGGTCAATTCAGTTTCCTTATATTACGATATAGTATTCAATTCTAAATATTTATTTAGAACTATTTATTACTCATGGCTTTGTTTTCGTGAATATCGTTTTGTTGTTTGATGAGAACGACTTCGCTTTATCTAATTTTTTATTGTTATTTACGAACATATACAGCGCGACTGGTTAGTCTTCAGCAATATTTTTACAGGATAAACATAAGTCGATTCTCGTTCTAAATTACTTAAAAAATATGTGCTTAATGTTTGACCTAATTATCTACAGAAAAACAAAACTGATATACACTCAACATTAGGTGATTTACTCAAAAACAAACTGGTGTAATATTATTATATTATATTATTATACTACATATATAGATATTCCTTATGTCACATCGTGTCACACAGTCCCGCCCATATCCCGCACCTCGACTCACGCCCCGCTTCTCTTTGTTCGACCATGCGTCGTTCCGACTATAAGCAATTACGTAATGATTAACCTTGAAAAGCGCCCCTTTAATGTTGTTCATTGTACCTAGATGTAAAACGTTTAAGTATCGTTCCCATACTTTTAAAGTTCTAAAACAAACTTTAACTAAGGGTCTCATTGTAGTTTATTAGTACTTGTTTTGATATTATTATTTTATGTTAAATGTGACCATGAACTACCAAAGGATTGAAGGGTGTTAAACTTTAAACAGTCACTTGATATATTATGAAAGATATATTAATATGTCAGTGAAAGTCTGGTATAAACCAGATTAGCAATTTTCAAAACTAGTCTATCAATGAGTAGATACAGTTTAAATTGCTTTTTTTAAATTATTTGCAACTTCGTCTCCGTCATTTATAATCTTAATAATAAACTTTATACACAGAGGGAAAAGAATATATTAGCACCACAAGCACAGTGCTTGTTATACCTACTTTTCCACGGTAAAAGAAACACATCGCTGAATGCGTAGCGCATACAAAATCGTAGTTTCTTAAAAGTTTAGTAATTTAAAAGTATGTGTTTGCATAGGAAAATCAGTATCTAAAAAGTAAAACGAAAAGAAATGATCGAAATATATTCAGTACTTTTGGAGTGATGCGTGCACGACCGTGATTGAAGGTAGTGGAGCAACGCTGAAGGTTTGTCCAGTCCGCTCGCCGGGGTAGTACCACCCTCTCACAGAAACACCGACGTGAAACAGTGCTTGCATTGTTGCGTTTCGTTAGGTCAGTGAGATCGTCGGAGGCCCACCTCCCCCTCACTCTCTCCTCCCCCCTTCCCCACCAACACAGGCTGGTAACGCACTTGCGACTCTTCTGATGTTGCTGGTGTCTATAGACGGTTGTGATCACTTAACATCAGGTGACCCACCTGTTTGTTTGCCTACTATGATATAAAAAAAAATACCGTAGGCCACAGATAAAATAAGGGATATTATTTAATTATTCCCAATAAATATTGTTTATGTCTATTATAAGTATTGTATACCTAAATATCTAGCCGTATGGTAGTAGTAGTATGGCAGAGTAGAATAGAGCCACCCCACATCTTCCCGTGAGTATCGTAAAAGGCGATCAAGGGTGTGCGAGATGGTACGGTCAGTACTTGTAACTTTCTCCGTCCGGCACTCTCACTGACCGAACGAAACGCAACAATGCAAACATTGTTACTTGACGTCGGTGTTTCTGTGGTTCGGCTGGTAGTACTCCGGGCGAGACGACTCATTCAAGCTGAAGCCAGTTAGCTTCAGCGTGGCTCTACCACCTACCTAAATTCTAATACTCATGGGGTCCATTACAGTGCCTTTTATGTATAGTCTATTCTAAAATAGTCGATAAAACACATCCGCTAGTAATTTAACAACAAACAAATACGAAGTCGACGTAACAGGACTTGACACTATCTAAATGTTAGTGACAGGATCAATATTTAGTTTTAGATAAAGGCCACCCAGACGTCAGACGTGAATGCTTATGCCTATGTTAGGTAAATGTATTGCAAAAATGTCTAACAAAACAATGAGTAGGTATGGTTACTGCATTTGTAATTTACTTTATTAACCGACTTCAAAAAAATGAGCAGGTTATCAATTTGATTGTATGTTTTTTTTTTATGTTTGTTACCTCATAACTTTGGACTAGCTGAACCGATTTTGATGATTCTTTTTTTATTTGAAAGCTAGTGCTTCCCGTGTGGTCCCATTTTTTTGGTCCAGTTCTGTCAACGGCATCCAGTGCGAAACCGTATATGTGTTAAATTTGCATTAAGTGTGTATACAACAAATAGACGAATAACTCAATATCATGCCAACCGATTTCGATGATTCATTTTTTATTGTAAAGGATGTTCTTCAAGGGTAGTTTGATGAGAGTTTGGTTAGGTTCTGATTATGGGATCCGTGACAAAGTAACACAACTTTCAAGAAACAAACCTACTCCTTTCTTAAGGGCCGGCAACGCATCTGTGATTCCTCTCGTGTCGCTTGTGTCCATTGACGACGGTGATCACTTACCATCAGGTGATCCGCATGTTTTAGTAAAATATATTTATATACACTAAAAATGGGAAAATAAAGTAAATTTGCATAATCCAAAATTATGTACTCATTTTTGTGTGCCGGCTGTGTGACGTTAAGTGTGCATCTTGGGTTTTTGTATATATATATGTATAGAATATAACTATAATTAGTATCACATAGCTTTATAAGTTGATTAAAAAATAAACAAAGATGTCCCAAGAACTTTAAATATGTCTATATGTGATTTAGAATTTGTACCTCTTAGTCCTCAAAGATTCCGAGTTATACTCGATTTTATATTTGTAATCTCTAAACCTTTTCGTTTTCTCATGTGTTGTGTATATCCCGAGTCATTTTAATACATAAAAATCATAACATTATTTTACCTATAATGTTTTGATAATTAAAATAAATTAATTGATATAAAGATTGTACAAGAGGTCTTACAATTAATAGAAAAAACACAATGTGTCGTAAAGACACACGATAGAAGTGAAACTTTCGTATTAGAATAAAAAAAATATATAATAAAAACCCAATGTTACGCGTGCAGTGTTACCAGATAGTTACCCATCCAAGTATTGACAGTGACCGACGTTAATCGGACGCGAACCGGTGTCTTCAACACTAAACCGGACACAGTGTTTATCCCCACCATTTTTTGTCACACAAAAAGTTGCGTATCCCAATTTCAAAGCCTTCCAATAAAATCTTCATCTCAAAATTCCTTCTTCCTTTAATTTAATAAGTTTGTATATACCAATAAACGCTATGCGTATTTATAACAAAAGATACGTTTAAAATATAGGAGCGTAAGTCAATCAAAAGTTCACGGTCATCGCTTTCAACCCATCGGCCTTTATCCATCCTACACTCCCCTTGTCAAGTAAAAATATATGACCTTTAGCATTATACATAAAGCTATCCAGGTGTGGTAATATTGTATGCACATATCCACGCTTATACATTTAAGGTAACATGGAGATGTTCTAGATAAAACAGATTATCTATAATGAAATATGGATAGCATATACTTGCGTATATTGTGTTTTTTACTCTTATATTTTGTACAAAGCAAATTCTCTGTCTATTTATACTTGTCTGTTTATATTTCGAAAACACCTGAACCAATCTAGATGAATCTTCTATAAATTCATAGGAGTACACTCGGGTTAGGTTTTAGTATTGTTTCTGTTGTATCCTAAACCAAAGTTATGGTTGGTGTTATATAATATTATGCAATGTTTGTTACACCGTCACCTATCAGCTTTTCTTTATTTCATCTGATCATCATAAAAAAAAATTAGACACATTGTCAAGAAGACAGAGACCTTTTATATAGAAATAAATGTATCGTGTCCGAGAGATAACTCAGATCTACATTACTGCGAGCGAAACCGCGGTCGATAATATATGAGTTAATGTATGAAACAAGTTATGAAGTTAAAAGCTTAATAAGTCATACAAAATTTCAATATTTGTTTGTTGCAATGTTTTGGCTAAATCGATTTATTAACCGACATAAGTAATATAGTAAACAATTCTTTAAAAGTAAAATTACAAAGAAGAGTCAACAGTATAATTTATTGTAACTTTATTTTTTAATCACACTGAACGACTTTACGTGATAAAGCAAACTAATGCAAAACACTAATATATATAAAACATAATCGACTTTAATAATATTGTCATACAATATTACGTTTGATTAAACTCTATTGGTATAAATTATTGTATACCAATAATCTTGCAATAAATATTTAGACAAAAAAAAACACATAAGCTTAATATAAAAAAACAGTATTTGTTTTATAGTTCTCGCAATCAGCGAGTCTCAATCGCAAGTAAATTTATCTTATAACCACTAGTCTATAAATAAATTATTAAACTTTTATAATGGATTTTAGAGTTATTAACAAAACAACTATCCACATTATTGCTCATTGCTAAAGAATCTGAGGCGTGACAAAAATATATCACAATCGACAAAGCAATGATTTGATATTACGCTAATGATTGCGCTTGATTTTCTGCGTTTTTGTAAAATGCACGTCGAATTTCTAACCATTTCGAATCCGTTACTAAATCCTACGATACTAATGTGTGTATGCGCGTCCCAATTTATTTTAACAGAGTATTCGTTGCGATGCGGCCGCATCGTTCAAAATTGCATCTTCGTTGTTCGGACGTCGGATGTATTTTCTTTTCACGCAATCCAGCGGTGTTTCGCTGCCGTCTGGTGTTTGATGTTTCTCGACTGGATTCCCTGCGTGATATTCTACGCTAATAATAAAGCGTTAATTGTATTATGTTACTTACGTTTTATTTTTAACCTGGAATACTTTTAACAATATTTTTCTGTGAAACTCGCAAAACGAATTAGAACGGCCTGATTTATTTAGACTTAACAATGTGAATTATTTGAAATTAGTTTTTGTAGTTGTACCGATCTATTGAGTTATATTTTCGAAGTTAAAACATCTTTAGGCGTGTTGAGTTCGTCATAACAATGTAGATCAGAATGTATATTAAGCCAAATCGATGTAAGCAGGTATATTATACATATATGTATATCGCAGGTTGGGGAGCTTCGCCACTCAGCGAGAACCGAGAGGTACCGAACTGTGAAAGCCCATGTCAATTGTCACTAGTCTGGTCACTCGACAAGATTGTAGGTTTACCGAGTAGATGCCGAACTGTGAATGCATGTGCATGTGAGGTACTAAACACTATTCAGTCGTTAACAAACATACAGAATTTGTTTAAGATTACTATCTTTAACAGTTATTCAAGCTTTAAATAAACACGAATGATTCCGCAAGTATTAATTAGTTTTACATTAAAATGAACAGCTTCTTAATATCTAAATGTAATAAAAGGATAAACGTTAAACAATCATTTGTTTTATTTTAGAAGTATGAGAGCCTCATATACGAGTTTGCATAAATACAAACGGTAAACTTGTAAGAGCGTATCAACATCTTGCGGTTACTCAGTAGCGTGAGTCATTTAAGATATAGCATTATAGTATGTTTTATGACATCCACCGGATACTCTTACTGAGGAATTAAATTGAAATTGAAATAAACACAGTGCTTCGACTATCCTTGCCATCGTTTGCTTTATCAAAATCAAAGTATTGGCTAAACACACTGACAATTGATGGGCGTTCTAGACACTGAGTGTGATGCAGAGGAAACGTTGAATGTATAATCGTAGCGATTCTGCATTTAACTATTATCTAAAGGTCTATTTCTTATATTATCTTCTTAAATAAAATTACAGAAGTGTGCCGTTGTGCGAGCATCAAACAGAAACTGCTGAATGTATTTGTTAATACCGCTATATCTTCTTTTAAGATGCTCTCATTTCATAAGCACTTATACTACGCTTTCAGTGATGTGAGTAGGGATGATTGGGGGCAAGCGGTGTGGTGCACATGAGCAAGAACGAGGAAATAAAGGGATAACATTATTTACGAATAAAGTTAACAAAGCACATTTCTGGTTTCTGTTATTTTAGCTATGATATTTCATTTGTACATTCAATATATTATTGAGATAATAAAGAAAGCAGACGAAGTCGATTTTTCATTATAAGTGTAATTTAGTGAAGTAGTTTTTTCGTGCAAATAAATGTAGTCTATTGTCACGCCTCAATATATAATTTTAATGAATTTCATACTTGGAAAATCAAAGAACTAAAGGGAGTATAAACTTTTAGTTATAATAACTTGGAAAGGGCCAACAACCTCCGGGAGTCATAGTTCCCATTAAGATTGAAGTAGTTACTTTCCTTTGTCGAAAGGCGCCAGGCTGTACTCGTTAAAGCTCGAGAGACCTCCTTTTGTCATCGCCTGTACTGAAATCAGCGGTGTAAAGAAAGCAAGCTCGTCGTCACAGTGGCACGGGCCTTGATGAACTTTCCTATTGTCATTCTTCCAGCGTGTTTTTACAAAGCGAATCCTTGTAATGGAACACTACATACATGGCATATAACGTAAAAAGAAAATACCAAGCTTACATAGAATACTTCGTTGCAAAGGTCCCATTTACCGAAAAAAGTATGACACACCGGCAGAAATATTAAATTCAGTACTCTAATACGAAGAAAGCCTATAAAAAGTCAAGTGCAAATGCAGCAGGTTTCGCCGAGCTCTGGGGATTAATTTTGCTCACGCACACCAGATTAGGCCCCCCCTCGGCAGCGACTCAAGCCTAGGTCCGATCCCTCGGCGGGGAGCCCTTGAGTACGATGCTAGCGCGATACAGAAAACAAAAATGTACATCACTGCTACAACAATAGACTATCACCTGCACGCCCACCACACGCTTACACATGAAAGTGGAAGGGTTTTATTTTTTTCCCTTATCAAACTGAATGGTTAGAAAATTTCCGATATGATATATACATAAGAGTTGATGAGGTGTATATGCCTAGTACACATATACGTCTCACCAACTCATACACATATGAATAGTTACTTAGCTAGGTTAACTAAGACTTCTAGTAGTGGAAAACCATAAAGATTTAAGCGTCATACAAACAAAAATAGACCTTATGGTGCAAAGGTTAGCAAACAGTTTGGCAGTATAAGGTTTAAAAAAATACTGGATTTATTACAAGATTTGAACAAATGATGTAATGTGAAATTCCAATTATTATGTAAAATGTATTATTACATTTTTATTTAATTTTTAAGAACTATTTTTTGTACTAAACCACGAAATGTCCAATTTAGCTATTGTATTTATACTTTTAGGTTACAAAAAATATTTTACAATAAAAACTGAACTAAATAGACATTAAACTATTACAATATGAATATATCAAATTAAATATTGAATAATTTAGATTTTTATTTATTTAACTTTACTATATTTCTCTCTAGTTATTTCATATAAAACTTATTGCAAGAAAATATACAATATTTTATCGATCATAAGAAAAAAAAACGAAATATATTTGAAATTACCTATAATTTTTATGAAAATGATATCAAATATATGATAATAGAAAAACTATATATAATTTGAATATAATTAAATATATTATGTGACCATAGATTTATAGACTCATATGGTATACGTACTAAATGTCTTTGCCGATGGCCGATTTTTTTTTTTTTTTTTTAAAAGCGCGCTGTGGCTTATCAGGCCCGAAGCTAGTATACAAGCTAAGATAGATCGCGAAATGCATAGAACAGGCAACAGCCAAGCCGAGGTGTGCCGTGCTCTCTTGAGCTAGTTGCCAAAAATAAAATCGGCTGAGTGCCTTAAGCGCTCGCCTTAGTAGTCCGGTGAAGCTGTTAAGACCTTGCCAGGTCAATAGCGTAGTCAGTTCGAAAAAGAAAAGCAGCAGGGTTCTCCAGTCCGGTGATGCTGTAAAGGCTCAAAAGGCCAACAACGGATGCTCGGCGAAAAAAAAGAGCGGGGTTCATCGTTGTGTGAACCGTCGGATCGTTCACATCTCTACATATATTTTAATTGTATTTATTTGTGATCTACTGTTTCTACTATGTATATATATATATATATATATATTCACATGCATTATATAATACACACAGTCATTCCAAGTTAGCAAAATCAATAAAAATTGCCCTAATAGAGACCTAATCGGAACACGATTATTGTATTTGTCTAAATCGGCAGTCGTAACACGCTCCATAGTGGTGTTCTCATGCTAGTAGTGAGGTGAGTTGTCGAGATATTTGTACTCGACAGAATCGCTAACAACATGTACCTACTGTATAATGAATTCATTAATGACTCTTTTAGATTTTAAATCTCTTTGGTTTCCATACGGTGCTTACCATAAGGTACAGTACGGCCAAAATACGAAAGTGTTTATTTGTTTCGCTTTTATACCTTAAATACTGGACCTATTATTAGGAAATTTTATATAAAGGTTGTCAGGGCATAGGGTAACTTTTATACGCAAAAATGCACTGTTCCGAGGGATATATCAAATCGTGTTAAAATATTCCCGGCAAGCTAGTGTCTTTTAAATTTCCATGTGCTTTGTTTTGTATTTTAACATAAAATTACCGGAATATATACTACCATACATATGCGTTTATTATACATATTTATACCATATGTAATGTGTTTTTTAAAGTAGTGATGTAGTGAATTTTTCTCATTTCGTGGATGAATTTCTCCTTGATATTTTAATTGAATTAAAAACTCTTCGACGTCGTTAAAAGGTTGCGTGACGCGTCCCATTTATTGTATTTCCCAATCGGGTACTATCGGGAATTGGTTCTCATTATCTTTATTTCAATGAATTATTGATTGGGGTCACACCAGTTGCTCTTTGCGACTAAATACATTGAACTAAAAAATATATCGATGATATTCAATCGTTAAGTCAATTTTATTAGAAATATATTTATTCGGCTACGCTACACACTCGTATGGCCTTTAAATTAAGGGTACGAAATTCACGGTAAATAGAATTATTTATAAACTTTAGTGTGAAATGTCTTGGTAGAGAATTACGATGTTCTTTTACGAATATTCTTCTCTGTAGGATAGTTTTAAAGGGCGTCTATTAATTACGTGAGGTATTTGAAGGGGGGGGGGGGGGCTTTAATCCGGATCACACTAAATGTCACGTGGGAAAGAGAGGCGATTTCGGCAAATACCATGTAATTTGTTAAAGAAGATATACTGGAAAACTATGAGTAAATCAGAGGAATTTAAGATTAGGCATGTTTCTAGACCAAACTATGTCGAAATCTGTCGCACTTCTTCTAAATGTTTAAAATCCACGGATAAATGTAAAATTATTTAATATTGATATTTCGAAATGTAATATAATAATAATTATAATTAGAGTAATAATAAAAAAGTTCAAGTAAAAATAAAAAAACAAATTATGTAATTTTTTTTCATAACTCCAACGCATTTTTAAAATACAAATTTTGGAAAACTTTCACGAGTTTGGGTGTCCAGGGTGTTTATAATAGCTACTAAACATAAAATTTGTAGATTGATTGACAAACAGGAACAAGGTGCTGAGCTGTTTTCTAGTCGCCTATTTGTATGTAGATATTACTAATTGATATTTATTCTGTTATAACTGGTCAATAAAAGATTAAATTTTTAACTACTGACATCAATAATACAGCGTGTACTATTATATCATTTATAGTATATTTATTATATAATCTAAATAATAAAAAAAAACATACAGTCGAATTGATAACCACCTCCTTTTTTTGAAGTCGGTTAAAAAGGCCATGAAAGGTTATCGTGCATATTAAAATTATTTAAATCATATATTATCAACCTGTTATATTAGATTATAATATAAATTAATTTCCTGTAATTAAATATATACATCGAAAGACTCCAAGATGGACCGAAAATTGTAAACAATGACAAACCTATTAATTATCTTTTAGACGTAGAACATTTTTATACTAGTCATTTTAATCTAAATCGCTACTACGTGTCACTAAGGTATCTTTCTTTTGAGCTTCTTAGTGTAATGTAACGCGGTGGAAGTCGCTAGCGGTGACTAATTTCTTTGATATAATCATTTAGCAATTGACAGCATTAGACAAAAATTAGTTAATTATATGTTGCTGCTTTCCATGATACAACCAGGAAAATAAAAAATATGCAAATGAAAACCGGACCATTTGGGAACCCTGACTGTGAAGGCTGTGACATCCTGCCAACATTCCTTACTTTGACTCACGAACTCTTTATTACGTATAAGATATGTACTATATATTTCTAGCTGTGCTCGCAGCTGTTCATATATTTAATGTGCCGTAATTATTTTCACGTCGTAAATTATTTTTATTCATATTTTATGATTTCTACAAGTATTATTGATAATTATTATAGGCTATAAATTTTTGAAGGAAATTTGGTTTCCATATATGAATTTCGATAAAATTTGTGAATAATCAAATACTTTGATTTTTGATATATTTTTATCATCTCCTTAAAGAATCATTGACAATTTACAGCCTTTGAATTGACATCAATTTTGTAGGTGGTAGAGCCCCGCTGAAGCTATTTTTGGTTTCAGCATGAATGGGTCGGCTCCTCCGGGGTAGTACCACCCCTCTCACAGATAACCGACGTGAAATAACAGTGCTTGCATTGTTGTGTTTCGTTCGGTCAGTGAGAGAGCCGGAGGCCCACGTCCCTTCCTCTTTCCTTCTTTCCCTTTCCTTCCCCTCCCCCTTCTCCCATATACAGGCTGGCAACACACTTGCGACGTTCCTGATGTCGCTAGTGTCTATGGACGGTGGTGATCACTTAACATCACGTGACCCACTAGTTCGTTTGCCTCCTTTGATATAAATAAAACATCCATTTCCCATATACAAATTTCCTTTAAAATGTTTACCGTTTTTTTCCCGCCACATTTGTATTCAGTAGCGTATGTAATAGATATTATCACAACATTGGAAAAACAAAAATTACATGTTCAGATCATCAACAGTCTATAAGAACAGAGCCATAGACCTCTTCCAAAAGGAATGTATGTGCATTAACACCACGCCAGTCCACGACTTATTGGCGATTTTGAATTAAAAAATCCGGGGTTTTATAATTTCCAAGCCATGAATTACACCGTGCCGCGCTGTGTCGCCCCCGTTCCACGCCCTGCTTTCCGTTGTAAGACCGTTCGGCGTTCCGACAATAAGCAGTTACGTAATGATTAACCTTAAAAAGCGCCATTTTAATGATGTTCATTGGCACATATATGTCATTTTTTTTAAGTTTAAAAGTATTGTTCCCATACTTTTAAAAGTTTTAGAACAAACTTTAACTAAGGTTCTCTTTGTTGTTTAATAGTATTTGTTTTGATATTATTATTATTTTAAATGTGACCGTGAACTACCAAAGGATTAAAGGGTGTTAAACTTCAGTCATCTGGTATGTTATCGCATTATTTGAACGCATTTCCCATGCACTGCAAATAACCACTAGAGCTTTCAGTGAAGGAAAAGATCGTGTTAAAATTGTAGCATGTTGGTAGGACTGTTTCTAATGCCTGTCTGCCTAGTCTACCGACAAGCACCTATAGATTGGGTGCGTTAGCTTGTGATGTAAGTTAATTAAATATTAAACGAAAATGTAAACAAAAAATACAATACAATTCAATCAATGACGTCGTTTCATACATTCTTATAAAACTATGTCATTCATACGAATATAGATTTTACTTTGATAAGATAAGAGAATTGTTTACGTTTCAAATGAACTTCACAAATGATAAAATAATTAATTAAATAATGCAAGGAAGTATCCTTATCAAATTCTAAAAGTAGTGATATTCTTTTAACATTTATTTTAGTGTCTCTTATCTAATTAAATTTTCAGTTATAATACGCGGAATCAAATTAAATTGTATTTATTTTACTGATGTTATACGAATGAAATATAACGCAGTGTTTAAACAATCTGTTTCAACGTATTTTTATACAAATCTATTCTAATATTATAAAGAGCTAAAGTTTATGAGTCTGTGGCATTGTAGGGGGTAATCGCAGAAACTACTGATCCGATTGGCGAAATTCTTTCATTTTTATCTAGCTCATTTATCGAGGAAGTTTATAGGCTATATATCATCACGCTAAAACGAATAGGAGCGGAGCATAGGTGAAAAGTGTTTCAAAATCGGGTTTTTTTTCTTCTCGAGATCTTCCACTGCGTATTAGCGCTAGCCCAAAGTAAATATAACTTTGCGGACGAAGTCACGGGCAGGGCCTAGTTTATATGTACTACAGATTTATATACTCTTTTACAACCAATTCAAATATAAATAAACAAACTTCTTTATAATAGTAGTTAACGTAATTTTTTTTTTTTCGATCTGACTACGGTATTTACCTAGCAAGGTCTTAACAGCTTCACCGGACTACTTAGGCGAGTGCTTAAAGCACTCAGCCGATCTTATTTGACAACTGGTTCAAGGGTGTACGACACACCTCGGCTTGGGCTGTTGCCTGTTGTATGCAATTCACGACTTATCTTTTTTTTTTTTTTTTTTTACGTGGGGAAATCCCTGACGGATACCCACCTCCCCTGGGGAGAGGGTGGGTTATGTCCGATTCGCACGGACTAAAACCCCACGGTGTACGTCTTCCGCTATTGTTGGGGCGGCACGAGATCTCTATAGACTTCATCGTGCCGCCCCAGCGGTGTGACCCAGCGGCAGAAGTGCCGCCGCCGAGCCTCGTCTTGTAAGGAGACAGCCGGGTACACACCGGCCGTCTCCTTCTCGTCTGCCGGACCTGTGCAATGGGAAGGTGGGGCCCCAGCCCCACCCGTCCCTAGGTCCGGCTACGGTGGCGGGAGGAGGCGGTCAAACTGCCGCCTCCTCCTGCCTGTCCTCCTTTGGCGGAGACGGCCGCTTAACGGGTCGTTCTCGCGTACCCTCTCCGCCGCCTCCTTCTGCGAGACGACTTCCTCGCAGAAGGAGGCAACTACGTTCCATACTTCCTCGCTACCGAGCATGGCCGCAACCACGCTCGGCAGCGAGAGATTCCCTCCTACCGCCGCAGCCAGAATGCGGCGTTGCTCCTCCCACGCAGCACACTCAGAAAGTGTGTGCTGCGCGGTGTCCGGTTCAACGCCGCACTCATGACATGCGGCGGTCGGCTCCCTGCGCGCTATTCGGTGCAGGTACCAACCGAAGCAACCGTGCCCGGTCAGCACCTGCACCAGACGGAACGTCAGGGAGCCCCAACGTCTCTTGCACCACTCCAGCAGGACCGGGCGGACGGCGTCGATAGTGTATCTACCGTACTGCGCGTCCGCCAGGTCCCGCTTCCATCTCTCCATTACTTGGCGCCTCTCTATGCGCCTTCTCTCCTCTATTTCCCTGGGAGCTGGAGACTCCCCTGACCGCTTTTTTGCCGCCGTATATTCATACACGGCGGCCAACACTTGCGCCTCCAGCTCCCATGGAAGGGAGCCAGCCAGAACCATGGCCGCCGCCGAGGACACCGTCCTGTATCCTCGTATCGCCCTCAACGCCACGGTGCGCTGCGCATTACGCAGCGCTCGGAGATTAGTGGCGCTGAGGGCGTCCGCCCACAACGGTGCCCCGTAGGAGGCCATCGACTGGATGACCCCCATGTAGAGGCGGCGGCAGGCGGCACCCGGCCCCCCCCGTGTTGGGGAGGAGTCGTCCGAGAGCCCCCGCCGCCCCGACTATCCGCGGTCCGAGCCCCTTAAAATGGGGCTCGAACCGCCAGCGTCCGTCCAGGGTGAGGCCCAGGTATGTGGAACATAAGGGCCTCAGTCTTCTCGAGGGCCACCTCGAGGCCCAGTCTCCTGATGCGCCCGACCACGATGGTGACAGCCTCCGTGGCCAGGCGCAGCAAACCACTGATTTCCCCCCCTCGGGCTACGACTAGGGTGTCGTCCGCATAGCAAATGAGGCGCGCTCCAGAAGGGAGCGCGCCGCGGAGCACCCAGTCGTAGCCCATGTTCCACAGGAGTGGCCCTAACGCCGACCCCTGCGGAACCCCCCGCGCCGTGTTGCGCCGGACCATCCGCCCTCTGGCATCCACGAAGGCGACCTCTCTCCCCTCGAGGTACGCCTCCAACAGCCGCCGCAGATACAGGGGCACTCCGAAATACCGGAGCGCCTCCTGTATGACACTGTGCGGCAGACTGTTGAAGGCGTTGGCGATGTCCAAGGACACCGCCAATATTCTTTCGCCCTCAGAGGTCGCCTCCGTGGAGACCTTTTTCAGGAGAGTCAGGGCGTCCAGCGTGGAACGCCCCGACCGGAAGCCAAACTGCGCGTCGGACAGGTTCGGCCCCACTTCCTCTAGGTGCCGGACAACCCGGGAGGCAACGATCCTTTCGAGCGCCTTCCCGGTGTTGTCCAGCAACACGAGGGGCCGGTACGCGGACGCGCAGTCCGGAGGGCGGCCCTCCTTCGCCATCAGGCACAGCCGCCCCGTCTTCCAGGGCCTCGGGAACTGCCCGACCGCCAGACAGCGGCTGAACAGCTCCCGAGTCCACTCTCCCAGATGGTCCAGAGCAATAGCTAGCACCCGGCCCGGGATCCCGTCAGGGCCGGGTGCCTTGCGTCCCGCAGTGCGGAGGCGCTCAATCACCCTCTCCATCTCCCCCTCTGTAACAGGGGGAGGGTCGATTAGCGCCTCCTAATTCACGACTTATCTGAGCTAACCTAAGCTAACTATTCATATATATATATATATATATATATGAGTTGTTGAAACATATATGTGTACCAAGCATACATACCTCAACAACTCTTATATATATATATGTATATATATATACATATATATATCGTATTCGATAAGGGAAACAAACAAAACCCTTCAACTTTAATGTGTTAGCATGTATGCGCGCACGTGTGTGGGGGTGATATGTGTGATGTTGTCGCTGTGATGTAAGATTTTGTGTCACTGTATTGCGCGAGCAGCATACTCAATGGCTCTACACCGAGGGAACGGACCTAGGCTTGAGTCGCTGCGGAGGGGGGCCTAATCTGGTGGAATATTATAATTGATGATTATATAGTAAGAGATAATAAAAATTATGTATATAATCCAACATTAGTTACGGTTGACAGGCACTATGAAGATTGTTGTGTGGACAAGTGTACAATGAAAACAGTATACATACGTTAGTCATTCTTATTAGCCATAGAGTTAAACTGTGCTGTGATGTTGTTTTTATCGGTATTATTATAGCTTCTCTAAAACCATAAACACATGTATCGTTTTAATCGTGTGGGGTATTTTTACTCAGTACATGCCAACGCTTATAAATATCTCTAGTTTTAATCATTTAGTTGGTGCAAATACAATCATAAAAACACGGGTTATTTTTTTAATATTAGCTTATTATGGATAAATAATGCGATTCGGTTTTAAAATTATATACGGTTTTATTTTTGTTCGCCGATTTTTTTATTTTACTGAATACTGTAATAGAGGGGATACATTAACAAATATGTTCCTGTTCAGAATCTAATCCTAAAACATTACATATGGTCATTTCAAAGATCAAACTAAAAAAATTGCACCTTGAGAAGGTGTTTATAAACGTCAAAATCACCATCGGTTCGGAAAACAACCCAGTTATCGAGAGGAACCACCAAGAAACTCGATCTGGATTATTTTTTCTTCATACATATTTTTACAAACATAGTTACATTCATTTTTGATGGATGTACATAGAGGGCCGTCATTTTCAGACATCACCATCTTTCACATATTGATCCACCCTTTAGGCATTTACACTGTACCAAACTCACTATGCGGCAAATCGGTAATGTCCTTTAAAACTTTGTTATACAAAACAAAAAAAAAATTGTTACTGATCTTTTCCGAACTATTTTTTGTATATTTTAGGAGGCAAACGAACAGGTGGGCCACCTGATGTTAAGTGATCGTCACCGTCCATAGACACTAGCAACAACAGGGCAGTCGCAAGTGCGTTGCCAGCATCTTCATCCCAGCCAGGTGGGATTTCGTTGCTCTCAGTGGCCGAACGAAACGCAACAATGCAACCACTGTTACTTGACGTTGGTGTTTCTGTGGGTCGGGTGGTACTATCCCGAGCGAGACGACCCATTCAAGCTGAAACCATTAATAGCTTCAGCGTGGCCCTACCACCTACTTATTTACATAATATTAGATTATTAGCAGCATTGATTAGCGACATTAAGTTGTTAATGAGAAACATTTACTTTTAAAGAGTTGACTTATATAACGTAAAATATATTGTATATAAAATTAATGTGAGAGGTCCATTAGAAGTATTTCCTATTAGCATTAAATTAAAATAAACACCTCATAAATTGAGGTGCTACCTATACGTTTATAATTGCGTATATTCAGAATAATAAATTTATAACACTATTAACATTTCATGTAATTGCAAAACACGTATTGTGCCTTATATTTTCCTTTTATGTTGATACCTTTAGAATTATTTTCAATTTATGTTACGTAACAAGTTGATAGTCTGTGAATAATTATATAGAATTGAGACTGTTCTGTAATTAATCAGTTCAGCTTATTTTAATATTATAATTGATATAATATTCAATCAAAATAACCAACAGTTATCCCAATTTTACGAGTTTTCGCTTCTGTTGGTTGTCTGTATGACAGCGTTTAATGTTTTTTTTTTTAAATTATAATAATACTAAAGCTCGTCAATATCTAGTAAATATAAAAAAAATTGAAAAATCGGTAAGGAAGCAGAGGAGAAAGATGCATTTAAATGTTTTGTCTCAATATATGTGTGTATACATAATTTATGTTATTAGTATCTGGACGACAGAGCCTAGCTCGGTTCTTTAAAAACATTCTTAAATTAAAATAAACTGTTAGGTTTGCCGCACAAAACTAGCATTTTATTAAAAAAAAAAGATATCTCTTTTGCTGTCACTCGGATTCGAACTGGGCTTAGACGGATTTTCGAAGCAGCCATCAGATTTCCATCAGATCTATTTTTGTTTTGACAGCGACGGCGAAATTTACCTTTATATTCTACAATAGCTATATTTTTTCATTGCCTGAAAACTTAGATAAAAAAAGTTTTCTATGAATGAAATCTATCTGTCTATCTGAAATCTAGCTAGATCGACTTATCGTCCTCGAAACCACCTACATTCTAAGTTTCACGGAAATCGCTGACGCCGTTTCCGAGATTCTGAATATATAAAAATATACAAGAATTGCTCGTTTAAATGTATTAGATATACGTGCTATTAGTATGATTCATAATATTGCGGTAAGCGTCTGAAGTCTGCGGTTCTATAAAGCGATCCTGGCTGGCCGGATCAACCGATCCGGTGTCAATGAACTTATATACTGGTTTATATAGATATCCTGCGTTTGATAAAATTATACTTCACTCATTAAAGCTTGTCTAATCTGCATAACATCGAGTATCTTAGTTGGTCAGCGTAGTTAAGTATTCAAACAACTCTGTTTGTTTTTAAACGATATGTGTGAAGAGATTTCCCCCCTTAAGTATGCATAGAAAATTTTTACGTAATTTTTTTCTAACTTGTAAAACCAGCGGCTTTCCTTTTAGTAACAAAAAATCGACAACTAATTGATGATTGAATCATATATGTTTACTTTACGATTGAAAATTAAACGCATTAGTGCTATTTTTATAAAATTTGATTGGTGTAATAAATTATGTCATAAAACTAATGAGTTATTTTACATTTGTATGGAAGATGAATGATAAAAGAAGCTTTGAAGTTCCATCTTGAACGAAGAAGTGTTTTTATTACTAAATATTATAATCTCACCGTATTCGTTCGTGTTCTATTTTTAAAGGCACGTATACAATATGTCCTCAGCTCGCCTTAAATCTCTTTTAACGGTAACTATGGGTTCGGTTCTAAAACGACCGTAAAAGGTTTTATTGTCCCCTCTAACACAGTCACCCTACAATATTTTAATGTATCGGGTTACATAATAATCGATATAATTTGTTACTGTTTCTATGGTTTCCGTAACATCGACTTATATAGTTTCTTATAATATTGTATATTCATTTCTAATTTTACATAGATTTACTCTTGTTACTAAAGTCATCGTTGGACCATTACCTCAGTTGGTATTAAATGACATTGTAGGTTAAGGATGGTAAATGCTAAGACTAACGGGAATCTAGTTGTGAGATAAACTGTTGGAATTTATAAGTGTTTGTCAACGGATATTGGTAATCTATACTAATGTTAGAGAGAGGCAAAGTTTGTGAGGTTGTAGAGGGTAATCTAAGCAACTACTGGTTTGCTTTGAAAAATTCTTTTAGTGTTAGATTGGTCATTTATCAAGGAATGCTATATATATATACAATGATGAATGTATCAAGATCGGGTTAATTTTCCTTTAACAGCTTTCGCTGCGTGTTAGTTAGCCCAAAGTAACTATTCCATGCGGACGAAATCGCGGGCAGAAGCTAGTAGTATCTATTTTACTATCACGCTATAGTTTTATCGGGATGTTTTCTTAACTGAACCTTTATATAACTGAAAGCTAGAGCTGAGGGTTCATTTGAGGGCAGTATTTAATTAAATCTTGAATGATGCGGTGTCTATCCACAAATACAGACCGACTGTCTTTAAATCCTGATCTATTGCTATTAAAAATAGACTCATTATCTTGTAATACTTATCTATTGCTATTTCGTCATTATGTTAAGAATAGTATTGTTTTCACCGCCACGTTTGTACGCTTACATAATTCTCCCCACGTTAAGCTCCGGACCTTTACTGGAAACGTGTGATATGTATGTGTACAATTTTGGTTTCAATATGGTAAATTCAGATTGTCTACCAGCAATATTTTAAGGTAAAATATGCACTTTACTCATGCACGTGCTAACAAAAATTTGGTATAACTTATACGGAGAGAACAGCGTCGCTTTGCTGAGCTTTGGTTACATCGTTTGAATTTACCATCTCGAAACCGATATTAAATAACTCATTTGCTCTTACACAATACGTAATTAGGAGACGACTTTCAGAGGAAAAAGAGAACTCATTAACTAGGAGATTACCTAGTTTTAGTGTACGACAGACTCCATTTAACGAATTTTTGTTTCGTACCGAGATGGATATTTAAGATCATTAAGATGTGACTTTGCAGCCGATAACTCCATTACGTAAACTGCAGTATTTCACTGTTTTCGAAATGACAGCCTACTATAAGATTACGATACATTAAAGAGAATTTGTTTAAAATTTACTTCAGTGGGTCAGGTATATAAATGTTCCCATATTGACATATGTCGTCAATATGTACGTGAAAACTGAAATCAGTATTTGTCACACTGGTGAAATTACCAACATGTATGCAGAGGCCATACCGAAAAAAATGAAAGAATAAAAAAAATCGTACTGACATAACTAGACAATAATAGAATTATCATTTGTTTCAGATTTATCAAAAAATCGGTTCAGTGAAGTGCCAGATGAAGTGACAAAATATATTTTTTTAGAAAAGCTATTGCTGTCACAGAATATCTTAAGAAACATTCCCGATGCCGTCGGCGGTTTGCAGTCTCTAACTTACTTGGATCTCAGGTGACAATTATTTTTAAATTAATGTCTATTTAATTTCAAAACATTTATGTTTACTTTTTATGAACATATTATGAAACAAAGTCCTTCGTTACGTTGGTTTGTCTGTTCGCAATAAACTCAAAAAAGTAGATAAAGTGACTGATGAGAAGGTTTATGTGTATGATTTGTCAGTTTTTTAATATCTAGTTTTCTTTATAAATAACCTTTAAATAAGAGTAATTTTCCTTTCTACTTTGAATTACTTGTACACTACCTCGATTAAATTGGTGTTTAGTAGCGGACCTGGCGAACGTTGTTCCAGAGTTATTGAGTTTATTGCAACAGACAGACAGACGTAGCGGATGACTTTGTTTTATAATATAGAGTGAATATATTTAAATTCCTACGTTGTTCCACATTTTATTAATGTATCTTTTACAAGTAAAGTTGGGTTTAACCGATTTTAAGTAAATAAAATCACTTATATTCAAATTAGAATTGTTTTTTTTTTTGTATATAATATATGGAATGTTCTTTAAATCCGAATAACAATGTGTTCCTAAAGATTAGAAAACTTAAACGTGTTTATTTAACGTATTTAAAATATGTTTTCCTTAGGAAACATTAAAATCATCTCGAGTAGTTTGCGTTTCTCAGGATCTGCATTAGTTCAACTTTTACGTTTAATTTATTCTCTTCCGGTACGGATTTCAAATGAGGTAACAACGATAGCAGAAACAATCTTTCGGGATCGTCAGAATCACTCTTAGTATGACTGTCTACACTTGCGAAAGCGAATTCATCGATATGCGTCCTATTCGGTTTGGAAACCTTCAAATGCGGTACGTTTATTTCGACTGCATCATAGGAATCGTCTCTGACGTCATCGACATTGTTCGCGTCACCGTTTTCATCGTCGGACGTTTGTTCCTCGTCTTTGATCAGTTTTAATTTTTTCTTCGGACGCCACACCTTCTTTACTTTGTGTTCCTCTTCTGAATCACTCGAGCGTTCCGACGCGTCTTCTTTTTGCGGAAGTTCTTGTTCTTTCAATAGGAACTGTAAATGTTTGAAGTATATGTACGGTCTTTTGGTTTTGTTCGGTCTCATCAAGTACTTTTGGAAGCAGTCTCGTATGCTCTTCCATTTCTTTTGTAATTGGATTTCTGTAAAATATAATAAATAGATTTAGTTAACTGTCTATATGTCGAAACAGATTTATATTTTATGTCTACTAGGGAAAGTGAATGTATAAGAGCCTCATAAGGATAATAATATATCGTATTTAAAATGTAACTATTATCTAAGAAATTAAATTGATATGACTTTTAGTATTAAAATATTATGCAGATAGAATATTACAAATGGGGTGTAAAAGGTTTAGCTTATTTATACTAACGAATTATACACGAATACATATATACACGAATAATATTTATTTATCGTCTAAATGCAGACTCATAATCACCACGATCTTACATCTTTATTAAACTTTCCTAGTATAGTAAAATAGTTTCTAATGTAGTTTATCTTATTTATTTTTTTCGGACTGACTACGCTATTGACGTAGCAGGTTCTTAACAGCTAGCTTCATCGGACTACAAGGTTATGATGATAATGACATTAACTATAATTATAGAATTGTATCAAAATATGTCTTATAAACATTTGCAGAGCACATAAATGACGCGATCGATATATTACATGCACGTAAATGTAATTTTACGTAAATATCATGTTGCAAATGCAAAAAGGGAGTATTTCGCTTAAATCAAAGGGAAGCATAATCTTTTTTATTGCCACTCGCGTTCAACTAAAAAATGCGCCATCTTTGCATAAAACTTGTAACTGGTGTGATATGACTTCATTGCATTTGGCACGCGGTAAAAAGTGTTCACTCGATAGAGACGCAACGTACACATTCAGTAGCCAAATGTCACGTGGAAATCGAACTCTAATATATTTTTTAATTATAAGTTAGTTATTAGTTTATACATATATTTTTCACTTAGCAATGACCTGAGAATACGAAGTCCCGTTAGGTAATCTTTGTTATCTACTAACAATGCCGTAAAACGACGATAAAAATTATATTCGTAGTACATACGTACCGAGTTCACGAAGCTCGCTTTTCGACAGTTTCACATTTGATTGCATCAACTGAGTGACGACTTCGTTCCATAGTTGATATCGCATGCTTTTTACTCTGTAGTCCGGGTGTTCGTAATCCCATATCCCGGGACGTTTCTTAACCTCTTCTATAAGCTTTTCCGGGTCGTATTCGAATTGCATTTTAGTAAAATTCCACGAAACTTGACCAAACGCGGGCCCCATATACACGAGCGGGCGGTTCCCCGACGACTGACGCGCGGCGGTGGAACGCGGCGTTTGGTTCTAAAATGGCCGCCGGTGATTAGGGTGTCCATGCGACGTACAACCGACAAATTAATGGGAATTTTATTATTAGAAAATTAACGTTCAGTGCAAATATTTTTTTTTATTTTTATTTAACGTGATATAACATTGAAGAGAGAATATTTTATCATGAACTAGATTTTTACTAAAATGTTACTTATTTTTCAAAATGATGGTTGGGACTTAACATAAATATTACTTTATAATTTTTTTTTTTCATTTGATTAGAGGCATGGTATTTTAGTTAAATTAAAATATGTATATATATATGTACGTATACATTTTAAATAAATAATGTATGTATGTAGTTCACACACCGTAGAAGTGAAACTTTCAAAGAAAATGCGAGAAGAGCATATGTCTCATTGTTCTTCTATACACGAAGGCAAGTGAGACACTGCATCCAGCCTAAACGCCATAGTGTTTACCCCTCCCCCGCACATACACTTTTCGTCATACAAAAAATTTGCGCATCAGAATTTCAAAGCTCTGCCATAGGAATTACACTTGAAAAAAGAATTGAGCCGTTGCGGGACGCCTGGCAGATTTGAAACATCGAAATCTCAGATTCTCGAATTCTCAAATTACAACACTATAGGTATTGCGAGCTCAGTGCGGCAAGAGAGATTGCGCATGGCATCGCGTCGCCACGTCTCACACACTCGCTATCCCAACAATCAGGCTTACCTGCGACTGTAGTATATGAACACTGAATAGCAGCGATTTGGTCTCCCTAAGCAGTCCGTTGTTGTATTGAGCGGCGAGCGGCGGTGCGGCCCCCGTCACCCGCTGCGGGGTAAACGGGCGGCTTTAGTCACGAACACCGTGATAACCGCTTCGACCGCTAACCGCAACTCGCAGATGCCTTCGCCGAGCGCTCCAATTTGCATTCAACGTTTTTTAAACGTTCACTTGTATTCGTATATAAGCACATAAAAGATTTCATTGAGTTTTGCCGTTTGACGTTTATTATTTTAAAACATTTTGTGCGGCCAGATATAACTTTATATAGGTACGAGTATTTCGAAAGAGTTTTCAATAACTATTATAAAGTATTATAACAATATGATACTCTTTTTAATACATTTTAGGTTTCTTTATCAAATCGTTTTATTGTAGATTAGATCTAAATTATCTTATTTATCTTATATAGTGTTTCAGATAAAATTATCTACAGTTTATTAAATTGCGGTTTCGATTAGCAAAGAACCTTGTATCTGAAACATTTTATAGCTTGCCTCGCTATGTCACCCACGTCAAAGAATAAAATATCAGTTGTTTATATAAAAATAGTATTGCTCTGTTAAGCTTTGTTTGCAAAGAAATGATTTCTAAATACTGATCTCTCTTAACCAAATAGGTAATACACTTTCAGAAATACTATATTTTGTGTTCTGTCCTTCTGCGATATGAGGTCTTTATAATCCCCAGCAAAGTAAATAGTTTATAATACTACTTTACTAAGATGCTTTCTTGAAAGAAACAGCTCATTGCGTCCTGTAAAAGAAATTCACAAATTCGGCTTCATAAATATTATCAAGTATTAGTTTATATGTTTATTAGTAAATAAAATAAATAAATTACAAGCTTAGGTATATAACTACATTGTTTATTTCATATTATGTTTCTATGCCAAATAGAAAGTCCGTCCATCGTTATTAAGGTCAAGGCTGAATCAGTTTGATCTGATTGAAATACGTGATTGTTTAGACGAGAGCTTATTTATTATTACGTAGTAGTTTAAAAGTACAGCAGCTGACAGCTTCTAAATACGCCATATCACAGCCAAAACAATCAGTTGAGTAGTTAAAGCGTGAAAGCGCATCAGACAAAGAAAATCACATTCGCATTTATTTATTTATTAGTTAAGATATACGGTTTATTCAAAATATGTCAAGATTTGAACAAAGGTGATGCTTAGTTTATTAGTCATTTCAATCTAAAACATTTGCACTTAATTAATCCTTGAATAAAATTGAATAACAATAAAAAAATGAGCCCTCACGGGACACCTGGAAATTGTGAAGCCCTAGTAGAACAAGTCGTCGATACAACACTTTGAATCTTATGTTTATATAGAAGATAGGGTTGCAAATGTTTTTGACTATTTCGTTAATAGTTCAAAGTTCGTGTTTTGCGTTGCCACGTCTCACACACTGGCCACGCCGACAATCAGGTTTACCCGCGCCTATAAATGTTTCACATCAACAGGATACAGTTATACATAATACTACTTGAACCGTCCACGAGTTTCTCAAGAATGCTCGATTATTAAAAAAGAAATTTAAAAATGAAAAGATGGCGCCATCTATGATACATCTATAACAGTCGGTCCTACAGTTTTTGTCAACAAAGTAATTTAAAGTGCCATCTGTTCGAGACTGATGAAACTTACAATTAATAACAATAATCAACATTGACAATATTTTAATTTATAATTAAAACATTTTGAGGCCCAATAATCGAAATATAAATTATCATTCAAGTTGGACCAAATTATACACAACTGCCAACTTTCATGAAGATCGGTTGAGTAGTTTCGAAGTTCATCTATACTAATCTATACTAATATTATAAAGAAGTAAAGTTTGTGAGTTTTGTGACGTTGTGATGTTGTGACGTTGTAGGGGGTAATCTCAGGAACTACTGGTCCGATTTGTATAATTCTTTCAGTGTTATATAGCTCATTCATCGAGAATAGTTATAGACTATATATCATCACGCTAAGACCAATAAGAGCGGAGCACAGATGAAAAATGTTTCAAAATCGGGATGTTTTTTCATTTTAAGAACGCGAACGAAGTCGCGGTCAGAGGCTAGTCATGGATAAATCTCATGACACTGGATTGTTACGTTATTTAGATTATGGTTGTTATTAATTGTTACATATAAATTATGGTATTATGTATAAAAACAGTATTTTTTTTTTTAATTTGCATTTGAAGCTATTAAAGGATTTTTTTCTACAAGCCACATCTAAAAAAACATATAATTCTTCTGTACGTGTGTATGTAACACTCAACTCTTTCTAGACGTTTAGTGATTTTCATGAAGCTTTTGTGATGTTCAGATGGATTCAAGAATTATTTAGATTCATAATTGTACGTGATATGTGGTGTTGCCGTTTGATTTTAGGATTTTTTTAAGCCATGACGTATGCCTCAGTGATCGCCGTTGTTTTTTATTTCCATTGGTTTTACTAACTTACGATACAGTAAAAAAGATATGTCTTGTAAATTTTTCTATCTGACCATTAAGTAAAAGTTTCAGCATTAACAATACTATCTTGCAATCACTTAGCCCGGGCCATGATTTCTCTCCGCAATATTCTTGGTATGAAAAGCAATAATGCATATATTGATATAAACTAATAAGAATCTCGATCCATTACACTTGTCCATAGAATGACCGTTGCCATATCGAAACATGCATTAAAGTATTCTTTGTATAGATTAATATGAAACGACGTCGACTAGACTGTTCCGTCACTGACCAACACCATAGGGTACCATGATCGTATCGTCATAATATCACCAATGGTACATACATTGGTTATAGTATGGACCGGTGTAGGGGCCCGATCCCTTGAATATTATGACATACATGAAACCGAAATTAAAGTTTCACGTAAGATGATTATTGATGTGAATTATTGGTTTCTCGAATGATAATAATAACATTCATAACGGTTAACGAACTCATAATATGAACTAGAAGCGTTTCCTTAATAAGATAAAATAAAAACACAATAGCCGTTGTAAAAAATACATACAATATACAACAACAATACATACTACAAGTTCTTATAAAGAGTTAATGATTTTATTTACTGGTAAATTAAATACATAATATTTTTATTTCATTCATAACACTAGATGGAAAGTGAGTGAATTAATTAACGTGCGATTTTTTTAAGGTAACAAAGTTACAACTTGATGTTTATTATGTAAGTATTTACGCTCTTTGGCGTATTCCGTAGAGCGTTTCATCTGTTTATTCTGATCCTTGAAACACGCCGTAAACTGACTTGGTTTGATTTTATGTGTTTATTTCCATTTCTCATTTGTTTCTCTTACTCAGATGTCCGTATATTCTAGTTTAGCGATTCTAATAGTAAGTACCATAGGAAGGTTACAAGAGATTTTAAATGAGTAAATTTAGTTTTAAGTCAAATAATATCGGATCGTCTGGATATTATTACGTGAAGAGATTTTTGAGCAAGGCGACATTGTAGCGGCGAATAACGATGAATTATAGGTCACCATAGGGCATAAATATATATCAATTTTACATTTCAATCATTAATAATATTTCAACTGCGTTTTGTATTAAACTATATTATGCGCAAACCCGAATTTACCACTATTCAATACGGCCAAAAATAATGACGATGATATAGTAGTGTATGTAGAAAAACCAGTGGACGATATATTCCTAAAATGATATCCAATAAAATGGCGTTCTACATAACGATTATCAATAAAATTGGACTATTTCTTCGTGTCACGTGCGCATTACACGCCGGTCACTGGATACCACAATACAAACAAAACTTTAATAACGTATATATATATATTCTTTTGATTTATGAAAGTGAACTTTAGTAAATTGTGATAAATGTGAGACGCGGTGTAAATGTTTTTAGGTCGGCGTCAAGATTAGTGGGCGGGGTGAATGCCCGCCGGTGTCACGGTCGTGTGTTTTACTCTGTCACAGTTGATTCTATACCGGTGAGATAGGTTGATCTATTACGTAACAGCGTCACCGAGTAAATCGTTTCACTTTCCTTACGACGTGACGTTACAAAAATGTTTAATGGTACGGAGGCATTACGTTGTAATATGTTGAAAAAATTTGTTAAGACCTTGCTGGGTCAATAGCGTAGACATTTCGAAAACAAAAAAATGTTGAAAAAAAAACATATTGCCTTCAGAAAAAAGTTGTATATTTTTAAATAATAGTGATATTAAATTAACCAAGCAATGCGATTTCAGTAACGTATAGAGGTTATGTGAGAGTTAAATGTAATTTACATTACATTATATACGTACTTACATGGTTCATACAATAAATTGCTTGCTCTCTTTGCACGTTATTTATGTTGTTCTAACCGGTTCTAAAGTTTTATAAGCTCATTGTTGTTTTATTGAATTTTATATTTCAATTGACGCGAACGAAGTCGTGTTTGTCATTTATTTATTTATACCTATTTTATCCTCGTTGGGTTGTCCATTATCTTCCAAATTAATTTGTCCCTTAAATAATCTACTTTTATAGCCTACAGAAAGACTTAAAACCCAAATCGAATACTTAGTAAGGTAGTTAGCTTGTATTAATAATTAATTACAATGTTTATGTACACAGTAAAATTAAAAAAAATAAACGATTACGATATAGAATATTTTAGAAATATCTGCTCTTGAAGCGAAGTTCGCTTACTTCTTTTATTGCAACTGTGGTCCTCTGTGTCGCATACAAACACCACGTGGATAAAGTGATAACAGCCGAACAAAAGAACCGTTATATTGTTTAGGATGTGTCTGGTCTTGTTAACGTATCAGAATACTGTCTCCGCACGCAGCGACGTTACGTAAAATCTTGATTATGAAATTTTGATAGAATTTTAATGAGACCGTTGTTTGTAACAATGAAGAAGACATTTGTAACCTTTCCTTTGTTTACCTAATAATTATCAGAAAAGGTTTACTTGACCGATGAAAACAACTTCGTATAAAGGTGAGAATGTTCTTCATTGGATATTTTTTAGTATGTTTTGATTTATATTAAGCTACCGGGTTACTGCTGTTCTTACCAACTAAAACTCCCATGGTAATAAGTTACTGCCTATGCTTTTCATACCCTCGACCTGGCGGGTGTCCGCCCCTCACCAAAGGACTCCGTCTTGCGATCTGAGGGGTCGGAATTGGTGACTCTTGTCCCTTGTTAAAATCAAAAATATTACAATTTCTTCATTTAATATAAGGCCATTAAAGTTTGAAAAAAAAAACTATGATTTTTATAAATACTACGTGTCCAGCGACGTCCATTTTCCTGCCGTAGGCGATACGGTGCTTATATTTTTCCCTCTGTACGTATATTATATTTTTAAAATGTGTATTTCATGTTTGCTAGTGCGCATGTGTCTCTCTAATTCTTATATGTTATAATTTAATTAGTTTAGCTTAGATTCGGGATGTTGAACCAAGGCAACAGTCCAAGCCGAGGTTCAGCCACTTTGGCATCTTTGAGCTTGTTATGAAACGGCGTAGTACCTTAAGCGCTCGTCTTAGTCCAGTGAAGCTGTGAAGGCCGGTCAGGATAATAACGTTAGTCAGGTCAAAAAAAAAAGTATATTGCTATGATAATAAATCAATTATCATCTAGTCTCTAATGTAACACCCAAATTGGAGGATATTATAAATTGCGTACATCTTTTGAAGTTTCCTTCCATATGACACAAATATTAACTGGACATGGGTATTGTGAGCAATACCTTAATCGCTTTAAGATAATTGTTGACGATAACACCTGCCCCTGCGATAACACTTCTATGCAAAATTTGGAACATTTGCTTCAATAATGCCCCAGGTGTAGTACGGAAAGACTGGGGCATATAATGCTTCGTGACAATCTTCGTATATATCGATCTTTTAGGCTTGATGGAAAAGGAATCTGCTATCAAATCGTTTGATAATTTTGTCAAGCATCTCAAGGGTTTAATGATCTTAGAAATTATCACGATTCTCTGTCTTTTAAATCATGACTTGCAAATCTCGGTGACTTTTATATAATTCTCATGCAACACTTCAAGGGAAAAAAGTGAATCGTATCAAATTACGATTACCCTTCTCTCCCCTTATATCGCTAATTCAAAATATATCTGTGCGAAACCAACAAAATGAAAAAAAAAGATTCTAATATAATACTTGTGTATATTAATACCTAGAAATATATATGCCGAGAGGTGTATCTTTCATTTATGTTCATTTCAATACCTCACTGGAACTTCAAGAAATGGTTGCGTTGTCTTCCCCGAAAACGGACATACTCTATTGAAAGTTAACTACTCTTTATGTGAAGACAACAATGCAAGTTAAATATTCTACTCGGTATCACAATGGCCTTTGTGTCTCTACTTTTGAATAATATTGATTACTTTTTTTTATATATATATTTTTTACATATCATAGCAAGCAAACGAACAGGTGAGTCACTTGATGTTCAGTGATCACCGCCGTCCATAGACACTTGCAACACCAAGAGAATCGCAAGTGCGTTGTCAGCCTGTGTTGGGGGACGGTGGGAGTGGAGGAGGAAAGGAAAAGTTGAGGGGGAAGGTGAGGAGAGGTGGACCTCCGGCGCTCTCACTGAACGAACGAAACGCATCAATGCAACCACTGTTACTTCACGTCAGTTTTCTGCGAGAGGGTGGCACTACCCCGGTCGAGCCGACCTTTTCATGCTGAAACCAAAAATAGCCTCAGCGTGGCTCTACCACTACAAGTTTACACCAAGGGTGCTCAAATCCACCTCATGTCTAATGTGGTAGATGTAGTTAACTCCCGCTAAAAATGATAAAAGAAAATGATGAGGCAGTTATTCTAGCCTGATTATGGATCAAATAAATTTTAGTTATTCATTACATAGCCCTTATTTACAGTATAAATTCAGATATATACAAATAGTTCTCATTGTCTTAAGAAAGATTCTACGTAAAAGTGAAAGTTAATTTATTCATAAAATTTTAAAACTATAAATAATACATCCAATTGCGTTAAAATTTTCTAGGAATATCAGTCACTCGTAAAGGCGAACTTGTATACTATCGGAGATTTTATTTTTATTACATGAATAAATTCGAATCGAACTTTCTAGACCTGAGTAAGATGATATCTTTTATTATTCTTTAATATCCTAGACGAGTTGAAACATTACCATGTGTATTTATCACTGTAGCCTTTTCTAAGTAGTTATTTTCTATTAAAATTGTTTTTGTATTATAGAATAGCAGGAAATTAAAACTTTTGTTGAAGCAGAAGTTACAAGAATATTTTGATGTTTAACGAAACAGTGATTAAGATTATCGTCAGTTAAGAGGACATGCTTTGCATTTCGTATATTATTAAAGGTACTTTGAGTTAGGTGAATTCAAAGCAGATTTGATATGTTGTAACAGAGATTTGTAAACAAAATTGCGAATTCCATTGTTTATGTGTAACAAAATACTCTAGAACACGGAGTAGATTTATAAATTTTATCATAAGTAAATCTTATGCTAGTCAAAATAATATAATTTGTTTTGCGAGAATTTTCTTCACTGAATCCAGTTCCGGCAATATATGTATTTTTACAATTTGTAATAGACGCAAGCTTAAATATAGACTAGAATATGAACCTGAATCCAATAATCTCACCTGTCGACTTTCACTTTTGATGTTAAAGGAACTTAAATCATGAAGTAAATTTTTATTTTCTCATAAAATTATATTCGACGATACACTTTACTTGTAAATATTTGTTATTCTTTGAAGTTATCTGCTCAGGAAGTCTTAAGTTATTTTCGGGCTAAACATGAAAGTAAAAATTGCCTTTAAAGAGTAAAATAAATAAACTTCTAAAATTTACTCATATAAAACAAATATAGAAAACGATTAACGTGACTTTTTTTAAAATTTATAGTCAATGACACACATATCCACCAAAATGTCATTGTAATGCTAATATAATTAACGAGTCATACATAGCACCGTCCTGACAGTAGGAATGGGATGCAATGAAGTTAAACAAGTCGATATTACAATAGGTAATTGATAACAACAAAAAAGATATCAGTTTTCAAAATATCCTTGCCTAAAACATAGGTTTGTTTTGTATCCTGTTTGAGTTGAATATAATACAATATTAAAATGTTATATCCTATTACTTGACTCCACCTTAAGGACGCGCTTTGTATTTTTCGAGATTCAATTTTGGTATCGAGTTCTACTAGACACGTATAGCTCACGCACACAGATACAACAACTGATAACCGGAGATATATAGCGCACTTTAAACGACTTTGATACTTTTATAAGGGAAAACATACTGACAGATAAACTATGTGATAACTTTGTTGAATAACCGATTTTGAATTTTGAATAACCGTCAATATACGACATTTAAAAATTGAAACAAACAATCATAATTTAAGACAGGATTATTTTCATCAAACTCAATTCATATTATATGATAGCATAATTGTAGAGTTTTTTCTAAAAACAAAGTGACAACACCCTGCTTCAAGCTGAAAATCTGTTGTCAAGCAACTATAGCATGTTCCCGTAACAGGACACGGGAGATGGTGTTCCTTTATGTAGACTTGGTGTGTCTTATTATTGAGCTCTAAACTTAAAGGATTTATCAGATGAAATTGTGATCGGACACTATTTATAACGTAAATGGAAAGTATATATGGAATAATTAACATCGATTTGTTAATACTCTAATCGTTTCACCACAATCTCAACGAATCTTAAATGAGAGTAATGGTCTAAAATGGTAAACGTGCCAAGTCTAAAGTGGGACTCTTAAGTGCAGCTATTGAAACACGTTTATAGGTGCTCGAGGAAGCTGACTTGCTTAGAAAAAGTTCTACGAAAATGAAACCGATGTTTCACTCATCGATGTTAAATTTTAGTTTTTTTTTTGGTGTACTATCGATATTCTATTACCCATCCCTATGTGACCGTATTCGGTTGCACGCGCACGCACGATACATAACGACGATCAAATCGCGCTTGCGCATGTCATACGGTTGAGGGCTTTCAAAAATGGAACGCGGCGAACGCAAACAATACAATTGCGGGTATTAAGCAACTTCATTCAATACAAAACGGATACTAGTATCATTACCGCGGTTCCGTTTGATTGAGAACAGTACATTGAAATTGGAAATAAAATTATTGCGTCTCCTTTCTGAGATTCGAGAACGAAATGTTAGCCAATATAAATGAATGAAGTAACTGATACCTATTGGATATATCGAAATAAGATTCAATGCTATATGAAAGTGATATGTTGAAAGTACGATAAATTATTCGTTGAAAACTTTACATCCTACCTTTTATTATAAATGTGAAAGTGTGTTACACTTTCACATCTTAATTACTCATCCGTTTATCATGAAATTTTGGATACAAGTTGTCAGAATTACAAAAAAGGGCTTATGGTACATTTTATCCAAGAAATATATACTACTCCCAAGGCATAAATTAAAACATACACTTACATTAACCGCGTACGAAGCCGCGGGCGGACGCTAGTATATAAATAAAATTGATGCTTCTAATAAATATATTCGATATAGGTGAATTCTAAGCGTATTCTAGATCATTATGAGAAATAATAAAATATTTTTTCTTTGGAGATGCCATCATAACCCGCCGTTAGGTGCACCTAGGTTGTATTTTATTGTTTTTTTTTTATATTGTGATTTAAGCTTGAGAGAGTCCCGGGCGTAATTTCCTATTCCACTAAATTATGTTTTGTCCAGAAAAAAACTAAACATATTTCAAAACGTCGTTTTCGTGACACTGTTATAATATTGTTATTGCGAGCGAAGCCGCTGGCAAACACTAGTATCGAATATATAGGTAATAATAATTATCAACCGTGTAGAAATTTGTCTTTCAGTATTACCGAAGCGAAGTATATACCAAGTCGAATACAAATTGAATATCGACGCTCGTGTTTTAAAAATAATTTATTTATAACGAATTCGTCCAGGTCGGTTAAGCGTGTCATTGTATACTTCCACCCCAGTGCCGGGGAACGAACGGACGAACGAATAACACCGACCTTGTATCACTAGAGCGGAACGCGAACGTGCTAATAATTCGCATAACGTTGATAGGTTAGAAGGGAATGGGGAGCGACTGCTCCTGCACTATAATATTACTAACCATACCCGTCGATAGAAGAATGTATATTTATTTAGAAAAAAGTGAACAAGCCAATATTTTATGGAAATTTGTGGTTAAGCTAGTTAGTGTATACCTTCTATACATTTGATAAGGACCTTTCCACCGCATACTCTCGGGTAAGTCCGGTGAAGCTGTTAAGACCTTGCTAGGTGAATAGCGTAGTCAGTTCGAGAAAAAAAAAAAGATAAGAATGTAAATCGAACGTGCCTGTACTTTTCGATTTTTGTGAGAAATTTGTTGCATGTGTTACGAATAAGTAATTAAATACATTATAATCCTTTTTAGAAATGTCTGTCTATCTGTCTGTCTGTTTGTGTGAACACGCATCACTGCTAAAGTACTGGGTTCACAATAAACCAACATCAAGAACATCATAAAGCATATCTTCTTGAATAACTTAGTCTTTGTTTCATTAATATCGGTCCACTATATCAAAAGTTATTGTAACTTTAATGACGACGCGGCGAGTAAAAGTAGATAGGTAAATGGGCTTAACACATTCGGATGACCGTATTAATCACTGTTTTACATAAAGTTCCACGCGGAAGAAGTTGCGGGCAGATCTAGTAATAAATATATCTGTTTATTGAACCGTGATCGAATCGACATTTATGTGATCTCGGTCGATATATGTTGTCGCTTCTATGATATTTATTCCAGAATATTGTAGAACATAAATAGTTATACCACATAAAAAAAAAGCAAACACACGCATTATACAATTTCGATATTTAAATTCCTTTTTTATGCATATTATAATTTATTCAAGAATTTTGTTTTGCAATATTGTTCAGTATTTGTTACTCCGTGTTGGTTGGGTTTATATTAATAACAAGCGGTGTTCGCGATTTCGCTTGAATTCTGATGTATAAAACTTTCAATATTAAAATCATCTAAATGTATTCAGTTTAATTAATATCTACTGTTCTTTCGTACTTAAGTCGCGTCGTCATTAAAATTACAATAATCTTTGATAGATCCGATCGATTTTAGTGAAAGAATATTTAAACGTTACTCGAAGATATGCTCTTGAAGAGATTTTATCATGAACGGAAAACTTAGTGATGCGTGTTCAGACAAACAAAAAGACAGACATTTCTGGAAATGATTGAAATGTGTTTTTATTACTTATTCCGAGATACCCGCATTAATTTTATTTACAAAAAAAAAAAAACTATAAAAGTAAAGACACGTTAGATTTACATTCTTATATGTGTAGATAGAAGATGTAAATTCACAAATTGAAACAACGCGTCGGAAACGAAGTATCGAAGAAATGTCTATAAATAGGGTACATTCATTGGGTTTTTTATATTTATTACTCTACTATATGTGATAAATATCATTATAATTGTAACATTGTAATAATTAAAAAGTATGTAATGTATAATGAAAAGATAAACCAGATCGAGTTTCTTGCCGGTTCTTCTCTTGATGATTATTATTGGTTTGTTTTCCAAACCGGTGGTAGTTTTAACGTTCATAAGTGCCTTCTCAGGGTTTAAATTGAATAAAGAGTATTATGATTTTGGTAATAATATTTAAATCAAAATTTCTAGGAAACTATTTATTACTGGCTATCCTCTGCCCACGACTTCGTTCGCGTGAAATAGTTCCTTTGGGCTAACGGTAACACGCAACGGAAACTCTTAAAGAAAAAAACCCATTTTGAAACATTGTTCATTGGTGTTCCGCTCCTATTGGTCTTAGCGTAATAATATATAGCCTATAACGATCCTCGATAAAAGAGCTATATAACACTGAAAGAATTTTCAAATCAGAATATTAATTTCTGAGTTTACCCCCCTTTTTTTTTTTTTTACGTGGGGAAATCCCTTATGGATACCCACCCTCCCGGGGGAGAGAGTGGGATATGTCCGACTCGCACGGACTAAAACCCCACGGTGTACCGACAGACCGTGATGTTGGGGCGGCAAGGGATCGTTCTATGCTATTCCCCTTGAATAGCCGCCCCAACGGTCCACCCGGCGGAAGGTTGCCGCCGGGCTCCTACCTATAGAGAGGCAGCTGGGCACACGACAGCTGCCCCTCCTCGTCCGCCGGATCTGTGCAATGAGGGGATGAGCCCCCCGACTGCATCCCCTCAGATCCGGCTACGGTGGCAGGAGGAGTTGGGCAAAGCGCCGCCTCCTCCTGCCAGTCCTCCTATGGTGAAGACGGTTACTGAGGGGGTCCGCCTCACGGGCCCTCTCCGCTGCCTCCTTTTGCGAGATGACTTCCTCGCAAAAGGAGGCCACTGCTCGCCACGCCTGTTCGCTACCGAGCATGGACGAGACCACGCTCGGCAGCGATAAATCCTCTCCTACCACCGCCACCAGAGTGCGGCGCTCCACCTCCCACGTAGCACACTCAGAGAGAGTGTGCTGTGCGGTATCTTCCTCAGCGCCGCACTCATGGCAGGCGGCGGTCAGCTCCCTGCGAGCGATCCGGTGCAGGTACCACCCGAAACAACCATGTCCGGTTAGCACCTGCACCAGCCTGAACGACAGGGAGCCCCATCTCCTCCCAATCCACTCCCGCAGGACCGGGCGGACGGCGTCGACGGTGTGCCTCCCGAAGCGCGCGTCCGCCAGGTCCTGCATCCACCTTCCTACAGCCTCTTCTCGTATCTCCCGCCTTTTAGCTTCTATCTCCCTGGGAGCCGGAGGCTCCCTACTACGCCTCCTCGCCGCCGTGAATTCGTACACGGCGGCGAGCACCCCAGCTTCCAGCTCCCAGGGAAGGGAGCCGGCAAGCGCAAAGGCCGCCGCCGATGATACCGTCCGGTATGCCCGGATTGCCCTCAGTGCCACCGTACGCTGCGTACTACGCAGCGCGCGCACGTTGGTGGCACCGAGAGCATCAGCCCAGACCGGTGCCCCGTAGGCGGCCATCGCCCACACGACTCCCATGAAGAGTCGACGGCACCCGGCACCTGGCCCCCCAATATTGGGGAGCAGCCGGCCGAGTGCCGCCGCCGCCCTAGCAATTCGCGGCCCGAGCCCCACAAAGTGGGGCTCAAACCGCCAGCGCCCGTCCAAGGTGAGGCCCAGGTACTTCATGTGAGCACCCACCTTGATCCGGGCGCCCTCCACCATAATGTGGGCCCCAGGTGGTGGCCCCCGCCGAGGCCCATGAAAAAGTATGGCCTCGGTCTTCTCGAGGGCCACCCTGAGGCCCAACCTTCTTATGCGCCTGACCACGAGGGTTGTGGCCATCGTGGCCAGGCGCTCTACCTCTCTCCAGTCATCCCCCCGGGCTACGACTAGGGTGAGTTTACCCCCCTACAACGTCACAGACTCATAAAACTTTACCTCTTTATAATATTAGTATAGATTTCTTTTTAAGTTTCAAACTATTTCATTGTAATATCTGTTGACAAATGTAACACACAGTGTAATAATAATATTAAATGAATAATATACGAACGCAACGATAGCGTTAGTTCCCTGGAACCCTCGGTAAGGGAGCGGGCAGACGACCCTCGGCTACAATAAGCGGGCCTCGCGGGCAAACGTTATCCTTGTGTCTACTAATTTGATGTGGGTGTGTTTGCTGACGGGGCTCGACGTACAACGCAACTCAATAAACCTCGACAAATATGCTCGGCTAATATTTGTATACGTTGGATAAATCTCTTAATAGAGAAACATGACGGATATCCGGTATATAATTGAACACTTGTCACTTTAAGTTAGGCATGAGTTTTAGTTTTAGGCTAACTGCTCACCCGCACACCTTACACGGTAGCAAAATGGCGACCACCATGGGGTTCTCTCGAACTTTCAATATGCGTACGCTGTTGCATTGTGGAAAGGGTTGCCCAGCACGGTTTTTCCTCAATATGGGGCTCTTCAAGAAGGGACTGCGGTCTCTTCAAGATCGGCAACATAACGGTGATGCCCATGGTGTTGCAGTTGTCCATAGGCGACGGTAACCATTTACCACCATGTGGGCTGTCTGCCTGTTTGCTGCCATTTGGCATAAAATAAAAGTATTTTTAACTGAACAAAACTAAAAAAAACTGAAAAATTATTGTGTCTAGTATGTGTATGACTGTATATATATGTGTCTGTGTGTTTGTTTGAATACTCATCACTATTAAAGTATTGCGTTCATGATAATACCTTTCCAAGGAAATTATAAAGTATATTTTTAAGTAACATTTAGTCTTTGTTTCATTAAAATCAGTTCGGTCAATTAAAAGTCATTGTACTTTTAATAACGTCCCGACTTGAGGATACATAAGGTTCCACGCGGACGAAGTTGCGGGTATAGCCAGTATACAATAAAAGTGTGTTTTCTCTTTATTTTGATATCCAATATATATTGTGTAATCTACAATTGGGTTGAAAATTAAAATAATTATTGTTAATAAAAAAACTCATCACAATATTTGCGTTACAATCGGTCTCAACTACGTATCCTTCAAGTTATACGACCTTTATTTCCTATAGAACGGAAAAATAAGCCATACGATTTTTTTTTACCCAACGGTGCGTGAAATTATACTACTGTAAGTAATTCACAAATTATTGTCTTCAATTTCGATAGTGATCTCGGCGGATGGATGTCGTCATGCGGTATAAAGTTTTTACGTAAAGTATAGTTAGTGCCTTGTAAGTGGAAAGCTAATCGAAATGCAGTCAGTTGACAATCCATTCTTCTGGTTTGCGGTGAAACAACATCTCTTGCGACCTTTTATGGTGGGCGAGTTGATGCGACAAGTCGTGTAGATATATACGAGATACGTATCTCGGTAAACTGAATGAAAGATGAAATCAAGGATTTGTATCTATCAACGCTAGACGCTGCTATTGATGCCCCACAAAATTTATGTCATATTTGTATGAATTACGGAACAATCTCTTATTTTTCCAAACTACCCCCCTCAGTTTCACACGTCTAAACGCTATGAGGGTAATCTAAAATTTGTGATATATTCATTAAATTGATACATTGTAAAGGGTATTTTGATCTATGTATATCAATTTACGAAAGTAACTGAGATGTATAATTACATAGGAATTTTATGTCGAAATGGCGTCGAAAATCACCCAATTATCTATTATTGATTTAACTATTTTGATGTGTTTCATAAGATTTAGACAGCATTATCAATGTAAGTTCCTGAAAACTCCTTCTTACGACTTCATTAGAATATACTTACAAGGGGGCTGGTGTTACTCGCGTCCTCAGGAGTGCTCTCCGGGTGCTCCTGAGGAGTAACAAATTTTTACACTCTGCACTTTTTCACATAAATTGAACCTCGCAGCGACAAATAAAATAATCAATTAATTAACGATAATAAAAGGTGGATACTCTGTTTAGCTATACGATTAAATAAATAAATAATTTAGAATACATCGTTTTAACGCTTTAGGAATACGATACCCAGGATATATTTTACATACAATTACAGATCACTGCCAAGTTCCTACAAAAATACGTAATGATATGTAGCCTTGATCTTAAACGAGATTCAGTTTTTTTGAAACCGTGCTCGAAATACTGGAATCTATTTTTTTTTTTAATCATAGGAGGCAAACGAACAGGCGGGTCACCTGGTGTTAAGTAATCCTCATATTCCACAGACACCAGCATCATTAGAGGAGTCGCAAGTACGCTGCCAGAATGTGTTGGTGGGGAAGGAGGGAGGTGAACGGGGAAGAGAGGAAGGGAGGTGGGTCTCCGGCGCTCTCACTGACCGAACGAAACGCGACAATGCAAGCTCTGTTCCTTCACGTCAGTATTGTGTGTGTCGAGTGGTACTACCCCAGACGAACCGTCCTATTCATGCTGAAACCAGTTATTGCATCAGCGTGGCTCTATCACCTACCTAAACATACAAATTTATTAAAATGACTTGTATAATGTTAATAAGTAGCAATCTTCACACAAGTACGAACGACATATAGTTTCAAATCGAACATACAAACATTAATTTTGATCTCTAAGATATCTGTGTTCATCATATAATTTGTTTATTTATTTCACCCACTGTTAAGGCTCGCTCGGTTCACTCAATTTATGTATTGCTTTATAGCGAATATCAACGGCAATTTACACCACAACTGTTGACACTTAACATAGACGACTCTTTTAATTGGATATATCCGATATGCCAACAACAAGAGCCTTTTATTTTATTTTTTTTAATTAATGCAAGAAAAAATACGCTATCCAATTAGTAAAAATAACAAGCCGTTTTAAGTACAACGAGAGTTGAGAGAGGTGAATTCCGGGGGAAACTTTTAAATTAGTTATTTTACGAGTTTTGTAATGTTTAAAAAGGTGTATTTTTTTTATAAGTTTCATAGATTATCTACATTTAATTATTCTCATTTAGGTTTCTCAATACAGTTGAACGTTTATATTATTGGGTCCAAAGCCTTGCAATATAAGTATAAAAGCCAGTTTCAAAGCTACAAGACTGTCTCGAAGTCTAGACAACAAAAAACTCCCTAGTCTAGTGGGTGACGCTTAGGTACCTATTGCAAGTTGCTCCGGGAGCGATAACACCACAAATTCAATAACGTTTCTAACAATAGCGGGTTTTAAGGATAAATTAGCTTTTAATATTATTAATGTATATATTTGTACGTATATGTACGTAGTGCGAGTAACGAAGTATGTACTACATTTTGCGGTTATATAAAGAAACGTAATCCATTATCTTTACATGTCTCAGTACGAGCACAGTTTAATGTTAGCTTAGTAAACACAACCAACTTGTAATAAAAATGCTTAAAGTTATGAATATGCCATTTATTCAGTACTAGCCTTTACCCGCGACTTCGTTCGCGTGGAATAGATACACTAGCACGCAGCAGTTCTCAGAAGGAAAAAACATCCTGATTTTGAAACATTCTTCATCTGTGCTCCAATAGGAGCCTATTGGTCTTAACGTGATGATATATGGCCATAACCATTCTCGATGAATGAGCAATATAACACTGAAAGAATTATTCAGATCGGACCTGTGGTTCTCACAACGTCACAAACTCACAAACTTTACCTCTTTATAATATTAGTATAGACTAACAATTTCAAACATGTTTTGTGGCAATATGCCAAGATTTTTACGACATCACACCTCTAGGGTTGGATCCAATTATCAATGCTCTAGTTCGCGCTTATGGCAAGTAGATGCACGTGAAACCATTTTTATTTGTTCCCCCATCAGAACGAAGGATATTCGGTTATATACTCTAATACCGATGTTTACAAGAGTTTTTTTAGCACAAACTCCAGAGTTCTTATGTTAAATGACGAAGGATTTATGTCTCTAACGAACTTATTCCGTGCATTCTTCTATAGTATATGTAGGTTTCTCGCGTTAAAATGAGACTACAGTCTCTTTTATTTAATTGGATGCATTTGTTTATATTTTCGTGCGTTGACTTCAAGACGTGAAGTGTCAGTTCCGTCGTAATTATTGTCTGTTTCAATCATCCAATTTAGAGAATACATAGTCAAACGTTTGATTATAATTATACTGGTTACTTTAGAAATTGTTTTGATACTTGCGTTACTGAAAAGTAAAAAAAAAATAACTTTCGTTTATCTAATTTGTATCGTATTTTAGATATCTAATATAGCCGGAGGCCCACCTTCCCCTCCCTCCTACCTCTCTACCCTACCTACTATCCCACAAACACAGAATGGCAAAGCACTTGCGGCTCCTCTGGGGTTTGTAATGTCTATAGACGGCGGTGATCGCTTAACAACAGGTAACCCGGATGTTCAATTGCTATCTATATAATATTTAAAAAATCTAAGTTTAATCTATCCATATCTTTCTTCATCCTCGTATGATCCAAGCTGTAGTGATCGAGATGAATTAAAAACCTAGGTTTCAATAGGTGTACAATATAGTTTCTACGTGTTCGGGCCTACTAATAGTATTCTTTTCAATGTAAATCTCAACCAATATATTCTTGTCGTATTCATTTATTCTATATTGGTATCATTGAGCGTTTAGATGATCGTGTTTTTTAATAAAACAAAATTTTTAGACAATATTTTATCAAACAATATGCCATTAATCATAATATTAGGCGAGAAAGTTGGTGTGAAACTTTAAAAGGAGAATACATAAAACTTGGATGTACATCATATTGTACATTGGGTTTCTAGGAGATGATTTAGTTTTTAAACTTAGAAACGAATGCTACTACATTTTGCTAGTAAAATAAACTTTACATCTGAGTCTTACGAGGTTAGCTTTCATCTGTACTTAGTGTTGCCTATCTTATTTAACAAAAATTATCTATTGTCGACAGTTCAAATCAACTCTCAGATTTACCCCGAGAAGTATGTCTGATGCCGTTACAAGTGCTCCTTATCCCCGACAACCAGCTCTCTACGTTACCCAAGGAGATCGGTAAAATGACGTCACTGGCGGAATTGGACGCCTCCAATAACAGGCTGACGCAAGTGCCGATGACCCTCGGGGATTGCGCAGGGTTGCGAGCGCTCGATTTGAGCAACAACCAACTGGGACTGTTGCCTTTGCGTAAGTATTACTTGTGATATATTACTAGTATCATAACTTTCGCACTAAATCATGCTAAGCAAAAATGTCGCTAATGAGGTAACAGATTAAACTCAAATCTATTTAAAACTGGCACGATATTATATTACATTAACAATTATGCATCCCTAAGAATATGTGTACCACAGAAAAAAAATATATATTTATTATCACTCAAATGAGGTCATATCAAAGTTTGTGATTTTGGTCTTTATTCGCAATGAAATACAGCTCAATCTAAATTCCATACGAGAGATACGTGAGCATAAAGATTTCTTTCATAACAGCGAATAGCGATAGACAAAGTGTTATCTATACCAAATAGACAAAGTGTTATATATATTATTTACTTCTATGTAGCTTTACTTTGTCAAGAACCAGTACCGGTATTCCTGTTTATTATTTTTTACTCCATTGTAGATTGAACTAACTCATAATATCATGTTGCTGCGTCCCTAACAATTCAAGTTCCCTATTGCCCACTTATTTTAGTAATTTCTTTAAATATAATTATATTCAATCATTTATACATTAAATTTAGAACGGTATATGGGATATACTTTTTTATCAAATAGTTAATAGTACTTATGATAATGATAGACAGACGCGATACGACAAAATCTACCACAAACGTGAAGTATTTTCTCATTTTATAAACAAATCTTTGTTCAAGCCTTTATACAATGATATTATTATATTTGTAATATCATTGCCTTTAGAAGACAAAAAGCATAATCATGATTTTTGTCATTCGTTTCGTGTAACCCATTTGATTTATGATAGGAATTTAATTTTACTGTTTTAAAAGAGAAAGGAACAACATTTGATACCGTTTTATTATTATTTTGAATTAAAACTTTTAAGTTTTACAATAGAAACAATTATATTAAATTACAGAGATCACTTACCTACGGCTTGAGCATCTGGACGTTAGTTGCAACTGTATATCATCTCTTCCTCTGGAACTTCGCAATATGAACACACTGATTACGCTCAACTTGGACAACAACCCACTAGTCTCCCCACCGACAACAGTAAGTACATTCCTTATTAAGGTTTTTATTGTCATTATTATGTGTGTGTTCCTTCCTAAATTAAGTCTAAGTTAGCGACTTCTTAGTTAGTGAGTTGCACAAAATGGTGGTCCGTCCGGTCTAAGAATTGTCCATGAAGTTTTAAAAATATAGAGTCAAATAATGCAAGTTCATGAATAAAAATTAAAAGTAAATGACAGTCCAAAGACTCTTCCAGAAATTCACAGCTAGAACCTTCTTTGAAGATAATTATTTCATTTTTGTAAGTTTAATAGGCTTTTAGAAGCTTTTTGTTATGGTTTAAAATGATTATACGTATATTTCGTCTGGTACCTCCATAAAATGGCATTTCAAATGTGTTGTAAAATTAAATTTTGGTGCACTCGCACTTTGGTAATCACATTTGGTTAACCACAATCTGGCGTGATTTTACGATGTTGTAGTCTATAGTTAGGAAACTCTAAACTAGGGAGGGGATCAGCTTTGAATTGCAGCAGCAGTATACGAAGCCGTAGAATAGCCAGGCGAACATAACGTTTCTCTCTGCTTTACTTTTCGAGGAATATTGTTGAAATGTTCTCTTATCCTAATATATATTGGCATCCAAAACCTATATAATATTTAGAAAAGTGGATATATTCGTTATGTCTTGTAACTTCAGGTATGTATGCGCGGGCGCGTGCATATTTTTAAATACCTCGAAAACATGGCGAACAAGGATACGTTACCCGGACATAAGAGAGTTGAAGAAACCCGTCGCTCCACCAAACATAACTCTTATATAAACAACTCGCCCAACCAGAGCATCAACCACCAGATCATGTCAGGAAACGCGACTATAGACTGCCTGAGGCACAAACCTAGGCATGTCGTGGACAGCGGGTACTGCACAGACGGCGTTGACAAGAGGTGGTCTAATGACGGTATGTTACCTGATTTACTAATTCATAAAGGATTCCATAAATAATGGTTTAAAGGTTTTTTCAAGCGCCAGATCAATTGTACATTTTTAAATAGAGCACAGGTACTGTTCGTACTGTTAGCTTCGTATCGAACTGTAAAAATAACTGAATAGTCGGAACAGGTTACAGAAACAGGATTTCTATATTACTCATGATGCAGTATTTTCTAAGAACTTTGAAGCACTTCATGTGCTTTTGTGTATTTCTTCGCTGATCATGAGGTACCATCAGACACAGTAATGCCGTTTTATAAAAATGCTAGTGCAAAAAGACATGTGTAGTCTCTGAAAACGCCACGGTTTTAGGATATTAAACAAGTATTTAAAGGACCATTTAGTTCGTCTCATTTTGTCGTCATAAGAATTATTATATTAATAATGTTGGCGGACGTGACTCTTGTCGCTGAAGTGCAGAAAGTTATTAATATTTTTGTTAGGGAATAACATTGTTCATGTCATATATTGTGGTCAGTATTCCCACATATGGTAACGCTAAATAACTAAATAATATTGTATGTTATGTTCTTATGTACATCATATATACATATGAGCCTAAATTACAGGCTCATCAAAACAATGTTTGAGTAAATCTTGTATATATAAATAGGCTAGTGCAAAACAGTTGTACATCTTTGTTTCTAATTATTATACGTTTTTCTATATTCTTTTTTGTTTAGTAGCAATCAACGAGATTTAGTGTTACCAAGATAAAATGATTACAGGTTTTTCCTTTACTATCGACGAGACCAAATTTTTATTTATAATTATATGATCTCTAAAAAAATTAATAATCTATGGTCGAATTTCGACCAGTGGTCTACCATATAACTTAAGCGAATGTATATAAATTGAAGCATATAGTTTGAAGTGCGGGGTATGTCCATTTAATTAAAAAAAAAAAATCTATGTTCTGTTCTTGTTGCAATCTGACGTAGTGCCTCGCTTGACGTTAAAAATTTGTATAGCCATACAGAGAAAGAAAATATTTCATGGCTGATCTAAATAACTTAAATAATATATATGCAACTATTAAATGATTTATGACACATTCAGTTAAGGAGAAGTTATTGTGTTATCATCAGTAAAGTTTTAAAACTTCCTCATTCCCCATATAGATAATCAATAAAGACAATGGTCTCAATACAAAGTCATCTACCTTATTTAGCCGCGTAAAAACGAACGTGCGCCATAAAATATGACTTGACTCGAAGAAGCATTTACGGTCGGAACTATTTCGAAATTAAACGCCGTTACTTTCCTATATTTATGAGACTGTTAGCGTTACTTTACGAGTTTACCATAACAGTGCCATGGTCGATTATTAACAAAGTGCTCATTCATCAGATATAAACAGCCACATATAGATTTTGTTGGGTTAATTAAATTTTGATTTTGTATTGTAGCTAACATATAATTAATTTTTCTTATTGTAAATTTTTGAATTGTAGATTTGGAAATTAGAGAGAGTTAAAACAAAGATTTTACTATAACAAAGGTGTCTTACAGTATTGCAGATCGGTTTGGCAATTAACATGGCACAAAAAGGAACATCTTACCATGTTCTGTAATGTACACAATACACATGTACAATGTCTTAGGTGCAAAAATTATTTTCAATATTCTTAAAAATAATATTAACTGTTCCTCACTTACTTAGTAGATTGTTTAGATTTGGGTCGCTTTATGTTCTACTCTATATTCACCAATATCCACCAGTAAGAACTAGTGTCCTAGTAACAAGTTCTTCTATGTCTAGAACTGTAGATGGTAGAGCCCCACTGAAGCTATTTTTGGTTTCAGCATGAATGGGTCGGCTCCTCCGGGGTAGTACCACCCCTCTCACAGATAATCGACGTGAAATAACAGTGCTTGCATTGTTGTGTTTCGTTCGGTCAGTGAGAGAGCCGGAGGCCCACGTCCCTTCCTCTTTCCTTCTTTCCCTTTCCTTCCCCTTCTCCCATATACAGGCTGGCAACGCACTTACAACGTCCCTGATGTCGCTAGTGTCTATGGACGGTGGTGATCACTTAACATCACGTGACCCACCAGTTCGTTTGCCTCCTTTGATATAAAAAAAAGATACTGTGATATTTTTATAGCTATAGCTAAGTACTATAGTGCTATATTAATATTGTAGTCCGATGAAGCCGTTAAGACCTTGCTAGGTCATTAGCGTAGTCAGATCGAGGAAGAAAAAATCGATATTAATCGAGCAGTATACTAAATGATAATGGATACTACGTCAAAATTTACCTAAAGCTACTTAGCTATTTACTATCTTCCTATTTATTAGTTGGTTATTATTGACCAGCTTATTTTAATTTTAATATTTCTTTATAAAACCTTTTTGTCGCATTACCAGAGTTAAAAATTGCATTATTGTAGTTTTACTGTAAACGCTTGTTGAAAAACCTCTGTAGATAAGTAAATAGAGATGCGTTGAATCGTGAAATTGTTTACAGCCAACTTTCTACTTTATGTGAAACTCCATATTCTTAAATTTCTTATAATGGTTTTTTTTAAGTACTGAAGCTTGGAGATGGTTTCTTTCTTTCTTGTCTTGTTCACAGTTTTAAACAGTTTTTTGTTTTTCTTTATTTTTTGATATTAAATAACATAATTTAGCTTATATGTGTATAGTCCTCACCGAACATTTTGACGGCGCTGAATGTAAATACTTAAAACACAAAATATAGATATCAATACACGTCATATTATATATACAACATCGAGGCAAATCAAAAATAAATGAATGCTAATTTTAGATTCCTATAATAATATTTTAACTTTGCTTTGTATTAAATTTATGAAGAAATTACGTGCAGGTCAGAACTTACTGTCTTTATTCGGTCCGAACTTATATTCAGAGCGGTCAACAATTTTGGCGATGATTGTACAGAGAGTTTTAAAAGTGATATCGTTGGTCTGGTTGATTGCGATAAGCTGAATAAGCATCGCGGATTATTCATCTTTAGTATAAACGTCCCTATGCAAACAGTGCTTTTAAATCTTAAACTTGGCTAAACATAATGAAAAGAATTATCAGCTTAGTCTTTTTCGACGAGAGAAAGGCTAACTGACTAACCAGCCATTGTCGAAAGTATTTGGAGAAAACGCAATTAGCTATCCCATCTTCGTTTTAATCTTCTAAACACTGGGTAACTATGCTATAGGGGTGGGGTATTGCTTGTTTTTTATGACACAAAGGATGGGGGCACCTGGATATGTAAGGTGCACAGTCTTATCCATTGAGGTACCATCGCTGTAGTAACGAATCGATATATGTACGTTAATTCCTCTATTATAAATTCCTTACTTGTAGACTCGCTGACCATGGTTCATAAGGAAAGCACAAGGGGTAAACAATACTTATATCAATGTTTACGTAAGCATGTTTGGTAAGAGCATTGCTAACTTTTGCTGGTCAGGGGAGAGGAGGCGGTCAGACATTACAAAAATTCTGCTTACGTAATACTTAGTCGGCCCTAAGAGCCCCAGAGAGACAATGAGATGGGTTATAGATCGTAGTGTTTACGTATGGATTTCCAGGAGACAGTGAGATAGGGGAAGGGGGTGGATTAGGTTGTTCAACATCCTCATATAATTTCCAGGGAGCGGGGATGGATTGGGTCGTTCAACACCTATGTATAAATTTCCAGGGGGCGGTGAGGCCGGCGGAGGGGGTGGATCGGGTCGTTCGACACCGAGCACACCGTCGACATTGTCACCCGGCGCCGCACTTTCACGTGCGCAGTCGCTATCAAGCGAGACACCCTTGGCGCCTATGACGCCTCTCCTCTCCGGGTGAGTCTGGAAAAATTATCTGTCATCGTAGACTATAGTTATTGTCTATGGTTGAAAACGAGCATGTAATTTAACTTTAACAATAAGTCGTAACTCGAGTCTATATCGGTCCGCTTATAACTAACTCCAACTAGAAATCAGCTAACTGAACTTAAGATTCTATCTTCTTATATATTATGAATATGTAAATTATATGTAGTTTTTGAATTTTCTTTGCCAGATCAGAAATAGGTAATAGTTTATTTACAGTTTTCGGTAATCGGATTTTACGTAGATATATATTAGTTGTCAATGTGGTAGGTCACTGACTGACTATATTCGCGTCTGTTGTAAAAATGTTGTCATATAAAAAAAAACCTGTATTTTTTTACATATAACATATTTTTTTAGTCTCAAGTTCAGACTTTATTTCCCTAATCAAAATTGTACTAGTATAACGGATTATTTATTGCGTGAAAGATGATTTTTGTATATATTTCTATCGATATATCAACATTTTGACGCCAGATATGGGTTTTATTTTGCTTGTTAAAGCATGCTCCATAACGTAAGAAGTACGTTTGCGAATTTAAATTTTGAAATGCAGTAATTTAGTGGTAGTAGTCTGTCAAACATGACAATTGAAACGGAACTAACAAATATAATATGTATTTTTTAATATTAATATATTCTTTAGATGTGTACTAGTAAAATTTTTGGTAGCCGCTTATTTATTTAATTTTATTTTTTTTCCCATTGGCCGATCCAGAGGTAATCATGATTATTTAGCCTATTACGTCACTACTCATGACCATAAGCATCTAATTTCCTCTCTCTCTGTATCATTTATACTGTTTTTTTTTAATTTTTATTTCTAGTCTCTACCTCTTGTAGTATTAACCCCCCGGTGTTGTCCCTTTCAGCGTCCGTATATCACCCGAAGGGAACATATCTAATGGTGAAGATAAGAGTAAATTAGCCCATCAACAAACATACAGGTACATTGTATTTCATCGCACGGGGTTCACTAACATTTAGCACTTTTATTGTATTCTAATTTGTCAATATCGAGGCCATGTTACGCAGACGAAGTAGGTACATTGCATGCTGTTTTGTATCTCATTTTAGCATGTTCTTGGAGATACTAAATAATATCAAAATTTATATATTTTACTCAGCAATAAAGATGTTCTGAGTAAATGGTATTGTTCAATATACACTGAAGAAGAAATATATTGTACATTGTTGCAATTAAACTGAATAAGAATATCATAAATTAATATTTTGACAATAAATAAAATAAAAACAACACAATAAACTGATTCAAAAAAATCGACTATTATTTTTTCTCTTTTGACAACATTCTTTGACAAACTTGATAGATTCATAAAAAAATTGGAAGAAAATTCGAAAATATTATATATTACAAAGATGAATAACTTCGAAACGTGTCGGTTTATAAAAAAAAATATAGTATACCCTTTTTTAGAGCGTTCAATTTTAAACAAGAAAATGATTTGGTCTAGCCTTTTTGATGAACCATTAAAGAGTTATAAAATTGTAAACGAAAAAAAAAACGCTTTTCCATGTTAATCATACTGGACATTGAAAATTACCATGCGGCACATCTTAATATTAATATGGCTGTGGCTTCCACGGGATTTTTTTTCATCATTTCCAACAATGTTTTCAATATATTAAGAGAGAAAAAATAGTCAATTTCTTTGAATCAGTCTACAACACAAGAATAAGATTATTATTCCAATTCGACTACGAAACATGGCCTACGTATTTGCATTCAACACTAACGAGGTATGATAATAACACACACGCACTAATTAGTCACGAATAAACGCAACCGAAGGATACCTATTTGCTTATGCGAATTATATATATGCGGAGGAACGCTAATTAGTTTGTTAATTACCTCCATTCTTCCCCATGTATTTCACTCTAAGCGTTCTTCTTTATAGAATAATCTGGATTTAGGTTCTAGTTTTTTGATATGTCTTTACAATTTATAAAAGTCATTGAATACCCCGGATTTGTTTTCTATTATGCACAGTAGGGAATAAAGAGTATCCCCATGTGTTATAACATTATTATCTCTAAATTATTACAACATAATAATAACATTCATTAAAGTAGTGATTTATTGTTGTTATACGTCCGAGAAACGCTTTGTAATTACAGGAAAATGGACGTAACTTATTATTAATAAATTATTTAATTAACTAACCACTACTAAATATTCTATATTTTAAAGCTATTTTCTGTTATCATCAACTAATACATAATATATTCCTGGTGTTATTATTATGCCTCGTTAAAAGCACGTATCTCTATATAATAATTCTGATGAAGAATCATAATATTTCAGACAATACAAAGAAGCCTTAAGACAACAACGCCAACAAGACATATACCGACCCCGCACTGACCAGCCCTCCCCTCCGGACCTCGATTCCTCCCCCCAGAACCAGAGTCCCGTCCACCAGAGATCGAATCCTCACTCTCCCATCAACGGCTACAGTAACGTATCATCGTCCAGTCTTTATAAATCCGTATCTTCTAATTCGAGCGTTTCCTCCGCATCCCCCAACGCGTCCCAAGTGCCAAATTCCCCCCTTCTCCATTCGACGCCTAGAAAGTTCCAGAATCAGAACGGTAACACGGAAAAACAGGAGGAAAACAAACGGCCCGTACAAAAAGTCGTACCGTCCAGGAACGTGAATAAGATCTATTCGACAACTAACGGTAATATCGAGTACAACCGCGTCAACGGACAGACCGACACGTATATAAAACCGACATCACCGTCGAAATCACCGACTAGCACTCTCGGGTACAATAGCCTAGGCAAGTCCAGTATACCTAGGCAGGTGAACGGCGATACGAGGTTACTGACAACGACGGTTTCCTATCTGAAAGGTACCGGTTCGAAGCCGAGCGGGAAGATGGCCTGGAACAAGGACACGGCCCCGGACAAGCTCAGCTTCACAATGAAGAGGGAGTTCGACAAACAGAAGGAGGAGTCAGACCTTCTGCAGCAATTGAGAACGGTAACTTTTTTTTCAGCATTTTCGTTCGCGGTTTGACTTGAGTTAATGTAGATTTGGTCTATCCCGTGGGGACAGTACCTTTGTCCTGAATTTTTCTATACCACTGTCGACATGTATACAGATTTTATGATCGGTCGAGTAGTTAAGAAATGAAACCCTCAGTTTCGCATTGATAATATTGGTTGGGATAATATCAATCAGTTTAAATACGCCTAAATCAGAAAAATATGAATATCCCATATATTCATATCTCCCTGTCCAAATACCTCACTGTCCATATTAACATGTTTAATCGATACATCGAAAGAAAATAAATCGATATCTTGAGTATTTAACTATATACAACCTAACTAAACATTATTGCTTCAAAAAATATTACTGATTTTCGTTTGAAACACAGAATGGCCACCAGTCTATTACAGTTTTTAGTATTGATATCATGCCGGTCTTTTACGAAATCCTACTTTTCAAAGTTTTTTCGGATATACATTCAATCGATGACTGTTTGTTACTTATGAAGTATTGTAATTATAAGATGTAAATATTCTGTTGCCAGATAATAGAAGGTCGGCTGAAGATGTCGCTACCGGAGCAGCTGGCGCCGGTGCTGTGCGACGGCGTGGTGCTGTGCCACCTCGCCAACCACCTCCGGCCGCGCTCCGTCGCCTCCGTACACGTACCTTCACCAGCACAGGTAACGCCGCCCTCCTATATACATTGCTCTATCCACCATCTCACTATATACATTATATATACACAAATATACTAGGTGAACCTTTCAATCCTGTGGTAGTTCATGATCACATTAAAACAACAAAGAGAACCTCGAAGTTTGTTCTAAAACTTAAAAAAAGTATGGGAACGATACTTTTGAACATAAAAAAATCACGCCTAGGTACAATCAATAATTTTAAAGGGGCACTTTTCAAGGTTAACCACTACGTAACTGCTCATAGTAGCAATATCTAGGCACACCGACACCTGTGTCTACTATACCGACGTGACTGACGACGCGATAAGTAGGTTCATTCGTCGGGCCGTGGACGCTCCAGCACGGGATATTGTGGATTACAACCTAAAAATGGCCATAAAGAATGGAAATGCAAGCGCTATAAAAACAATAACGTCATTAAAACAAAAAAAAAGTTAATAATAATAAACAGTGAGTATTTAATAAACTACTAATAATAATAATGTATATATATGTATGCTCACGGATACGATTTTTACGTAAAAAAAAAACTACATATAAGCAAAAAAAAGGTGCGAACCAAGAGTCTGCAGACTAAAACAAAATATAAAAAAAAAAACTGATCATATTGGGAACGCCGCACGGTCGAACAAAGAGAAGGTGGGCACGGATCGAGGTGCGAGACATGGGGTTGACTGCACGTCAGAGCGTGATTAATTTATCACACGAGTTCGTGTTTTCGTAAATCAGTTTTACGTTTCTTGAGATAATTACGTCAAATATTAAGCATAGGTGCTTAATTTTGAATTGATTTAAAACAAGAATTGACTAATGATTATGCTGTAAAAATAATGCTACCGACTAACCAGTCGCCCTATATAAATATAATTAAATTATAAGGTATTCGTATGTGCGCGCATCATGCAAAAGCCACGGTATAGATTTTAGATCAATTTTTTCTAGTCTTACTTATCATCAACGCGTCAGCATGTGGATGTCCACATAGGATTCACAACACGTTCTTCTCAGCTTTCGGCTCTATACCACCTGTAATCAATGACTCCCCGCAACATTTATAATGTCATCGGTCCACTTGGACGGGTGGAAGGGGTTCGACGCAGCGCTTCAGCGCTTTCCGATACGTGGTCATTACTCTAGAGTTGTTCATCGGCCATCTCCTTCGAGCTATGTGCCATATGACTCTCCATTGCTGAACGAATTTGTGCTTTTTTGTGAGGCTCATAGTTTGCGTCCACTTCTCAGCGCCATCATCAAGAAATAAAATAGCCCCTAGTCCCCGCATACTTGTAGAGTACACACTAATCCTTATAAAAAATCGCCAGGACATAATATAAAGTTTAAAAAAAAAAAAAACATTTTTTTTATAAATAAACTATTCATTCAACGATTCCTATTTTCTTACCGTGATGATACGCATACGCAGAGGAAGAGTTTCTCTGTACATAAAATATATTACTTAATTATAATCGCTTTAACTATGAAGTTATGCATCATTTGATGGTTTCAACAAAAATGCTTTCGTCCTGCCTTTTTTAATAGCATCCTATTGACTAATGTAGGTCAATAGTAACTAGCCAATATTACGAATCCTAGATCATTAGTACCAATAGTTGGTCATTAGTATTGTTTTATAAATCATACAGAAAAAAAATTCTGGTATAGATGTGCTAATGAATGTCTAATACTTGTTAAGCAACTCGTTTTTTTTTTTGAAGTCCCAAACAAAAGATGGATATTTAAAGATACTGTGACCTTTACTTTGTTCTGTTCCTTTATATATGTATTTTTCCTTTTCAGCTTCATTGAAACATCTTGAATTTATGTATATGCTGTCTTAAATTTAAAGATTTTATGGGATGTGTTGATATGTCCGTTGACATAATATGTTGATGTGTTGATATATACTTAAACCGTATAAAAATTAAATATAACATTTCGTATTGTTACAGAAGACTTGTTAATATTTTTATTGTTTTACAGTGTATGTGTGTACATTCATTGGTTGTTAACTGTATCGAGATAAATGATTGATATTGTAATATCTATTGAAATAATAGTATAAGATCTGAACCCATTTGGTGGAACTGTAGTGATATTACTATACTTACTTGCCATTTTAATATGATAATTAGAGTAATTAAAATGATACAAACTAGATGGGGATATGATGTTGCCAATAGTTAATTAAATTACTTGATATGATTGTGTAATAATATAATATTTTTTTATTTATATTTTAGCCGAAGCTGACCATGGCTCGGTGCAGGCGGAACGTCGACAATTTCTTAGAGGCTTGTCGGAAAATTGGAGTCGAAGAGGTATGTATTTACATGTAATGCCTCTTCATATGATTTTTGTTTTTTATCGGGACTTTACTTATTATTATCAAGTGTTTTTCTTTATTTTTGTGTTATATCGAATTGATCATGTTATCGCGCCGTTTAAAATAATGTTGCAGGGGTCTCGTTTGATATATCATTTAGCGAGCACTGTTCGATGTATAGACATGTGAAATGAGAACTTAAGAGACGGGTGACGTGTGTTGCAGGAGGTCATCTGTTCGCCCGACGACGTACTGGAAACCGAACCGGAGCGAGAGCGAGACGCAGGTATCGTGCGTCTCGCTCGCACGGTCTCAGCACTGACGTCACACGTCTCGGCCTCGGCACAGTGCTCGCCAAACGATATACAAACAGACCTCACAATTATCGACAACAACGTATCGACAATGGAACAACTCACAGTCGATATCGACAACGAAATCGAACTCGATTATCGAACACAGTTGAGACGATACTCCGACGACCGGCTCGTGAGACATTTCAACAATTTTATCGACAACACTATCGACGAGTCCGAAGAATATCAAACGAATCACGTCGTCGACGAACAAGATTTACAACACTACGCCCCCGTATACGAGATGAGGAATCGTGGAACGTATCCCTATAATAATAGAGTTCAGTACGTCGCTCCGTTTTACAAGAAACACGGTGTACTCGAAAGTGAGAATATCGAAATACACGACACTGACGAAATCGATTATCCCGTATCCGAGATACGAGATATCGATAGATACGATAGGGGTAAAATGAATCTCGATATACGGAATAACCTTAACGCCCGTTTACGAGACGAAATTGAAGTCACACAAGAAGATAAGGATAGGTTTTTTTATACGTGCCTATGTCTCGGCACGTTCTTTTTCTCCGCAATTGTTTTGATTTTATACCCCCTGTAAACGAGTCGATGTGAATGGTTTATTAGAATTTATGAAATTTGCGTGGTACAAATCGAATCTAATATCGATAGTCTGAATTTTGCAATCGATTGAAATAGTATCGTTTGAACTTTTTTTACTACTTATTAAATTCATGTTTATCGACAAACAGTTGAATCTATTCGAATCGATTGATTAATTCAAACGTCCTATTCGAAATTGTAATCGAAACACCGTTCAATTCGATTGAGATACGCGACAACCCTAACTAATATTTACTAATTCTGACAATCCTGACTCTTTCAAAAAGCAATTATATTATAACTAAAAACCTGTATATACGTATAACGCACACATACGTAAAGTAATATTGTAACGCCACACTGTCTTATATAAAACCTGAAAGTGAGGTGATATATTCTCAAAATCGGTGGAAAAAAAAGTTATAGGTTACATAGGACGGATTGACGAGGCAGCCGTAAAAAATAAGCTAGTTAGCCAAGTTTTATCAAGGCGTTGTCGAAAAGCTTTTTAGTTATAATATCATTGGAAAAAACTATATATTTCATGAAAATACTCCTTGAAAGTGTTAAAATTTGTCTACCTCGGTTTTTAACTCCTTGCCACGTTTTATGATTTGTGCTATGTTTTATGTATTTTGTAGCATAAAAATAAATAACATTTTATCGTATTATTCTCTGGTAACGTATATTTATAGACTTTATGAGGTTCGCCTTTTTTCACAGTATGACTGTGTCATATCTAAGGTCAGAAATTAAATTTTGAGACCACATACACTTCGTTTTAAAACGTATGTTGTTGCAAGGACTGAAAAGGATTTGACTGTAGTTACGAGAAATGTCGAAATCGTGATAATGGATTTGAAGTTTTCCCTAAAAATATCGAATATTTGTATAAAGACTGTTTTACTATCTTTTAATAGTACTAAAACCTGAACCCAACAGATTGTACTTAATTACGTGTGCATCGAATTAAATGTTTGCATATTAAAGGTATTCTTAACAAAATCTAAGTATAGATTAACTGTTCAATCGAATCTGGATATAGGAGTAAAAAGACAGTTTCCAGTTTCAAAATAATTAGTTTTTTTTTTCAACGATACTATTTTAGCTTTTATATTGATGTATAGGTGATTTGGGGATTATACGTCTTGGGCGCCATTAAAAGTATCTTGTATTTTAAACAGTAAATTTTAACTAGGACAGGTATTTGTCGTATCCAGAATAAGCATCAATCAAAATGAGTTACAATTTTTTTGCGAGCTAGAATCCCCGTTCTATTAATTAATCTACTTATATCGCTCTCTTTACAGATCTATCTACTACGTAGTTGTCTCGCGGTAATTCCCCATATTTTATCTTATTTTCTGATTATTTTTACGTGGAATATTTAGCGAGAATATTTCATTTATTTAAAGATTACCTCTCAGTTATGTGTAAATACACATATACAAATCTAGGAGTATTATATTATTCAATGTATTTTTTTTTGTTAATATTGGCGCTACAAACCTGTTCTATACTACTATGCTCTTCCCTTTCCAATTTCAATATGTAATAGATATGCTCTCCCCTCTCCCTACCGTTGACTACTTAGACAACTTTAATTCTTTTTTTTTTTTATTAACCAATGATATGAATTTGATTCCAGTGTTATTCGTTCATTCCTATACGATGCATTTAAAATTTATTATTATTATGATTAGCGATTAGTAGTTGTATTTATGTGTGTATTTTTCTTAAATAACTAATTTGTCGGTTTGTTATACTATATACTGTTTATTTCTTTGATAATTTTTTTTTTTTTTTTGCTTTTCGGACTGAAAAAATTTGACGGCTGAGTGAAAAGGGACTGTGGCAAAAAAAAACTTTGCCAAAACTTTTTCGATCAGTTGATTTTTTTTTTCAGTCACATAACAGAGATCTCAGTGTTTTGTTGTGTTGCTAATTAATTTAAAATAAGGTTTTTAATATAAATATTTAATTTTTGTAATGGTTGTATAATTAGAACTAACTATCTGGTAGCCTTTTGCACCAAAACTTAAAGAATTTTCACAAAGGAATAGATAGAGAATGTAGGTATTTATAGTCGAGACATTTTTTGATAGTTGCACATATTCCAAAAAACTATTATAGTTAATTAAATAAGTGTATGTCAATAAGTATTTTATTTTGAAGATAATCGATTTTTTTTCTATAAAAATAAAAATATTTTTTAAACAGAAAGGCAATTGAAATGAAACACGATAAATTTTAAAGATACATAATAAAATAGATATTAGATGCTTATTTAGAGTGAAAGTGAAGTGGTAGCGTATTTGGGCATCATATTGCTCTGAGAGATATTTGCCACTTTCGCGAAATACGAGTTAAGACATTAACGGTGTTATTATATAATGTTAAATACGTATTGAATACTTGCTTTATAAAAATTTGGGTACTTACGTATTAAATGCATCGCGCTCGCCGAACGTTTGACATCTTGCTCTTTTATCTCTTTTTGGTTAGGTTAGTTTAGACTTGGGAAAAAGGATAACACGAGTTTGCCGCGCAACGGTCGGCGAGCACGGTGCGTTGAACACGTAAGTACCCTATTTTTTTTAAAGCAAGTATTCAATACGTATTTCATTTTTTATAATTACACGGTAACAGTTCACAAAGGTCGTATAATTGGTGAGAAACTTACCTATAAACAAATATTTTAGAGAAATTTGCCTTTTAGGGACTTAACCGTGTATAAGGGACTTCCCCCTTTGAAGTGGATTAAAATCATAATAAATGGTCTGGGAAATGTTTTCCACTTCTGAACTTCCAACCCGCGAAATAGTACTAGTCAAAAGACTCAGTTCGTATTAACAATACGCTTTTGGGTAAATATCATTTGTCTCTTTACAAGTTATCGTGTTTTGTATATTTAACTGAGATTCATTTACGAAAGTACAACTGAAATAAATTTGTGACGATGTTGGTGCATAAAGATTTATGAACAAAATAATAGAGAAATAGAACTGTGGGCAAAGACTAACACGTAATAAAGGTAGCTTAAATGAGTTTAATTATATTTTCTTATATAATAAGAATTGTATGCCTTAATATAACATCATATCGTTATTGTATTTATAATGCAAGAAACCTTATGTTAATATGATATACAGTAAGTGTAAAAGGGGCACAGTGGGGTTTTTTTTTTGTTTTTTATTATTTCAATTATTCGTTGTAATGTATTACATACACTTCTATTATCTAAATTCATAAAACCAATAAGAAATGGGCATTATAAAAATAGGGTTAGGTCGTTTATCTCTCTCTGATTATAGTATTCATTCGTCATAATATTGTTAAAAATATATATCGTGTTGAAAATGGATTAAGTAAAAAATAAGATTAAAACCCATTTTAACGAAATAAATATATCGATGTATGAAGTATAAGTTACTATGAATTTACATTTTTCATTGATTTCTTTTGAATCTAGGTTCATTCTGAGTCTTACTTCGCATTGTAGAAAAAATGATAATACGACATAGGTATCACGATGCTATACAGCGCTATACCCTTTTCCAGGTCCTCTGCTAACTTTATGTTCAATTTGTGATCTGTACAAAATTCGCTAATATGTAACAAACAGACAGAGTTACATTCATTTTTATAATGTCGGTGTGGATTTAAATTAAGGTTTCTACCTTTTTCGATACAATAACTTGGTAGCTATACATTTATTTATTTTAAGAGTTTCTTTCTCGTGTCTATGAATTTTGGTAAACCGTTTTAAAGATCTGATTTTACTAAAATCAAAAACCAGACGAAACGAGTTAATAAACATGTGTTCTTATATACAATAAAAACAGAACTATCTATTATACGAGACAATTATATGCCACTGTGCCGCTTTAAAAATAATTCTAACAGTAGTATGTAGTGATTGATATTCAGACTGTATTTCGAGGCTTTTTCGACATTATCGGATAAAAAGTGTATTAAAAGACACAAATTTTATAATAAACTTTTCGAATTTTATATATGTAACGAGTACTCCTAAAAGTTTTGACAAATTTATGCAGACCCAGTAAACGCATGACCTTAAATTAACATTACACATAGATCACTTTATCACATTTGTATAAATACTAGCTACCAGACCTGGTTTCGTATTAGTACAATTACAAATTAGGTATTGGAAATAGTGTCAAAATTATTTTTATGGTTTATAAGAAGTGAACACACACGCGAGAACAGACTTTGCCACAACAAAAAATGTTAGTTTAATGTCAAGTGTTTTATTAGGGTTTTATTTAAAGACATTAAATTCAATAAAATTAATTATTGTATTATAAGAGTATTTACAACATTGATATAAGTATGGTAATGTCTGCACTGAAAGATGACCTTTTCCTTGAAGTGTTGTCCAATGTGCACTTTGTAAAATCATTCCAAAGATGTTTTTAATAACTTTAGGTTCTGTTTTGTAAACTTTTTCTTATGTATACATCTACTTATCTTGAGTATTTATTTTTAGTTTTCGTATAGCTTTTTTCTAAATTTATGTAAAAGTGACTTGTCTCGGATGTAATATTAAAAAATAGATCAAGTATTCCTTTTACAATATGTCCTTGATTTTTAAAATAAATATCTGTCATATTTTTCAAGATCTCATTACTATCGTCTGTCCTACTAACTTTTCTATGTGGAGATTTTTTTTTCCAAAATTTTCACTTCCCCGTACCGGTTTTTTAAACCTATCTCTTTCATAAAAACCTCGTCCTGTCAATTACAAACAATAAAAAATATTAGCTGTTCTTAAGTGATATGCTACATACATTCAGTTAATTGTTTTATTCGTTATTCGTATAAATTAGCAGCTTTTAATTGGGGGAACATACGAAAATACACGATGTACCTTTACGGCTGCTTTTATATGTTACGAGATCTTATTATTTATTTATTAGTATAGTTCGCTATGTTATTTAAATATAAATGATATTTCTCTCTCCATACGTTCTCGATATAACTTATTATTTTTCTTAAGTTTGTGTTATTTTTTCTTTTATCTGTAATGTTATTTTTTGAGCTTTAATGTTGCGTATGAATACAACGTTATTTGTATGATAGAATTAAATATAATTAATGTATTTATTCGGAATGCTTACGGCGTGTATTTATTGGCTTTTGGTATTTGGGTACTTACTTATGTGTATGTAATTAGTGACTGGTTTGAATTACTTTCTCATTAAATAATTATCACAAAAAAATTGTGCTAATTAGAAAGACAAATTGTATATTAGTTATAGTACACTTTTTTTTTCAAGTCATATTCGAACTCTGATTTCTTGCCATGAGAAGAATTTAATGAGAAATGTTAGAGTCATTCTGCAACATATATTTAATTAATATTCTTTAAGGTCAATATAAAACGTTAGTCGCTATGATTTAAAAATTTTGGCTTTTCAACTATATAACCACAAGTTATGATGCACTATTAATGTTTTTTTTTTTTTTAATACTAAAACTTGTATTCTTAAGTAGGTTTTTATATCGTTTTGGCTATTATAGTGATTAATTTATGATATTGTCTTAAAATTGTTTACCAACATGTACTTTTTGTATGTACAATGTACTTATGTTTACTGGATTTAATAAATTTTTTCCCATTGCCTGATTATACTTTTATTTCTTATATGTGCTCTCATACCACGGTTTTTATTTTGTCTATGATTGTTACAGTATCTCATTTCAACCTTGTTTGGTGGAAAACATTCCAATTCTGAAAAAAAAATGCGTTTCATAATCTACTAGCTGTAGCCGCCCCCCTTTTTTATTATATTACGGAATTATAAAAATGATCTTTAAAAACAATTGTAACGCACGCCACTTACAGTAATATGTAACGCGTACATTAGATACATAAATACTAACACATCGTGCCAAGTAAGGTTTGTGATCAGCAACATATTTGGAACCTTTAACTCACCATATTTCTACCTCAGTGTTCACTTACACTGTCTAGGAAAGTAATGAAACAATAACTTAAAATATTATTATAAAGATTTACATCATTTTTTTTTTATACATTCTTATTATATTTACGATTTTGTGACTATACAAAAAATAAACGCTTGTTTGTTCCGCAAGAAACTGTTTTATAGAACTCTACGTAATACATTTATGGTCTAAAATCTAATTAGGAAGACCTCATCTATTTTCAAAGTTACTAATAGCGATAATGTCGAATTGTAAACAGTAAGCTGATAAGCATTTCTCTAATTAAAAATAAAGAATGAGTTGAAATCTTGCTAAATTTCATACAGACAAAGTTGTTGGTAACAGCTATTATGTATAAACTAAAATTGCCTAAATTACTTTTTATAAAGTCGGCTATCTGTCAATAAAGGTTTCGCGAAGATCGATCTAACCGTTTTGGAGATAATATTGCGGGCAAAGCCACGGGTAACAGCTAGTATAAACTAAAATTGCCTAAATTACTTTTCATAAAATTAGCTATTTACAATAAATTTTGTGCGAAGATCGACCTAACCGTTTTTGAGATAGGACTGTGGACGAAGCCACGGGTAACAGCTAGTATAAACTATAATTGCTTGAATTACTTTTTATAAGGTCAGTTATCTGCCAGTGAAAGTTTTGCAGAGATCGATCTAACGGTTTTGGAGATAGTACTGCGGGCGTAGCCACGGCTAACAGCTAGTCTAAATTAAAATAGACTAAATTACTTGTTATGATGCCCTCTATCTGTTAGTGAAAGTTTTGTGAAAATCAGTCCAGCTGTGTTAGAGATAGCATTGCGGACGAAGTCGCATTTGATAGCTAGTCTAATTTAGAGTAGCCTAAGTAACTCGCTATAATTTCAGCTATTAGCCAGTGAAATTCTAGTCAAAATCGGTCTAGCCGTTTCGGAGATTACCCGGAACAAAAAGACAGACAGACCCGCAAAAATTTAAAAAATTGATTACGCTATTGACCTAGCAAGGTCTTCACAGCTTCACCGGACTACCCTAAAACTTGCATTTCGTTATCAGTAGTCTGTATACCCTCGTACCCAATCAATATTTTTTTTTAATTTCGACACTTCATTTTTATTATGTGTATTAGATTAGATTACCCCACCTCTGATTACGGACCGGTACACAGATTTTGTATACGAGATAGACTACTCTATTTTTTTTAACTCATTTTTTTTACTTTTTACGATTTTTCAAATATTACTTCTCATACAAACTTTGCCCTAACTAAATAAGACATGCAAGAGAAAAAGGAATAAACCAAATTGGTGCAAAGGTTCTGATGTGATGCGTTGCATATATTCGATAATTGATTTTTATATGGATAAATTTCTTATAGGTTTATATATAGTAATATTTTCATGTTTTATTTATAGAAACTCATGTGCTGCGCTGCCGACGTGTTGGAAGGTAAGGGTACTGTACAAGTAGCGATCACAGTGACTGAGCTGATGAGGAGGCAGACGACGACGCGTTCCTCCCCGCACGCCACCTAGCGCCAGAAACTGGCACTCGCGCCGGACTCCGCGCTCGCTCTCTAGACATTCTAGATCGTTCTATAACTAACAAGGAACAAGTGATCTGATCTACGTTCAGATTAATGCGAATTGGTATTTCAGTGGTGGTTAAATGGTTACCTCGAGATTTCGTTATGTTGGTACAAATACTCTATAATCTAGCAATAGCTAACAATATATGGAAATTAATTTAATTCAACATGTAGTGGCGGACCTGCTTTACCATTCAGTGGAAAACGGGAAAACATAATTAGCATTCGGTCGATTGTTTTTTTTTTTTTTTGTAATAGTTGTTTTTGTTTTTGTATAAGGTCTTGAATCTTATACAACCTCTTATTTCCTGAATATATTTTTCCTCTGTTTCTAGTTTGGAATTTAAGCAAAATTCGTCTTCTCCTAGAGGTCTAATTTTGGAGTATTCTCAACTTTTGAAAGATCTCTCCCGCTTAGTCCGCCACTGACGAAATGTACAAATTCGTATCTATGATTTATAAAATGTTTTTAGGCTTTATTCCACTTAAAATAAATGGAATTTATGTAACTCGCCATATTTATGTCAAAATGACTAAGGATTAAATAAGAATCGAAATATCTACGTTTAGAAATGAAGTAATTTTTCGCTGATATTAATTTTCTTTGGAAATTGTAAGACTGCTTTGCACAAATTATATCACAGCGTCGGAGCCCAAGAACGTTTTCAAAAGAATATGTTCTTTGCCGCATTGAAATACTGCAAAATATATTATGATATAGTATAAAATCTCCTTTCGTTTTCTACACTATTTCGATTGGGGGAAGAAATTTACAAAATTCCCCTCCTCTAAGCTCTGGAAGAACATTTCGTTCATTTCCAGTATATTGAAATCGTATGAACGGATAATCCAATGAGACTATTTAAACTTTAATTAATGAATAAAAATAATAACTATGTGCATTAAACTCGCACAAATCACGAATTTATTAGTGAATTTTCTGATACATTTACACGTGTTAAATAAACCATTAGCTAATCACAATGGCGTCTTGTAGTGAAGTGCCTCTCATGTTAGATTACACGTTAAATAGCAGTCCTTTATGAGAATAAATTACTGTGTCGTATTTAGACTTTTTCTCGCAAAATTATTGATTACGTATCAGTCATAGAGCTGCCTTTATAGGAAACGCACTTTCCCGCGTGAAAACGGTTTCGCTACACGCTTTCACGTGTTCAATACTGCACACACTGCAATCACGCGTGAAAGAGCGTCTCGTGTTGAGGCAGGTAATGGGAAGGCTAATTGACTACCAACAGTCTACAAGTAATCCAGATTACATACCTAGTATTCCTTATTAGTGAAATCCTTAATAATTGGCAAATAGAAAAATTATGACCACTTGTGTTCGCAGCTGAAGAATTCATTGTCAGTGGAATTTCAATTACTAATATACGTGTAATGAATTTTTATAATTAGTAAATACTACTAATTATAAATATATGTATATATTAGTATTTGAAAAAAGCTTCAAAATAGTCAGAAAGAAGTGAAAATTATTGTGTATATGCCTAATGTTCTTTGTCAAAAGCCGCCGCCGCGTCACTTCCTAGTTACAAAAGTACTGCGTATCGGCTTTGACATAGACCGCGATGATTTATACTTTTATAATTAATCCTAATAAATTCTAATTTAATCCATTAAAATCTGTCCAACTCAACGAGTGATTTGCTAAAGACATAAATTTAATCAGAATACTACCTATATTAATAATACTACGAATAATTTTTAGCTGTTTTTTCGTCCGTCTTAAAGTGAAAACTTGAAGGTTAATATTTTTCTACGTTAGTCAGTTAGCCTTTCTTACATCGACATATTGTAAAATTTTCGCTGATTACATTATGTACATATGTATTCAATAATTCGTTAAATTTTTTCTCTTATATTTATATATGAATTAGGATCTTATAATTCAATTTTTAGATATTTAAGAATAAATGGGTAAATTTAGCGGAATGAAAAAAGCAACGGCGTAGTTTAAATTATAATAATTATAGAAGCATATTGTTTATTGTAAAGTTAATTCTCACAGAAACAAAAGAATAATGTATTTTTGTTTGGATAAAATTATTGTAATTAAAAAAAATAACACAAATCACTCACACGAACAATTTTATCACTTTAGATAAGTGTTTGTAAATTACATCAAATAAACATAGGTGTGGTTTAAAAATTTGTTGAATCATGTTTAAGAATAGCTCAAGTATTACTTAAGCACCAAATGGAGGGTTTTGCTTATTTTTGATGACGTAAGGGTTGAAATTCTGTTTCTGAATGGCGATTATGTCAATAATGCTTACAATTTTTTCACAGAGTTAAGGAAACTTACCTGAGACTACAAAATTTCTAACAATACTTAGGTAGGAGAGTGAAAGTTCTGATTTTATTGGCTGGATGAAATTCGGGAGAGGGGTCTGAATGACGATGACGTCATCAATGATTATTTTTTCTCAAAGACCCTTAAAGAAACTTGCGCGATATTATGTAAAGTTTATGCTAATATTTACATAAGAATAAGGAGGGTAAGGGTTTTTTTTTCTCTTTGCTGATATGGGGATGAGATGGATGTGAATTGCGGTGACATCACCTATGTTTTTTTTTTTTATTTTAAATATCTTGCGACAGACTTGTTAAAATTAGGGCAACACTTGCGTTAAGTTTAGGAGAGGGGGAGTAAAGTTTGCTTACTTTTGCTGAGATAAGGGAAGACTGAACAAAATGTAGCTTACGTAATACTTGAGCAGACCTTCTACTTAAATACATTATTCTAAATTTTTAATACGTTCCTTTCATAGCATCGTTATAGAAACGAAAAAAAAAACTATAAGCTTAGAAGAACTTTCGAAATATAATATCAAAGAACTATTGTTTGAATTTCACTTAGGTAATACTATATACATATAAGAAATAGAATGTATTAAAAAATAACTAGACAATGTAATTAAATGTTAAGATCATCTCAAATTAAACATGTGAATTGATGTGTTTTATGAACATATGCATTATGGAAATACACAGTAGGTAATGTATTTTTTATATATTTCTTACAATACATAGGACATGACATGAGCTGCATATAACAAATATTCGCAAATAAGTTTTAATGTAGAAATGTACTAAATTAGATGAAATTATGAGATATCTGTACTCGAGGAACCAATAGTAATGGAATGTGATTATATTTACCATATGTATGGGCTGTGCGTCGCGTTAGGTAATTTTACAGTGATTCATAGTGTGTATGTAGTGTTTGCATAGAGTTAGGTATGTATTAGATTTGGCCGTGAGGTACTTAAAATTAATAACAAAAAAATAACATTTAATACTCGGCGGTACAAATTTCTTACCGTTTGGTAAATCATATTTTTCTTATGTATCCTATAAATTTGTGTGATTTTAGTATTTACATCTTATTAACTCTATTAATAGTATCATTAAGTAATAATCGATTTCGTTATTTCCTTTATGGAGTTTATTAAATGTAACTAGTTCGTGGAGCGACACCTAATTTGTAATTTATCTTGATACAAAGAAATCGTGCCATCTATGATTACGTAAAATTATTTAGTAATAACGTGTTTTCGTTTCTAATTCTTCATAACTTAATAAAATCTTCCTCAATATACAAAATAATCCATATACCAGTAAACACATGACCTTAATTTGGCATAGCAGGAGACATGGAAATTATAGCTATTTTATCTTTGTTATCACAATTATTTATAACGGTGATATATGAAAATATACTATATTTATGAGAAAATCATTTTTCAAGGCACCCAAACTAAATTTAGCTCCTTAAAATACTGCAGTATAACACTTGGTATATGAAAAATAGCAGCGTTATATATTTTTACAAACACATTATCCTATTATATTGTAACGAGACGTAAAAATTATAGCTATTTTATTATATACTGTTGAATTATAGCAATGAAATTATTATTTTTATTACTGTTATTTTTCACAATGATAAATGAAAATATTATCTATCCGAAGGGGAAATAATTGCGCAATAAACTCACTCGAAATTCACTTTAAATTTAATTTCATATAATACTAAAACTATAACGCTTATTAAATAAAAAAGAGCAGTAATACAAATTCACAATTATCATGTAGCAAATTATTTTTAATTCCATGTGAAAAATAGCAATGATTTATGTTTACATCACACACAGATCACATGTGTTACATTTATATTATATTCCCGTTATATGTACAATATATAATACGTCATTATGTGATGCTAAATTAATATAATGTGTTTACTGGGATATCAAGTGTTCTTTTACACTTCTATAAAAAAAGATTGATAAGAATTGTCAAAAGGTAAATTTGTTCATTGAATTCACAGTAAATATTGTAAAAAAATTAGCTGAATTTAATCACTTTCCACGTCGATTGTATAGATTCATACATCATTAAATTAGAACATTATGAGTGTATGAAAATGATAATTTAAAAACACTTATATATAAGTCAACTGAATTCTTTTTATAGTGACGGTATACAAAATGAATAAAATTGTATATGGGTGTCGCTTATATTATTAATATTATTAGACATTTGTACTCGTCTTGATATCGACTGTATTAACCACATTTAATATTCGAGTTCCCTAGTAAAATACTTTTTACAAAATCTTTCAATTAAAATGGACGTAAGTTAAAGTTCTTTTAAGAGACTTACCTCGTTTTTTTTTGAGCACTAACGTTACTTAACCCTTTGCGGCAAAACATATAAATATAATTGATCGTTCTCAATCAGTCAAGTGTTATTTACCACCGAATTCTGGACTTGAAGAATTCTTTAATACTCATGTATTTCTAGGTATAATTTGTAATTTAGTATATAGATAGATATAGTTTAAACGTGCGTTCTCGTCACATATTAAATTAGTCAATTCTTCTTACATTAAGTATGATTTAATGATGTAAAATATTCCTTATAATTCGTACTTTAGAAATACGTTGAATTTTTTTTTTGTTTTATTTATCAGATTTAAGTATTTTTTCGTTTGATATAGAAGAATATTAAATTGAGTTATTTTCATGTATTTTGATAGCCACCGTTATAAATTAGCGTGGTGATAAAAAAAGTATGTAATTCATAATATATTTTTATAAAAGTGAATGTCTATAAATTTATTCTTTTATTATTGTTTATTTAGATTTAGTCATATATATTTAATGTGGGTTATAATTCATGTATTTTTGTTGTCTCTGCAGTTCTTAATGTATAGGCATATGTCTCAATCACATTATTTTTTCAGTGGATTTTTTTTATGTACCTAGATCTATAAATCTACTCAGGAACCTAATGATATAACTTTACTTAGAATACAGGCTGAAAGATTAACTTATTTGTATAGTTGATCCCGATTATATAAAATCCGCAACTCACGTGATAAATTTCAATTTCTTTTTTATAACTTATAATTTGATATTTTTTACATTGCAACATTACATCACGTTTATTTGTATTCATTCTTACTGTTTTGTGACTGTAAAAGTTTATTTAATTAAATGTCGTATTGTTTGTCGTTGCCATATACATTACACACGCACAGTTATTTTAATAACAAAGAGCTGCTTAAAGCTATATGTTATCACTTGCTTCATAGTATTAAAATAAATTTGTTTACATTTTGAAGTCTTGAAAGTGTCGTAAATAAATAGGTGGTCGTACATAGTTTTTTGCGTTACATAACCAAGTCCTTTAAAGATTTTTTAAAATATAAATTTAGATAGCTATACAACTTGACCATTTTTTTAATTAATATTCTAAACTAATACAAGGGCTTACTTCAAATTATTTATTCTTAGGTATGTGGCCATAGTATTAAACCTGTCTTTTTTAAATTATCTTTAAGCATTATCCATTCTAAATGCAATGTATTATATTTTTTGTCTCGGTTTGTTAATCCGGGCTGCCTTTATTCAACTATGTATGGAATAAATCCTTTTTCTTGTGAAGTGGATAGTGTGTAAATAGCTTTAAGGTCTAAAGAACTGGAAGCTAGAATCGAGTCTTTGTCTTATTCCAAGATGTTGTGCCAAAGACTAAAGTTGAGGGAATTGTTGTGTAACATAATGTGTTACAATTATTTCGTGTAACGCACTGGTCTCTTAGCTATAAGTGTGACGTAGTAATAACGTATCCTACTCACGTGTTTATATGTAGATACAAATAAAAATATATACATTTTTGAAATGGTTTTTTATTTATTTATTTCAATTAACATTACAAGCGTAATGAATAGTGGCTATCTACACTTCCAACTCTTCCTTGGTAAAGTAGAAAGAATGTTTCTTTCCTAAAGTATGACAGTGGTAATTAATGTATAAACTGTATTTTAATTTATAGGTTAAAATAAATAAAGGATTATAGATGTATAGATAGTCTTTTATTCTAAATGCTTTCTCGTTACATAAAGAGCCTATTTTCTCCATAAAATGTAGATAACCGCCTATGTTTATATACGATTTATTTGTCCTTTTTCGTGTCACTGGAACGAACATGTAGTCCGGTGAAGTTGTTAAGACCTTGCTAGGTCAATAGCATAGTCAAGTCAAAAAAAAGTGTTACTGGATCGCAGACATTTATTGGTGCGAATATTTCTCTATGCAACAGAAACGAAAGTTAATACTTGTCAAATATAAATTAATCCTAATATTATAAATACAACGTGTTTTCTTATTTGCTATGCTTTCATGCTTTAACTATGCAACCGATCATTTTACAATTTGGCATAGACATTGTCAGGGTTATAAATAAAGATATGGGGTACCTTTTATAGAGAACAAAAATGATCCCGAGGTATAGAACACATCTAAATTGACGTAGGCAAAATCAACAAAAAGTAAAACACAAAGGGCAGTTGAAATTTTGTCTCATATCAACTAATATACAGCCAAAACCGTTTATGACGAGATCGTCTACAACATTCTGGGTATATCGACTCGGAACAAAGGTCCCGGATGAATGCTGTATCTAGAAAACATCACCGGTTGTTACGACTAAATATAAGTAGGCCATTCGATGGCGTTAACAAATTTTGTAATAAACTGGAAACCAAAGCACCGATGTATATACAATCGATGTATATACAGTCGATGTATATACAATCGATGTATATACAATCGATGTATATACAATCGATGTATATACAATCGATGTATATACAATCGATGTATATACAATCGATGTAATGCTACATTTTACATTACACAATACATTTTATGTGATAATACCGCTGGTTATCTGGAAGTATATATCTTAGTACCTAATGGTACAAACTAAAAATTAATTTAGAGTATTTCTTTATCTGCATAGTCGTATGTATTTTAAAATAAATCCTTTAAATGCTTACCATTTTAGACCACGTCTTTTAACCTCAAATACGATAATGGTTAAACATTAAAACTAGTGAGGTTCAAGTTATAACTAAACTCCTTCAAATTTACTGTGAAGATATGATATGTCAGCCATTTTACATACAAAAGTGTTTTGAATGGAAATTTCTAAGGGTCGCTATAACATAAGCATTTAGTAGCAGATAATAAATGACAACATTTAGAAATCTTCATTGCCGTTGCTATGAAAGATCCCCTATTGAGTATCTATATTCATAAGTAGAAGTCCAATATACCATATAATTCGTTCCCTTCTAATTTCATTAAAACGAATATAATAGATTTAATACGTTTTTTTACTACGACAGTGCTGCCAGTTGTTCATAAAATTTCTAGAAACGGTAACGTAATGGGATTATTAAACTTTGATAATAGAAAAATTTGAATATGAATTCAATAATATAAACTGGTTTTAAATTTTCGTTTCAAACTAGAAGACGTATTAGTACCAACCTATTTTATAGGTCAATTTTTCAAATCATTTATTAGTACATAATCAATAAAATTGAAGTATGATATTTATTTACTATAGGTATATGGATTTGAACATAATTTCAATGTAATGAACCAACTCAAGATAATAAACACTTTACGTACTTTGTAAATACAGTTAAAACTATTAATCTTATGAATTGTTAGAAGTATGAAAGACATTGTCGGTGTTATTATAAAAAAAAATCGTATCTATTAAATACTTGCTTTAAAAAGGTTTCGTACTAGATGCACCGCACTCGCCCGAGGCAAGTTCGCGTTATCCTTTTTTCGCAAGTCTAATCTAACCTAACCAAAGCAAGACAAAAGAGCAAGATGGCGAACATTCAGGGAGCGCAGTGCATTTAAAACGTAACCTTTTTAAAGCAAGTATTCAATACGTATTTAATTTTTGAAAAAGTACAACTCTTGGATAAATAACAGATAAACATAAATTCCTGAACTTAAAATTTAAATAGTAATTAAGGAAGTCAACACGTTGCAAGTATGAGCAATAAACGTTTAAGCTAATATAAGCCCCAAATTTACCTACGTACCTAAATATAAAAAAGTAAATAGTGTTCTCATCTCTATAAAACAAACAGAACGCAAGATGAAACTAACCCGGAACAAACACGCCGCATTAACAAATCCTATTTATTAAAAATGTTGCAAGTAATGCCAAGTATTATGGCAAGAGTGATTATTCCGAATGTAGCGGGGCGTGCCACGCGTAATCGGCGAACGATGACTGGCAACTACCGGCGACACGCCTCCGACTTTTTCGACGCTACTGGCGCCGTGTCCATATTGAATTCTGATATTTTTTCGTTGTACTCATTTCACTGACATGCGATCTGTTGCTAGCGCACCAATCATTTATTCAATTTCCAGTGGCGTTTTTAAGAAATTCGGATCTAAGTTTTTTTTATAAAACTCGTTTATAAATTATAACTACATAATTACATATCAAAAAGAACGACTATTGATTGCTACTAACATAGATATAGTGTAGTGTTGCATTATATTTATTTACTAATTCACATTTATACTTCACCAGATAATAATGCTCTCTATGTAGATTCCTATTTTTAATCGCTTTACACGACAGGCTAAACTTACAAATGGAATTAATTGGTTATATAATTCAAAAGCCAAAATACTTACGTCAACAGTTATATAGAAAATATTGATCTAGTTTATATATTTGAGAATCGTATTTAGTATTCTGGCAGTTTAATACTTAAACCTACTTTTAGTATCTTATCTATGCCTTCCTTCAAACCCTCGTTGATTTCTGCAAAATAATATTGTTTGATTGCCATTAGGCTGAAATAATTGTACCTTACGATCAAAAAATTGTATAAAATAAAAAATCAAATAAAATAAAATATTTTGTGAAATTAAATCAGCCAATAATAGATAGATGAGATATGTATATCAGGCTTCCTAAATGTGAAAGATAACGTAACAACAACCAAATACCTTTTATCTTATGAAATCCCATATCAGACGATTACAAATCAACACTGAAATTTGCATAAGTTTTTTTAAGAAAAGTGTTTTATGAGAGACTTATTATTCGCGCATTGTCTCTGGCTATGGGCGCTGCTAGTCCATAGGTACATAGTCCGGGCTGAATGTTTGCCTACCTACATATTTACATAAAAGTAGCGAGTCCTTTTCATTACATATTTTGCGCTATTTCAAAATAATATTTGTAGCTGTGGTATTATTTAATAGCTAATAATAAATAATTTTGACGGAACCCTGATGATCATTATATGGAACCTCTAGGTTCCGCGGAACCCACTTTGGAAATCCCTGATGTAGATACTACTCCTGTTACCTGAACCGACCATATGTCACACCGCATGTTCCAGTAGGATCCACGCTTGTTATAAGCTACGTCTACAAGTAAACTCGCTTTGTTCACATCACAGATTTCACAAACGTATTTGTATGGTTATGTTATATACTGAGGATATATTTTTAATATAATGAATAATCCTTAGTGTTGTAATTGAAACAGTTTGATGGATTTAAATTTTTATTTAGTTTTATTTTTGGCAACTAATCTTCTAGTAAATTATTACTGCCATTATCTAGTAGGCACTGATATTACAAGTGCTTTGCAATAAATCAACGTTGTAAATAGGTGGCTCGCTTGTTAGAAATTTCTAGGAAGTTTTGTAGTAAGTTAGCATCCATGTTCCGTGTTTAATTAATCCCATCCACTTCAATTGTCCACAATAACCAAACTATATTACGTAAAGCACCACATATATTACACAATATAGAGCCAAATAACACAAGATTAAGAGTAAGATATAAAATCCACTTTATGTCATTCCAAGATTCCGTCAAACACTCTTGATTTTATCTTATGAGATGTCGTTAGCTTTAGCCTTAATTGTGTTCAGCGATAAACTCCAAAACTACTGAAAAGATTTTCATGTGGTTTTCATTGAGGAAGGAAGGTTAAAATACATAATTTGTCAAAGTTTTTTATTATTAGGGCAGGGTAACGTCTGACGTGCCCGCTAGTATGATTAAAAATAACATGACATGTTTCAGAAAGCGCCTACCATATGAAAACTTGGTTGGCTCACCGTCACTTCTAAGAAAAAGACACCACACAGGATCACTCTACAAGTAAGCTTCTGCACTCGATATTTGCCGTGTCAAAAAATATGTGTATTTACTGGAATTGTATGATTTTTTTTTTTAAACTATATTTGAAACGCTGGAGAGAGGGAACCACGATCTATTCTCTATCCCGGTTCGAAAAATCGTAGACACAAGGTTGTTAAACACGTCGTCTACGTCAACATCATCTGGAAAAATAGAAAAAAAAAGTTATATTAAGTATAATACCCAATCCAAAATTAACTAGTTATATAATCAATCCAAGCACCCCAAGACAACAACCAAGTTTACCAGCTATTCGAAAAATTGGAACCTAAAATGAACCCTCTTCACGAGAACGCACCTTATAACAAGGGCGAGTTAAAGTTAGCAATTTTCTGCTCGATTTACCAACAAAATGTGTGCGAAGCGCCATCACAAAAGCACCGCATCATCGCGGCTGATAAAAAAGAAAGCCTGATTTATTACACCGGGGTTACTTTGTAAAAGTTTAATTAATTAGCCGTAAACAAGTAGAATGATGTTCAGAAAAGTAAATATTAGAAAAGTGTAATTTTACTCGGCGTAAAATTAACAATACCGCTTCGTTATTTGGGTCGTTTCTATTTTTTGTAAGTGACCGAGTGAATGAATTGTTTGATTAATCGGAATAGGGTGAAGGCGTTGTTTCCTCCCTATTGTTGTATGAATGGAGTTAATCGAGCGTCAAGTCTCATCTGTAATTATACGGTTGGAGTCTTTAAATATAATTTTTCATTATGAAGTGAATGTTATCCTGAATAATATGTAGGTATATCTATAAGTGTAGATATGTAATATAGATAAGTATCTATATTATCGTTATCAAGAGAAAAAAATAAGAGTAATTGTTTGTAATGAATAAACCCAAAATACTTAATCGGTTTTTAAAATTATTTCAACTGTATAAAGCTCCACTATCAGCGTGTAACATAGACTGTACTATATTTCAAAATCTTTTTTTATTGTAGCACTGCAAAATGACTGCACTATGCCTGATGGTAAGCACAGTGCAATCTAAAAATAATAGCGACAATCGATTGACACACTATCCATCGCCGGTCGCCACTATCATGCCGGCCTGCAAAAAACTGGATATGCACAGGCTGATCTCGAAACGTGACCCGCAGTAGCGAATCACTATTACGGGCTTTTTCGCCATATACATGGTGGTTGCGACCCAGTCAAGCTGTAAAACCCTACCACCACGCTTTCGCCATTGCTTCGTTCGTTATTCAGCAGGGTGCACCACGAGCAGGTGAGGTTGGCTTGGGTGTCTCAAGTCTTATGATGTTATTTGACACCCCTTACACCCCAAATCTATTTCAACACGAGCGGAACAAGTTACTAATATTCAGTATTAAAGCATTTACAACATTTGTATGCTACAATTAACGTCTGCAGATAGATCCTACGATTTCATTGGTTCTTACAAGTATACCTAACAGTCCGAATTCAACTGGATCGTAACATAACACATCAGATGATATATCACGTTGCATCCCGGGATCGTCTGGTGTGTATTCAGTCATCAAGACGGCTGGTATTATGTTGGTTGATTACTTTAACTGGTTACTTAGTTTGTTTCTTGTTTAGCTAATCTTCGGATCCGAAATACATCTTTGCGTTTTTTTCTTTAAATAAATGATATTGGTATGACTAGTGTAGTCAGTTCAGCTTAGTCAGATTCGCGATGTTGCATTTAATGCAACAACCCAAGCCGATGTTCGGCCACTTTGGCAGCCTCATCGTGTTGCTACACGGCTGAGAGCGCTTGCCTAAAAATCCCGGTAAAGCTGTGAAGGCTGTCAGATTAAAAGCAGTAAGATAGCACGACTCATCATTACAACTCCTCACAGTGACTATCTTTTAGCCTGTCACATGCCAGCATCAGCTAATGTACATACACCTGTCAACAAGCTGACACCAGCATGACAGCGGCGGCTATCAAAAGTATGTGCACCTTACCATAGTCATCCTCATGCTGTAATTGTACCAGTGCAAATTATATTTTGTCTTGCTGCAACAAAGGTTACTCCTCGTAAACAAATAATAAACACAGATCCTGTGATAAAGCCACAAACACCGACGCATTCTTCTGAATGATATTCAATAGCAATAAACTCGAAACATAATATTGGATACAACGAATAATTTACTGGATACAATTGCGTATTTATCGTACAAGTGTCCAGATGATAGCAATTGTACTTTTGTATTATTAAAGAACGGATTGGTCCTACGTTGTGGCTTATTCAGTTTGAATATTATATCAAACAAAAAAAATATATTAACACTTTAATTAAAGAAATGTTAAAACTTTTAATACATGACTTCGTAGCTTTTAACTTGTTACGAAAAAGTTGCAGAGCATCCGATGAGTTTAAAAAATGTTATTTACACACAATAATACATTATTTGAAAAAGTTTTATTTTTTGCATTAACTTACAGCAAAAAAAAGTTTCCTAAATTAAAAATATATGTTTATACAATCTAAAAGCTTTGTGAAATTCCTTGATAAAAGTAATTCACATAAAGTTGTATAAATGTTCTTGTATCTTGTAAATTATGAGGTTGTAGGCTTGTTTTTTTTAATAAACATAATTTACAACAACTTGCAAAAAGTTCTCGAACCATTTAACTTGTGAGCTCGTAGACTTATAACGTTTGATATACAGGGCATAGGTAATAGCCGTAAAAATGGCAAGCTTTAGGAAATCCTGTTCTGAGTTCGAACGGAGTACCTAAATCCAGCTGCAGACAGTTTTGCGGGATGGCATAAGATCAGCGTAAAATTAACGATCTCTCATTAATCAACATTGATTTTAAATTCACCATATTTGACAATATGCCTAATGTGCCCTCAATTTACTGTGCTACTATAAAAGAGGTAGAAAGTGAAAATTAGAGTAATTTTGAGATAAACAAGACACTTAAATAGTAAATTTATATATTTTTATAGATATACATTATAGATTTGACCACAATCTCATCTGATATTAAGATGACGATATATATATATATTTTTTTTATCGAAGCACGACATAGTGATTGCACTATGCCTGATGTTAAGCATAGTACAATCCAAAAACATCGGCAACCACCGAGAGACAAATTATCCATCGTCGGTCGCCGCTGTCATGCCGGTCATAATGACGAAAGCCACCCGGTACTGGATATGCACAGGCTGATCCCGAAACGCGACGCGCAGAAGCGAGTCACTATGACCGGCTTTTTCGCTATATGCATGGTGGTTGCGACCCAGTCGGGCTGTAAAACCCTACCACCCCGCTTTCGCCATTGCCTCGTTCGTTATTCAGCAGGGTGCACCACGTGCAGGTGAGGTTGGCTTGGGTGTCTCAAGTCTTAAGATGTTACTCGACACCCCTTACACCCCAAAATATATATGCTTAATTTGGTGACAATTTTAAAACTTGAACGTGGTAATTAAAGTAAGACTGTCGGGAACGAGGCCAGTTGTGTCTCTCCGTCACCTCTTATTGCGAGATAGTCATGCTTGCAAAGGAGGCGGCGGAGAGGGAGAGGGAGCGGATAGCGGATCACTAGGCTCCCATCTCACGATCGACAACCCACACGGCTGCTACAGGTAGGTAATGACCTCCGGTCACCATAAACGGGACCAAGCAAGGGGCGATGGACACGAGCACGTCCGTTGACAGTTTAAACTCCACAGGCCCATGTGGAAACGCATTGTGCTGATGCGACTTCAACAATTTGTCAGGGGGGTCTAACACCCACTCCCCCTTTGAGGAGTCTTCCATCTTTAACCCCTCAAACCGCAGTCAGTGCCCCTTGGAGGGCCAACACCTATCAGGGGAGTAGACGCAGTAGCAGTCGGCAGTCCCTGCTCCCCCGCCTATATGGTTTATGAAGGCACCATGTGGTTAAAAAACAGTGGTAATTAACCGACGATGCTTAGAAAAAGTCCTATTAGAAACAATTTGCTAAAAATATATATATTAATTATTACACATGTCAAATGTCATTTACAAGTTTTGACGTTTGCACTACGACAAGTAAAATGACAAGCGGTTAAAAGTCGTTAACTGTCAGTGTCCATGTAGATAACCTTTTACAACGTCAGGATAGCTGGATATTTATATTCTTTGGAGTATTATTGCAATTATACATTAATGAATAAAGAATATAAATGACCAAGTATGCTAATTTAAGCGTGTGCGAATATATTTACAGTTAATTAATGCAGACGAGCTCACAATTTTTTGTATTATGTAGGTGGGCAAAGTTTTTGTATTGTGAGAGTAGGATCAAACGATCCACCGTGCATATTATTATAAACCAGTCGCAGGACACTGAGAGAGAAGAGAGACATCTCTTCTCGTTTGTAATTTCTCTGTATGTAGCATGTAAATCCAATTGTCGTAATGCTTGCATATTAACTTGACATCGACGACCGCCGACCGATTTTAGATGTTTCGGTGGCCATTGTTTTTTTTTTAGATTTTAGATACTTGTAAACAAGAAGACATAAGTATGAAAGATTTTTTCTATACTTTACTAGCTTTTGGTCGCGGCTTTGCAAAAGTTTATGTAGAATATTCCTTGAAACATAATATTGTTTCTCGAAGAAAAGTATCCTATGTCATATTCTGTTTTAATCAATTTGAGGAAATTCCTTATGGACTCGCCCTTCCGGAGGAGAGAGTAGTTTATGTCCGACTCTCACGGACTAAAATTCCACGTTGCACAGATACATCGTATTGTCGGGGCGGTAAGGGATCGTTCTGTGCCAATCACTTGGATAACCGCCCCAACAGTCTGCCCGGCGGAAGGTGGCCTAATAGGGAGAAAGGGAGAATTTTTTTTTCAGTACCCCTGACTAAGTTTATGAAAAATTTCATGATGAGCGGTTGAGTAGTCCAAAACAAAATAATATGATATACTAACATGTGCACGCGACTTCGTTCGTGTGGAATAGTTATTTTGGACTAACGCTAACACGCAGCGGAAGCTCTCAAGAGGACAAAATAACGATTTTGAAACATTCTTCTTTGTTGCTCTGCTCCTATTGGTCTTAGCGTGATGATATAGCATATAACCTTCCTCGATAAATGGACTATCTAACGTTGAAAGATTTTTTCAAATCGGATCAGTAGTTCCTGAGATTACCCCCAACAACGTCACAAACTCACAAACTTTATTACCTCTTTATAATATTAGCATAGATATCTATGATATATTATAAATTTTATTTAACTTATATCACAAATTCTTTCATACTTCTTAAGCTTATATTTCAAACCTTAATTTAATTTAAACTCACATCTTACAACTGTCACTATCATATTTTTCCAATTAAAAGTGGAAAAACCAAGCAGATGGTTCGAAAAAACATAAGAATCTACTATCTAATTTAAATAAAATACTTCGATGTGAACACGCTATTGCATGACACGTAGACACTTAACGATATCGTCAATTCATTAATAATGTACTATATTATAATCAAAGGCTTGTAATATATATTTGTTCCATATCGCTGATGGAAACGCGCGTGAATTCACAGCGTGGAATCAAAACACGCAACTACTTAGCGTGCCTTATTTAAATAAGTGATCTGATGTTTGTGACAATTCTATTAATCTGTTGAGAATATGAATAAATTAATTAGTACATCGCAACATTACTGTACATTGTACTATTTTCTATTATTATTATTTTTTTTTATCGAAGCACGACATAGTGTCTGCACTGTGCCTGATGTTAAGCATAATACAATCCAAAAACATCGGCAACCACCGAGAGACAGATTATCCATCGCCGGTCGCCGCTGTCATGCCGGCCATAATGACGAAAGGCACCCGGTACTGGATATGCACAGGCTGATCCCGAAATGCGACGCGCAGAAGCGAGTCACTATGACGGGCTTTTTCGTTATAGGCATGGTGGTTGCGACCCAGTCAGGCTGTAAAACCCTACCACCCCGTAAAATTAATATTAATAGAAACTAGAAATGCTTTACAAATTTAACAAAGATAAATACTCATTTGTCATCATAGATTTATTTTCTTGTTCCTTCTCTTGTGTTTGTATCTCCTGAATTGCACATATACTATGGCGATATGAATGCTGTTATGAACTCTTTTTTTCGAACTGACCACGCTATTGACCCGACAAGGTCTTAACAGCTTCACCGGACTACTGTTATGAACTTTAATTAGTAACAAATTATTATAACAACTTTCATGTGTGTTATTACACAGTCTTAAAATTATGTTAATAATAGTTGTACCCGCGGCTCGGCACGATTTTTTTTTAAATTGTATTAAAGAATTATAAACTTGTGAGACTATGTACATTTATAGAAATGCTCTTTAAAAACAATTCTAAGTACGACACGCACGCCACTTACAGTAGCATGTAATGTATACAATATATATTAGGTCTTTACCTATGAAATTATTATTATTACCTATTACAAATCAAAATAATTTTTGTTTGGCTAAGAATTGTAGTTTAAAATTACTTTTATTTTAAAAACATGGTTTTTTCAAAAGTAGTCATTCGTTTATTGATTAGTGTTACATGTTCATCGCATTTCAATGTTTTTTCTCATCATGGATACGTTAAAAATTCGAGTAATTATGGAATACGAGTACCGTCGTGGCAGATGAACGATGAACCTAGTGAGGTTTACCATCAGCAACATATTTGGGATTTTAATCCACCATATAACTACTATCTTAGTGCTCACTTACACTGTGTAAGGAACTAATGAAACAATAACTTAAAATATTATCATGAAGATTTACATTTACATTACTTTGTCATTATAATTACGATTTTGTATCTATACAAAAAATAAACGCTTGTCTATTCTGCAAGAAATTGTATTATGAACCTCTTTACGTAATACGTTAACGGTCTTAAATTTTATTAGGAAGACCTCTTCTATCTTTAAGGTTACTAAAAATTATAATATCAAATTATAAACAATTAGTTGATAATTATTTCTTTAATTAAAAATAAAGAATAAGTTGAAATCTTGCTAAATTTCATACGGACAAAGTCGCGGGTAACAGTTAGTCTAAAATAGAATAACCTCAATTACTTTTTGTAAGATAAGGTGAAAGTCCCCGGAAAATTGGCCTAACCTTTTTAAGAAAGTACTGTCGGCAAAGCCACGATTAACAACTAGTATAAACTAAAATTGTCTGAATTACTTTTTATAAGGTCAGCTATCAGCCAGTGAAAGCCTCGTGAAGATTGATCTAACCGTTTTGGATATAATATTACGGGTGAAGCCACGGTTAACAGCTAGTATAAATAAAAATTGCTTGAATTACTTTTTATAAAGTCAGCTATCTGACAATGAAAGTTTCGCGAAGATCAGTTTAACGGTTTTGGAGATAGTACTGAGAGCAAAGCCACGGTTAACAGCTAGTCTAAATTCATATAGACTGAATTACTTGTTATGGTCCACTATGTGTTGGTGAAAGTTTCGTGAAAATTTGTCTAACCGTTTTTGAGATAGCATAGTGGACGAAGCCGCGGTTAGCACTTCCAATTTAGCCTATGTCAACCGCTGTAATTTTAGCTATCTGCCAGTGAAATTCCCGTCAAAATCGGTTCAGCCGTTTCGGAGATTACCTGGAACAAACAGACAGACAGACAGACAAAAATTTTAAAAATTGCATTTTTGTTATCAGAAGTATACTTTGACACCTAATCAGTGAAAAAAAAAATATTTTGCTGTTACATACAGACACTTCATTTTTATTATATGTATAGATTAAAAATGATTCAATGTAATAAACTCCTTAATCCGGTATTATTCTGTTAACGTAATAAAATTGTCATTACAAATATAGAAAAATACAAGCAATGGTAATGTGATACACTGTATAATAAAATAAATCAAAGTTAACTGAGTATTTAAATTTGATATAGCAAATCTTGTGTGGCACCTACAACGAAGTGAACAGTAAAGCAGTAGGTGTCGCTACAAGTACGGTCGCGCGGCATGCACAGGAGTGGGCGTGACGTCACGCTGCGTTACATGACGCTAGCCGGGCGCGCGCTCACCTAACTTGTTAAATTATTTTAACACTGTCATAATTTACATTATAACAATTTTATTATCCACTTGCTCCTTACATACAACATAGAAATAAAATAGCTACAGTTTCTATAACTGCCTAAAAACTTGATTTAACGTATTGTTAGTTACGTCCAATATGGCGTTCATCTATCTACCAATGTTGGTTTATATTATCTTTTGTCCTTACTCGTAAGTATTAGAACGTTATCCAGGATGTTTTTCTGTATAGTATTAAATGAGCTATTGTTATTCATTCCTGTTTCTAGGAAATTATCAATCTTCAGGCCCATCGGCAGCGGCTCAAGCCTAGGTCCGTTCCCTCAGCGTGGAGCCCTTGAGTGCACTGCTCGTGCGATACAGTGACACAAAACGTTACATCACTGCAACAACAGTACACATATCACCCCCACGCACGTGCACGCATACACGCCTACACATGATAGTGGAAGGGTTTTGTTTCTTTCTCTTATCGAACTGAAATTGTTTGGAAAATTATCTGATACGAAATATATATACGAGTTGTTGAGGTATGTATGCTTGGTACACATATATGCTCCAACAACTCATGTATGTATAAATAGTTAGCTTAGGTCAGCTCAGATAGGTCGCGAATTGCATGTGTCGGGCAGCAGCCCAGACCGAGGTGTGCCGTGCACCCTTGAGCTAGTTGCCCAAATAAAATCCGACCGAGTGCCGCAAGCGCTCGCCTTAGTAGTCCGGTGAAGCTGTTAAGACCTTGCTGGGTCAATAGCGTTGTCAGTTCGAAAAAAAAAAAACAATCTTCAATCATATTCAGTATCTGTCCATAAATATTTTAAAAGACAGTCGGCCTTCGCGTTTTCATATTTTCTTAGTTCTGACAGAAATAGATTACATAACGAATTTTGATACTATTTTCACAACAGCGTAAAGTATTTCTTCCAACAAATTTATCTGTACGACACATGTATATTTGCAAAAGGTAAAGAAGATTGGACGCATTCTAATGCACTGGTAGGAAGGAATTTTCGGCAGATTGTATTAGTAACGCTAACTTTATATAAAAATAGTACAAACTTTCACATGTTAAAATGCCTCATCAACATTGTCTCATCGTCAACTTGTAAAACCCACTGTAGGGCCATAGGCCTCTTTCCTATGGAAACTATGGGGATCAAATCACAAGTCCACGACGTATTGGCGATTTCCAACTCCGAGAAATCAACAGTTTTATATTATTCTCCCAGATACGGTGGAGTACTACATAACATTTCTCAGGTTTTTCTTCACCCTTAACCAACAGGATTACCAATTTAAATTAGTAAATATACTCGAATTCCGAAGGATTCGTTGATACATACCGTGGTCCTAACCATTTGAATATAATTTAATATAAATCAAATTATCGTTAATTAAAAACATATATCTGTAATACAACATTGTAAGCATTAAATAATTTCATCTGAAATACAAACAACGGAACGTAACATAAGTCCCATTAGCATTCGGTATGGCCATGTGTTTGTTTTCCACTGATTTGATGAATGCCCGGCATAAATAACCCACGCTCGGGGCAATTCCAATTACTCGGGGCAATTCCAATTACGTTACGTGTCGGATGAGGGTTGTTGTATATTCATTTTTAAACAGATATCTCTTTACTTTTACTTACCCTTGAAAAGTGAAAAATATAGTTGAAGTTATTGACGGGATCTTGGATCATGTTCTTGGATCTCATATTCTGTTCATAATCTTGTGTTATTTGGCTCTACATTTTTAAATATTAGTGATGTTTTACTTCATATAATTTAGACATTGCGGACAAGTGAAATGGATGGGAAATAATATCACGGAGTATGTATTCTGACTTGCCCCAAAAACTCACTAGAAAGGAGGCCACCGCCATCTTGTTAGAACATTGAAATGATCCCAAGAAACTTGTTGAAACGTTACTTGATAATTATTTGCTAAAACTAAAACACAAAAAATACTATTACTAGCTTTTAATCCCGAATGTGCTTGCCTCAATGTAAATTTTATCTATCCCTCGGGACTGGCATATTTTATGGATGAAATGTACCCATGTCTTTCTTGTAGCCCTAACAAGTGACAACGTATATTCAAAATTTTATAATGTTCACTAAAATAGTGAAGTCACGGCAGCGTACAAAACAGAATCATATTTGCAACTATAATATTAGAAAGGATATATGGATAGAAGATGAATAGAAGGATATATTACAAACAGGTAAAGTATGTTAGTTTGTAAAAAGTAAGTGCAAGAATTACTTATTCCCTTCTAAAAATCTTCCACCAAACGTAGGTACATAACATATACATAACATAGTACATAGCGTAAGTACACAAATGTAGGTTACATTCTCAACTATGTTGAAGTACCCTGAACGATGTCGCAGGCGGTTGTTGCTAAAAACATTAATTGATTTAGTAACTTTGTCAGTTAAAGTTTTGCGAGAACATAGTGGAGTAATCTTAACATTTGAGAAATTTAAGCAAATTTCGCTGCGAAACAATTTTTTTATGAGAATAGTTAATAAAACCAACTCAACTAATACCATTTCCAAGATTGTTACTTTTTGCGTAACAAATAATAAGATTTTATGAAAAAGTAAACAGTTATACCATTGTTTTGAGTTGATACATCTATTGACAGTCATTCTTAATGCCAATAAAACAGTCCTTTACTTATCTATATGAATCTCCAAATCAAGCTATCAACAAACAGAATAAACAAGACACATGTAAATTACATATAAAACATATTCTTAGCGTACAAACCTACACGAGATAATGAAATTCAACTCTAAAGTTTCAAGATGTATAACATCACAACGAAAAAACCTGTTTCTAGCACAATTAAAGAATGTCCTTCCTCTAAACCACATTAATACATAGAGTGATCCCTAATTGTTTGATTAATCAGATGTACTGGTTTGTAGGTGTAATCAAGGCAGAAGTAACAAATGAAGGAATCGACTGCTTTTATTTTCATAAATAGTCTACTGACTGACGGATGCATCAAAACTATCCTCTATTTTTTAAGTACTCTCAAAATATCTATAATTCCGAAAAAAGAAACTTTAATTTTAATGTAAAGGATTGCCTTATTCCAATTTCCCATCGGATCTTTTTTCAACAAATATAAATTTTGTAATTTGTTACGGCTTTTCCGAGCTAGTTATAGTATCGTAGAAAACGAAACGCTCTAAAGAAGGTACCTTGTTTCAATTAGAAGTTACTTACTTACTTATCAGAAATTTTGATGTTTTTTTACATTATTTAGCGAATTTGTCAGATTCTTTGCCAAAATTTTGGTGCTAACAATCTTTCTTAACGTTGAGATTAGATCTATTTTTATAAAAAAAAACTGTATTTAAACAGTTCATAATAATTTAATCTGTGTTTTATTCAGTAATACTTTTACATCATAATTTTGATATTACATGATAACATGATGACAGTGACAATACGCCTTAGAAACCTTAGAAGAACATTATTCAAATGTAGTTACCAGAAAACACCAAATTCAATTCAGTTCACTTTTAAAGACGGAGCTCCGACTTGTCTAATACAAGAGAATAATAATAACACTTTGTAATATTCTATCTATACATATAATAAGAATGTAAATCTAACGTGTCTGTACTTTTAGATTTAGGTAAAAAAAATGTAGCAGGTGTCTAGGAATAAGTAATTTATACTAATATTATAAAGAGGTAAAGTTTGTGAGTACGTGAGTTTGTGACGTTGTAGGGGGCAATCTCAAGATTTGTTTATTTTTTCAGTGTTATATTGCTCATTCATCAAGTATGGTTATAGGCTAAATATAATCACGCTAAGACCAATAGGAGTGAAGCACAGATGAAAAATGTTTCGAAATCGGGATATTTTTTTCCTTTTGAGAACTGCTGCGTATTAGTGTCAGTGTATCTATTCCACGCGAACGAAGTCGCGGGCAGAGGCTAGTACAATATATTTCAATAATTTTTAGAAATGTCTGCCTGTTTGATTGAACACGCAGCACTGCTAAAATACTGCGTTCATAATAAAACTATTCAAGTAACGTTCAATCTTTGTTTCATTGAAATCGGTTAGTCACATCAAAAGTTATTGTCATTTTAATGACGACGCAACTTAAATGCGAATGAAAAGTATATAGTATTCAGATGACTCTATTAGTGACTGTTTTGTACATCATATTCCAGCGGACGAAGTCGCGGGCACAGCTAGTATTTAATAAAGACACAGAATCTTTGATTACCGGTTATTAGAATGAGTTACACTAGATATAACTTCTCGATGTTTATAAGATATTGTGAAATCGACTCTCTGACTGATAAACTAACTAATTGATTGTCTGAGTTATGAGTTTTAAGTTTAAAAAAAACCTAATTAACGAACAAAAACCTCTGCCTAACTTATTAAACCCTTTTAGTATGCGGTTTGGTTTAACCTAATTGAGTTGAGGCAAGAGGTTAATTTCTTACGTACGATAAATTATTGTTGTTTTATGCTAATGTTGTTAGAGGCCAGTTTCGAAAATAATTAAATTCGTTCTTAGCCTCGGGGTTGGATGTTTCGAATGCTATTTGTTAGTGTTTTATAGGATTTGAGTGGTTGTGTTTTTTCCTTTATATTTATCGTGGTAACGCATATTGACAACTTTTTAAAATTCACAATTGATTATTAGATTTCATGTTTTTAGTATTCGTAGAACGTATTCCTTCTATTACATATAGGAGTATGACTTGCCGTATAATGTTATACCCTAAAACCCATTCCTAAAACAACCATTACAGTGGGTCGTGTTAGTGCAACGCCAATCACCGAGTTGCTTTTGTCACAGTGTGTACGAACTACATATAGCAAATGATTTTTTGTTTAAGTCTAAAATTTGCAACATAGTCGATGGCATAGTATAACCTAATTGTTGAGATTAATAAGAACCCAGCAATTATTGATCGCAAAATAGCTGGTAGAGCCACGCTGAAGCTATTACTGGTTTCACCATGAATGGATCGGCTTGTCCGGGGTAGCACCAACCTCTCACAGAAACACTGACGTGAAGTAATACTGCTTGCATTGTGCCGTTTCGTTCGGTCAGTGAGAGCGCCGGAAACCCACCTACCATCTTCCCTCCCCTCAACAAAGGCTGGCAGCGCACTTGCACAGGGGAGCTCTGGTGTTGCAAGTGTCTATGGACGGTGGTGATCACTTAACATCAGGTGACCCATCTATTCGTTTGCTTCCTATGATATAAAAAAAAAACTTTTTTACATTAATTTAAGACAACTAGGTGACACATGACATCTGTTTCAAAATTGTTGTTTTCATTGTTATTTCTCAGTAGGCATATTATTTGTTTACATTGTATTGTTTGCATTACACACATGTGTAACTCTAATTTTCTTTGTCGAACATATGCACATCCAAAAGTTTTCGCCGATAGAATAATAAAAAAAACCGTGTGGTACTTGACATGTTTTATAAAATATGCATGTAAGGATGTAATTTCTGATGTACAGTAACTTTTACATAAAGAAACATAATTAAAAATACTTTATATCTTTTATATAATTCAGAAAAAAAAACACACATTCTCTAGAACATTCTTATAGAAGGCCGTTTAAAATTAAGTGAATAATTATTTAGAAACGTCGAGCCTCGGGCGAAACGACTTTTCAACTTAAAGCGGATACATCTTTTACAATCAGTAGGTACCTACACAATCTTGTTCCGAGCGTCGCCGATATCAAATAATGTATGCGCGAGAAAATAACGAGGTACTACAATTTAAAAATTAACTTAACAAACAAATGTAATAATGTACTGGTTAAAAATCAATATTAAAATGGCGGCGCGTTGGTCGGAACAACCGCTCATAATTTATTATATAAATTATAACGCCTTTAGGTAAATTTACGATGTATACATAAATGACTTAAACGACTGTTGCTTAGTTTATTTAGTGTGCTTTTTAATTACAGTATGTGGATTAGATTAAATATGACAAAATGAAATTTTCTTCCAAAAAACTTCCCGCTACACACTACATACGTTAAATTAATATCTAAGACTGAATGTCTTAGATATCCTGAATGACTATGAACTTCCATACCAGAATACATATAGAGCAGCACTGCATGTTAAAATTCGCTTACTTAATTCTCTAGCAGACCGGATAATATTACATTTATTACTCTACATCTTTACTGTATTCAATTACTGACTTATCTAGTAGTATCCTCACATCAACGACTTGAATATGTCTACGCAATTCCGTACCAGAATACATTTAGAACGGCACTAATTTCTCTTACAAAATTCTCCTAAATTGAAGAAGAAACCAGTAATTAATTTCATACTTATTTGTAATTGTTGGTTTAATTATGGTAGGCGGTAGAGCCACGCCAAAGCTATTACTGGTTTCAGCATGAATTAGTCGGCTCGCATGGGGGAGTACAGAAACACCGTCATGAAGTAATAGTCCTCTCATTGTTACGTTTCGTACGATCAGTGAGAGTGACGGAGGCACCCCTCCCATTACCTCTCTCCCGCCTCTCCTCAAACACAAACTGGCAATGCACTGGCGACTCCCCTGGTGTTGCTAGTGTCTATTGACGACGGTGATCACTTAACATCAAGTGGGTTGTTCCGTTTACTCCTACGATAAAAAAAAAAAAAAACAAGATTTTGTATGATAGACTCTCCCTTATAGGATACAATGAAGCTAACATAATCGCTCGAATAAAAGCCTCTAAAGAAAAAAAAAACTAACAATTGTATGGAAGAAAATTACTAAAAAATAAAATAATATAGTTGATACCAATCATGGCGGATCGTGGATAATGAAAGATGGTGGTACAATAACTGTTAAAATATACAATAGAAAGAAATCTCAAGTAGCTGTAATATTGATAAAGGCAAAAAGTGACTTACGAAATCAAATAAAAATATATCTGAATAGCTGTAAAATCTTAGGTCTATTTCCTCTGGATATACGGTACCGTTAAATGATTACTCGAATGGGATTGTGGGGCAATCGTGTCTCGCAGCGGGCCGCCGGCGATTAATTATTATTTAATAAGACTCTCATTGCATTGATGTTCAATAGAGTCAAAACGCGCCGAAATTATTACCTCGTGGTATTTACATATGTACTTACAGGCGTACAGGCGAGAACAAAATCATATTTATATATTTGTGTGACAAAAAGCGTGTAGGTGTTAAACGAAATATTAGTTATTGTCAATAAGAAAGGGGTATTATAATTATTAACAAAAATAAATATCATCTTATAGATCATTGTCAAAACGACTCTAAAAACCCTTTTTGTTTTACCTTATAGTCATTATTAGGCCCTTATCTAAGAGAAAATTGTTACAATATTTATTCAAATGTTAAATTATTAAAATTCTAAGAAGCTATGACTTTTACTATAGGTGTGTACTACGCGATGTGTGTTTTTTGTGTGATAGGAGGCAATCGAAAAGGCTGGTGGTCACCTGATGTTAAGTGATCACCGCCGTCCATAGACATCAGCAACACCAGCGAGGGTTGTAAGTGCGTTACTAGCCTGTTTTAGGAGGAAGGGAGGGAAAGGAGGAGGGGAAGGGAGGTAAGGCGGCAGGTTTGGAGGGGAGGTGATCCTCCCGCACTCTCACTGACCGAACGAAACGCAATAGTGTAAGTACTCTTACTTCACGTCGGTTTTCTGTGAAAGGTTGGTACTATCCCAGGCGAGCCATCCTATTCATATTAAAACTAGTAATAGCTTTAGCGTGGCTCTACCACTTGTGTGTTTCTTTTTTACTTGAAAAAGTGAAGTAAACGTTATGGTAAGCATGAGTAGGAGAGGTGAGATAAATAGATAATATTATTTACAACACAATTTTATAAGCAATGTATATTTTTTAATATTTTTCTTCTTTATGTATGTAAATGCTAAGATCATAAACAACGTAGACGAGGTTAAGGCACATAGCTATAGTAATGGATAATAGTAAATTATTCCTGATAAAAAATCTTAATTTATTGTTTTTTTGAAAGGTACTATAAAAATCCTCAACGAGGAAATGTTTATAAGTTAATTATATTTGTCGTTACCTGTACATTATATTTAAAGCACAATCATCGTTCAAGTCAGTGGGCGGTATGGGCGGCGCATTTGGGCGGCCCGCCCCTCGCTCTTTTTTTATCGAAATTATACTAATTAATTGGATTATTTAATTTAATTTAAATAATTGTGTTAATTTTAATTTTTTTATTAGCGTTTTTCTGAATTTTGTTTAACATTCATTTTAATGATTTTGGACTAATAATTATGCCTACAATCAGCATTCATCTTTTTGACTACTCTAAATATAGCTGTGAGTTCTTGTAGTCCGGTGAAGCTGTTAAAACCTTGCTAGGTCAATAACGTAGTCAGTTCGAGAAAAAAAAAGCTGAGAGTTCAGGGTTACGCGTAATATGGTCAAGAGTTTAATGCCAAACAAAGTATTCATAAAGTAATCAATTTGTGTTATATGAATCTAAAATGGGCATTTGTGTATCCATAGACTTTTTTTTCTCGAACTGACTATGCTATTGGCCTAGAAAGGCCTTAATAGCTTCAACGGACTACAACTCCATACAGTATCTAGTTCATGTATAGGTGCATCATCATATACTTATAATAAAACTGTAACAAAGCCAAATCTGTATATTTAATATTTTTTGAAATTTATAATCGAGGTTGGACTTTGTTATCGTTATAAAAGCCAAAAATAATCCATTTACAATTTTTATCTATCTGATTGTCCTTGTAAACACGTATCACTCCGAAAGTACTAAACCAATTTTGACGAAACTTGACACAGTGATAACTAATATTATAAAGTTACATTCAGGATGTTTCACAAAACATAAGGGATTCTCCAGGATAACGGACGAAAGTAAAAAAATTGTAGTTAATGAAATTCTAGACGAAGTTTGGTAAATTTTCTACCAAAAAAAATGCATATAAGAACAATAACTATCAAAAGCCTTTAAGATGTGTTTCAGTCTGACATTGTCTTCTACAATGCTATAAATGGAAAATTTTGATTTTTTGTTTGTATTGGGTGAACTAAAAAAAAAAACATGTATGTAGTTCACCCACGGTAAAAGAGTAACGTTTAAAAAGAAAGCGAGAAGCACGTGTCTTATTGATCTCCGATACCCGAAGGGAAGCGAGACACTGCTCACACTCTACGGGACACAGTGTTTATTCCCACTACTTTTTGTCATACAAAAAGCTTGCGGATCAGAAAATCTAAGTACTTCATAAGAGATTTCACTTCAGAAATATACCTCGATTTAAAAAAATCTCTCATCTGTAGAAAACTAAATTATCACATAGTAATATTGGCTACACTTTATCCTCAAAATCTACATTAACCAGCAAGGACAATTCTAATCTATACTAATATTGTAAAGCTGAAGAATTTGTTTGGTTGAACTCGCTAATCTCAAGAACTACTGATGTCTGATTTGAAAAATTCTTCCTGCGTTAGATAGTTTATCTATCGAGGATCGCTATAAGCTATTATTATATATATCACGCTAAGACTAATAGGGGTGGAGATGATGATGAACATAGTGAGTGATTTTTTCGCCTTGACTAACGGCACGGCACACCTCGGCTTGGGCTGTTACCTGTTTTGTGCAAAAATTGCGACCTATCTGAGCTAACCTAAGCTAAGCTATCTAGATATGCGTATATTGAAACATGCATGTGTACCAAGCATGCGTGCCTCAACAACTCCTATATATATTTTGTGTCGGAAAAAAAGAGTTGACAGATTGATGTTTAGTTGTTTACTTACTATATTATTTCTTTACACGGTCGTGCTTCAAAGAGAATTGATTTATTATGAATTTCATACTCTAGTACACAAATTAAATAATTTCAATTCTAACAATTTATACTTGGATATCTAATCCACTATGGATTTCCACTTATCATTCCCTTTTTCAGTCTATAAAGTTGGATTTAAAAATGCGATTAAAACCCTAACTCGAATAATTTTTCGAAATTCGTTTTTTCGTTGGTACCTACACCCGCACAAAACCCGGGCAGCTAAATAGCTATCTGATAATAAAGAACGATACATTATTGGCATAATAATTTTACTAACAAATAAGAACAACATTTCGAAACGGACATTTCACCCAATTAGACCAACTAATACGAATATTAAACTGTAACAAATGTTAGAAACAAATTCAAAATATTTATAACTCCCTTATTCTTTTTGGAATAAGAACTAGAGTTGTTTGAAAAAGAGGTCGAAAGAGGGAACTATGTGTTTGTAAGTTTAATAGTGCGACAAGGCACAGAACACTCATTAGAAAAAACAAATCAATATAATAAGGCCATAAAACTGACTCTGTTCCCATTGTAACGTAATTCCGTTGATTGGGCTTTATGGCGGGGCTTGATTGTTACAAATTTGTTTATGGCACCGGTGTGTTTATTGGTGGGGTGTATTTTGTAAATGACATAAGGTTTCTCGGATCTGTCTCGTATGTAATTTTAGATTAAATTGTGTTTCGGTTGATTGGCCGTGTTAATTTTGTATGGCAGTCTTCTTTTTTTTCTACTATTTTAGAAATAAAAACAGATTTCGATTACTCATTTTATAGAAAATTATAAACATCAAGATTCTGAATAGAATTATGTATACATATTTATATTACAACTAGCTTATACCAGTGACTTCGTCTACATTGTGTATTATTATAACAATAATTTATATATTTATAATGGAAAAAACGTAAAAAAAACAGTAAAAACATACATATACGTTGCTAGTAACAATTTTGTGCAGACGATGCTGTCCGTTTGCTTTCTCTCTCTTGCACATGCGTATTGCACCGCTTAGCCTGCCTTTCCATCACAAGAAAGCACACATTGCTGAACGCGTAATGCTTATAATTTTTTTTTTTTTTTTTTTTTCTAAATGTCTACGCTATTGACCCAGTAAGGTATTAACAGCTTCACCGAACTACTAAGGCGAGCGCTTGAGGCACTCAGCCGATTTTATTGTGGCAACCAGCTCAAGGGTGCACGGCACACCTCGGCTTGGCTGTTGCCTGTTGCATGCAAAATCGCGACCTATCTTAGCTAACCTAGCTAACTATTCATATATGTATGAGTTGTTGAAACGTATATGTGTACCAAGCATACATGCCTCAACGACTCCTACATATATTTATTATCGGAAAATTGAGAGTTTTTCAGTTCGATAAGGGAAAAAAGTAAACCCTTCCACTTTCATGTGTAAGCGTGTAGGCGTGCACGTGTGTGGGGGTGATCGTGTAGTGTTGTAGCAGTGATGTATATTTGTGTGTCACCGTATCGCGCAAGCAACGCACTCAAGGGCTCCCTACCGAGGGATCGAACCTAGGCTTGAGCCGCTGCCGTAGGAGGCCTAATCGGGTGTGCGGGAGCGAAATTAACCCCCAGACCACGGCGGCGTGATCTGTGGTTACGCGGGCGTGGACGTGAGCACGCTCTGCTTCGAGGGACAGGCTGGTACTGATCGTTCGCTGACGTGATTAAATCAGGAGGGTCGGTAAAAATGCATCGCGGACGTCTTTTATAACGCGCAGCGTTAGGTACGGGTTCATAGTTTGCGGCGGATACCACTAAGGGATTGGGATGATTCGCAGCTTTTTCAAAATAACTAATCGTAAGTGATTTTACGTACGCCCAGATAGAAGGAATCTCTAGGTCTCTATGGAGATCGACTCTCCGAATGTACCACGGAGCACCGGTCACTTTACGTAAAACACGATTTTGGAGAACCTGCAGCTTATGAAAGTTATCTTTGGACATATGCGCAAAAACGGGGCAGTTATATGTCATCACGGGACGGATACACGTCTTATACAAAGTGAGCTTGTGTCTGAGGGACATCTTACTCTTATGACAAAGCAACGGATGGAGGCGACCCAAGACCATAGCGGCTTTGTTTCGCACTCTGTCTGTATGTGAATTGAACTTTAAATGTTTATCTAATGTGACACCGAGATATTTGACCTCTTCGACCCAAGGAATGTCGATTCCGTATAGCCTGATGGGCTCAAATTTATTAACGCGTTTCGTGGGATCGAAGAGTATTGCGGCACTCTTATTGGGATTAACTTCTATGCGCCATCGACGAAACCATTCACCGAGAGTATGAACGGCTTTTACGATGCGCTTCCTAAGAAAGTCCGACCGCCAGCCGGAAGTGTGAATAACGGTATCGTCAGCGTAACAACCTATCTCGACCCCCCGAGACCGAGGTAGGTCACTGATGAACAGATTGAAGAGCGTGGGCGCGAGTATGGAGCCCTGTGGCACACCTGAGCGTATCGGGTGGGGCAGCGATAGTTCACCATCCACTCTGAAGCGGAATGTTCTATCAGTGAGATAGTCGCGGATAATATGAATTAACCCATCGGGTACGCGAGATTTACATAATTTATGGATGAGCCCTCCGTGCCAGACCTTATCGAAGGCCTTGGCGATATCGAAGAAGACTGCAATTGTGCGTTTCGGTTTACGTTTCGGATCGGCGTTAAATTTAGAGAAAATGTACTCCGTGAGGCGGTGTACTTGATTCGTGCAAGAGTGTTCGGCGCGAAATCCGAACTGCTCAGGTGGTATTAATTTTAAATCTGTAATCGAGAACTGAAGACGGTTCAGAAGGAGCCGCTCGTAAAGTTTTCCTAAGGTATCTAACAGACTAATGGGGCGATAGCTAACGGGAAGCGTAGCTTTCTTGCCGGGCTTGTGAATACCTATCACTACGGCCTTTTTCCAGACGGCTGGAAAGTGACCCTGGGACATGGCCGCATTGAAGATGCAGACCAATAGAGCTATGATGCGATCAGGAAGGAGTTTAAGAACCTCGTTCCTGATCCCATCGGGACCTGGGGACTTCCTAGGCTTGAGACGCTTGATGGCGGCCGAAACTTCGTCAAACGTTATCGGGGTTAGGGTATCCGCCGGAGGAGACGCGAGTGCATGCTCTACGGTTGTTTCGATAGACTCTATGATGGAAGGGTCAGTGTTATCAGTGTTTGGCGAACACTGTTTCTCTAAGCTTGCTGCAAGGCATTCCGCTTTATCTATGCTATCGAACGCGGGAGGCAACCCGGGGCCTCTGTCGAGAGGAGGCATTGGAGTGACCATGTCTGATTTTTGAGTTCGCGCTAGAGTCCAGTACGGCAGGTGAGACGGCTGGAGACCCTTCAGGAGTCTGTCCCACCTGTCGCCCCGGATCTCAGAAATACGAGACTTGACTGTTTTTCGTAACAAACGTAAACGATCGCGATTTTCTACAGACGGGTAAGCGTCGTAAGCTCGAGTCGCGGCGTTCTTTTCCGTGATCAATGCTCTCACGTCATCAGGGAGTATAAAACGGCGATCGTTCGCCGCGTGTACCTCTTTCGAGGCCACCCTGACGGCGGTCTGGAGATAATCAACCAGGGAATCGATGGCCGAATCCGCGTCGGCTTTAGACCAACACCAACACGTCCGGAATCCTGTCTAAACTACTAGACGACGGATTTTCTTTAAAATATTGAACGAGTTTCGCGTAATCTGCCACCCTAACCGACGGCGGGGTGAAGTCTGAATTGTGACCTAACTGTAAAACAACCGGGCGATGATCTGAATCAAGTTCGTGTACTACTTGTATGAGTCGTACAGGAAGCGTGATATTTTTTAAGAGAGCTATATCTAATACTGTGGGTCGGCAATGATCTTGATAGTGCGTGGGTTCCAGAAGGGCTATGACGTCAAAAGCGAGAACCCTACCTAGTTCGTCGAGTATTCTCCCGTTACGAGAGGTACACGGACTATTCCAGATAACGTTCCCGCTATTGAGGTCCCCCGCTATAATAACTGAATCTCCTAAATTAAGTAGCGCCTGCAGATCGGATCTTAGCAATTCTTTGTTTGGTGGCAAATACGCGGAAACTAAAATAATATTCGAGTGACCGGTCATACCTAATTTACACACTGACACTTCCATATTGGTTAGCGCGGGCGGATCTAACGGCATGCAGTACAACGAACGCCTAAAATAGATTAACGTGCCACCCCCGCGGGTGACACGGTCGTTCCTGACTATACAGTAATTCGCGATTCTCGGATTACGCATACTCGGTTTTAACATCCTTTCCTGGATGAGGAAAACGTCAATCAGTCTATCGCGCAAAAAGTCAGCTACTAGATCGCGCTGTGACCGAAGGGATCTCGCATTGAAAAACGAGAGACATAGACCGCGTGGTTTTACTTTATTAAGACCCGTGAATTTTAACACTTATTTAAAAGAGGGTGACCGGGCGATGCGCTGAATGGTGGCTCCGATAGCCGGAAAGCGCGCTAGAGCAGTGAGGAGACCTAGCTCCTCTTCTACCTCGACGATGGCGTAGAAGGCGAGGACCTCCTTTATGTCGTGTTCACGGAGTAAATGTTTCATCCAGTCGAATTTATCCGAGAGAGAGGATGATGAAGCATAAGCCGCCTGTGGTAGCGGCGCCTGAGGCTTAGGAGAAGCCTGAGGCTGAGGTCGGGGTGCCCAGGGTGCCACAGGGGCCCGCCCGGGTTGAGCCGCGCGCGGCACAGAGGGTGGCGAGCGCGGTGAGGTCGTGGGCGCGGGCGCTACCGGGGCCCGGGAGGCGCCCAGCAGGCCCGGGAAGGCCTCCACGGACATGAGAGGTGGAGGCGCAGGGCGGGCGGCGGCTACAGGCGCCCTGGGCGCCTGCCTCGCCTGACGGGGACGCTGTGTGCGTGGCGCGCGGGGACAGCCACGATAATTCGCGGGGTGACCTGCGTTACCGCAGAGCACACAGCTGGGAGGATCGGGAGTGGCGTGGTCCTTTGTGGCGTGGTCTCCCAGGCACTTTACGCACTTGGGGCGAAGATGGCAGTTCTTTGCCGAGTGCCCATAACACTGGCAGTTATGGCACTGCGACGGAATATGGGTCTTACGTGGGGGGTAATGCTTATAAAAACTGTAGTTCTTAAGACTTTACTAACTTTATATTCAACTAGCTGACATGTGCAGCTTCGTCTGTAAAAAATCGGTAATCACTGGTATCAATTGTGTTTCTAAAATTTTAATAGACCAAAACCCGATTGCAACCACAATTACCGTTTCCAATTGTGAATCCGGAGTTTTTGGCGGGATCTTGGTCTGTCATGTAGTGGATTTTATATTTTATTCATAATCTTGTTTTATTTGACTCTATATTTTGTAAATTTGCTGGTGTTTTACGTAATATAGTTAGTTTATTGTGCGTAAGTGAAGTGAATGAAAAATAATACCACGGAGCATGAAATTCTGAGGTGCCACAAAAACTCCCAGGAAGGTTCTAACAAGGGATCCACCATGTTGTTAGAATATTGACTCACACGACGCTTAATATTGAAATGATCGCACGACGCTTGTAATATTATTGACTACTAGACAATGGCAGTAATAATCTGAAAGATTGATTGCCAAAAATAAAGTGAAAAAAAAAAAATGTGAATCCAAACTATCAAGGGACTCGTTCAAACATATACCCAGTTGGTATATGAGATATCTTTTAAAATAAGTCTAGAATCCGTTCGCAGCATCACCTACCGAGTTCACGGGTATAAGAAGATGAAGTATAGCTTAATTTTTTAGCTAATCTGTCTGTTATATATAGCGTAAAGAAAATTTACCAAAGTTCGTCAAGAATTTCCTTATCTACAAATTTTTGTCTTTCGTTCATTAGCCTGAAGCAACTCTTGCAATTGATGAAACAAAAAAGTATCCTAGATGTAACTTCATAATATAAGTTATCACTATGTCAAGTTTCATCAGAATTGGTTCAGTACTTTCGGAGTGATACGTGTTCACAGGGACAGACAGATAGATCAACAAACAGACAGACAAAAATTGTAAAAGGATTTTTTTTGGCTTCTATATCGATATCAAAGTCTATCCTGATTATAATTTGAAAAAAAATATTGAATGTAGAGATGCCCAAATGACCGAGTAACAGTTGTAGCATAAGATGAAGCTCGTGATAGTTTTTACATAAGAAACAAGTCTCTAAGTAAAACAAAAAAAAATGACATTTATTCAATACTTTTATCCGGTTAATTCCATTTATATGGACTTAAAGGGAACTCTTTAGTCACCAATATAATTTAAAAGTGAGTACAATTTTTTTTTTTTTTTCGAAATGTCTACGCTATTGACCCAACAGGTCTTAACAGCTTCACCGGACTACGAGTGAGTACAATCAACTCAGAAACATGCGTATTTCGTAGACATATAGCAACCACGATCACTCAGTATTATCCATTCATGAAACGCAATGGAAGGCTCAGGAGTAGTAAGACAATGAATCTTTTTTAGTTTGGAATGATTCGGGATCAATCAGTAAATACTCGGCAATTTTTAAAGCCTGTTAAAAAAGCTACGAACCAGCAATGGATTGCTGCACTGTTAGTGAACGTTATTCATCACATGTTGGTGTTCTCTTTTTCGAACTGACTACGTTATTGGCCTGGCCTTCATAGCTTCAAAGTACTACTAATGCAAGCGCTTAAGGCACTTGCCGCTTGGCAACAAGCTCAAGAGTGCCAGAGAGGCCGAACCTTGGCTTGGAGACAGTGGTAACTTTACCACGCTACTATAAAATGAATCTTACAAAAAAAGTATACGCCTTAAAAATAGAGCTGCCTTATATCTTTAATAATATTATACTTCCGAATATCAGTTTGCCTGTTTGTGAGACTTTCACGTCTTAACTACTCTTCTAATGTAGTGGTAATCTATAACCATGAAATTTATCATACACGTTGTCATGGATATAGATAAGAACATAGGGTACTTTTTATCCAAATAAACACAACTATTTTTTTATATCATAGGAGGCAAACGAATAGGCGAGTTACCTGGTTTTAAGTGATCACCACCGTCCATAGCCACTAGCAACACTAGAGGAGTTGCAAGTGCGTTGCCAGTGTGTGCATGGAGGGAGAAGGAGGGGAGATGGTCTTACGGTGCTTTCACTGACTGAACGAAACGAAATAATGCAATCAGTGTTACTTCACGTCGATTTCCTGTGTGAGGGTGTTACTATCCCGCCAAGCCATTTATGCTGAAGCCAGTAATAGCTTCAGTGTGGCTCTACCACCTACAAAGGACAAGTCTCATGTATATTGGCACCAGATTAGGCCCCCCTCGGCAGCGGCTCAAGCCTAGGTCCGTTCCCTCAGCGTGGAGCCCTTGAGTACGCTGCTCACGCGATACAGTGACACGAAACCATACATCACTGCTGCAACATACCACACATCACCTTTACACACGTGCACGCCTACACGCTTACACGCTGCTTTTTTTTCAGAGAAATAAACGACAAAGAGTTCTACCTTTATTCTTCCCTATCCTATCCTATCCTATATACAATAGTTTAGAGGAATTTTTCGGAAACAAAATACATATAGGAGTTGTTAAAGCACGCATACTTGGTACACATGCATGTTTCAATAACTCATATACGTATATCTAGATAGCTTAGCTTAGGTTAGCTCAGATAGGCCGCGATTTTTGCACAAAGCGAGTGCCTTTAGCGCTCGCCTCAATAGTTCGGTGAAGCTGTAAAGACCTTTCCAGGTCTACAGCGTTTTCATTAAGAAAAAAAAAATCATGCATATTGGCGCGAGAAAGAGCTATCAGTTACATAATTAGACAATTTTGTAAAGTAGACGCTATGTAAACTGTTAATAAGAGAATGGATTCGGAAAACTAAATAATTGTTGTATAATTAATTTTCTTTTTATGATAAAAAATGTATTGCGTTTTAAAATAATTTGTTAAGTTAGGTAGCTAAGTCATTAAATTTCTTTTGGGCAAACTTAATAAAAAATTATACCATGAAGCGTTGACTTGGAAATTATATCACCGTTCGTGGTTATTTTTTGCAGATCTATGAATAAAAAAACATCCGTTATGCAAAATTTGCAGTTCTTGGTAATATTACAAAACGGTTTTTTTTAATTACGAGTTATGAGGAATCATTGAAAGTGATTTTTTGGCAAAAAAGGCATGTTTGATAAAAAAAAGAGACCAACGTGGTTTTTGAAATGACCAATTCAATTATAATAAACTCGTATTGTACCATCAAATTACACCAGTTCGCAATGGCCACGCCATTTTTATCTCAAAACTGAATATGTCAAATAAACGATCCTTAATTCTCTTTTATCAGCACCGCTCGTTTGTGAGTGAAGCCATTAAAATTTCACCGCTCGGCGAATATCTCAATCAATAAACGGTAATCAAAAGGTAAAAACTCCTTGACATTGTTCAGCGCTAGGGTGAAGTTTTGAAATGTGAATGCGCTTTAGGGCTTATTACGAAAACCCTGCTTTCGACATTCTTTGAATAATTTGTCGAGTTTGCAAATATAGAATTGCGTGTATCAGTGTGTACATGCGGAGAAAGTGGAAGTTATTTAGTTTATAAACTATTATATATGAGTATATATATATTAGGGCATTTAAAAAAAAATATATTTTTCCTCGGCATCACGCTCAAAAGTTTTGTTTTAATTCCAAAATAGACCTCTGAAAATATGAGCCCTTAATATTAATATTTAGGTTGTCCGCATCGCACTTTTCGATCTTCCATAAGAATAATACAGGAAAAAAGTTTTTTTTTCTTTTGATTTTTATAACTAATGAACGATATATGGTATTGCAATACCCATTCATCATTTTTGTAAATAATTTAACACTCTATAAAAAGGTCTGAAGTCAATTTTTGATAAATCAACTCAGTCAAAAGTTATTCAAGATCAAAGTTTAATTTACCCTCAATTCCACCTACGCACTTTGTTTGAGTAAATACTTAGAAATTAATTAATATAAATGGTAAAATTTGTAATATCACGCATGTTGCTTAGACTTTTTTGGTGTGTATATTTTGCAGTGTATAAGGTAAAAGGATTTTTTTATTTTAAAACTGGTAGACTCCAGAAACTTGTGAGCTCATCCTCATTCATTCTTTTCATTTAAGAGCCACAGTTTCAGAGACAGCTACGGATTGTATATAGTATTAATACTAAGATACCTCACACCTATTTACAATTTCATAACAAAAAAAATTTTTTTTGGTTTGCTTGCGGCTTGTTCACGTTGATGTAAACGTATTCTCCTTTTTCTCATTGGGTATAACACTAGAGTAAATATTCGTATACCGTATAATCTATATCTACCACGGCCATGTCTATATGTTTTGATTTTATCCATAAATAGATTATCGTACGAAATAGAAGTTCCAAGATTGACAAAAATCGCTCTTTACCGACATTTTCAGTCGTCCGGCAAAGAAAAGTGGCAAATTTGATCAAAAATAGAAAAATATACAGATACGGCCAATGTTGTTCTTATTGTGTCCCTGAAAAAATTATTAAAATTGGACTATTTTTGGAGGAGCAAAATGAGGAATACGAAACGCTTTAGTATATTTTACATAAGTATAATCAATCCGAGCTACAGTTACCCTTCTCGCACCTAGCACGCGATTGTGGATCCCAGCGCGACAGCAATAGATTTATGTAAAACCTACTATGTATATGATTCGCTGTCTGCGGTCGTGATGGCTTTGCAAACCAATAAAAGTTTGCATTCGTAAGGATTTTAAAATATCTCTGATAATTTTTCTTTGAACACAACAGCAAGAATTATAACAGAATCAGTTAAAGAGTATTGTTTTGTATAAGTTATATACCAAAAAGAACAGATTACGACAGGAATCAGGAATGGCATAATGAAAAGATAAAGCATTACAAATTTGTTCTATAAACTAATGACTCTTTATTTTATTACACACTAGCTTTTTTTTCCGAAATGTCTACGCTATTGACCCAGTAAGGTCTTAACAGCTTCACCGGACTACTAAGGCGAGCGCTTAAGGCACTCAGCCGATTCCATTTTGGCAACCAGCTCAAGGGTGCACGGCACACCTCGGCCTGGCTGTTGCCTGTTGCATGCAAAATCGCGACCTATCTTAGCTAACCTAGCTAACTATTCATATATGTATGAGTTATTGAAACGTATATGTGTACCAAGCATACACGCCTCAACAACTCCTGCATATATTTAATCTTACAGAAAACCGACGTGAAATAACAGTGCTTACATTGTAATGTTTCGTTCGGTCAGTGAGAGTGCCGGAGGCCCACCTCTCTTGCCCTTTCCTTCTTTCCCTTCCCTTACCCTCCCCTATATACAGGTTGGAAACGCACTTGCAAATCCTCTGGCGTTGCTAGTGTCTATAGACGGTGGTGGTCACTAAACATCACGTGACCCACCTGTTCGTTTGCCTCTTATGATATAAAAAAAATATATTGATGTATTAAAGAACCAGGTATTCTAAAATTCTTGTTCTTTTAACGTTGCCGGCTCTTGTACTAAGGTGTCGCAAAAAAGTCTAGTTACGTTAACTACAAATTTTTGTTTTTCGTTATCCTGGAGAACCCCTTGCGTTTTATGGGACAAAAAGTATCCAGGATGTAGCCTTGTAATATCAGTTATCACTGTGTTAAATTTCGTTAAAATTGGTTCAGTACTTTCAGAGTGATGCGTGAGCATAGGGACAGACAGACAGACAGACAGACAAAAATTGTAAAAAGATTATTTTTGGCTTCTATATCGATAACATAGTCTACGCTGATTAAAATTTTCAAAAAATATTTATTGTACAGATTTCGACTTGTTAAAGTTTTATTATAGTATAGATAGATAATTTTAGTAAATACAAAAATTCAACTAGACGTAGGCGTGATGTGTTTGGCGGTATTTATCAAAATTTGAATCTTATGTTTACACATATAGGGTTGCAAATGTTTTTGAGTATTTCGTTAATAATGCAAAGTTTGTGTTTTGTGTCGCCACGTCGCCAAGTTTAGGGTGCGCCTACAGATGTTTGACATCAATAATTCTAAATATATTCATCCATATCGAATTCTATAAGAATAGGACACCCTGGAACATGAGGCTCGCATAAGTTGCGCCTGCACACGGCCCTCGCCAAAGAATGTAATTAACAGAACACCAATAAAAATAATTGGACACAAAAAGCGATCCGCTCACGGCTGCCATTTATTATTTTGATTACCCCTGTTATTGTTATGGGGCGTCGGGCGTTTTCAACTATACTTTCATTGTGGGTATTACGCGCTCGAAGCACATGTGATGAAGAACTGTGTTCAACACTGTGTAAATACTGTGTCGACTACAAAAAACAGGCAATATTGTTCCCGTTTACGACTCTGTTTGTTCCCGCCGAATGCGTGACATGCGATTTTGTTTTAAATTAGAAGCGACAGCGGGAGAAAAAATGGAAGGCGAAGTCTTATAATTTCTTTATATTAATAGAAATTGTGAACGACATTTAGTTCTATATATCATTGTTATTACACAAGTTTTAAAATTGTCTAAATTATCTAAAAAAAATTGAGAATGACATTATGAGAAATAGACATACTAAAAAATTTAAAAAAAAGTAATAAAAATATGTAAATGCCTGCCTGATAATTTGCAAAAATATGTAGAAAATACTAATTTTTTTCATTAAAAAAAATATATCCCTAAAAGTTAGTTTTTCGAATTTCCAAAAATTTATTAAATTAAATTAAATCTGTTTCTAAAAAGTACATTATATAACACATATTTTCATAAAAAAGACACTCGTATTAATCAATTTTAAATTTTAAGTAATGCCTAATTAAAAAAATAAATATTGTTACTTTTTTATTCAGTAAAAAATTTTAAACAATGTCTTCAATAGGGTGGAATAAGATAGGAAAGTTTCAGAGGAATAAAAAAGGCCAAAAAAAGGGGATTCACAACCCTCGTGGTCAGTCGCATAAGAAGATTGGGCCTCAGGATGGTCCTCGAGGAGACCGAGGCCATACTCTTTTATGGGCCTCGATGGGGGCCACCACCTGAAGTATCTCATTTTAAGGGGCTTGGACCACGAATCGCTGGAGCGGCGTCGGCACACGGCCGGTTGCTCCCCAATATTGGGTGGCCGGGGGCCGGGTGCCGACGACTCTACATGGGAGTCGTGCGGGCGATGGTCAGTGCGCAGTGTACGGTGGCACTAAGGGCGTACCGGACGGTGTCCTCGGCGGCGGCCTTCACGCTCGCCGGCTCCTTTCCCTGGGAGCTGGAAGCTGGAGTTCTCGCCGTCGTGCATGAATTCACGGCGGCGAGAAAACGTAGTGGGTAGCCTCCGGCTTCCATGAAAATTGAACTGAAGGGACCGCATGGTAAATGAAAAAGAGGAAGACCAAATACCCGACGGGAAGACGAAATCCTAAAAAAAGCTGGTTTATATTAGTTTGAGACAGCCAAAGCCAAAGAGAAATGGCATTCTATGGAGTAAGCCTTCACCTGTAGAGGGGTTCTTGTAGATTATAAGTAACTTAATAGTACATTGTAAAAAATTGTAAAAACTTGTTAAAACTGCACGAAATAAAAGACTTTTTTCTTTTTTTCTTTTATTATTTATTATCCAAATATGTATGTAAGTTCGAATCTTACGTTAAGAATTGTCTTTTTCAGTATAACAATTTCTTTAACTATTTCTAATATTTCTTAAATCGCGATCTCTCATAACTTCTACGCTTTAAAAGTTTTCACTTCCATAAAATTGTATCGTACTCTGTTTTAATACACTTATTGGTAATAATTTAATTTTATGTTATTGTTTTACTAACGTTTAAACGTATATTAAACAAATAAACAAAAGAGGCATAAAGGTTTTGTTGAAAACAAACTAGTAGATGGTAGAGCCACGCTGAAGCTATTATTGGTTTCGGCCTGAATGGGTAGGCTCTGTCGGGGTAGTACCAGTCTCTCTGAGAAACAACAACGTGAAGTAACAATATTTGCATTGTTGCGTTTCTTTCAGTCGGTGAGAGCGCCGGAGGCCCATTTCCTCTCCCCTTCCCTATTTCTTCCAATTTCCCCCAAACAGAGACTGGCAACGCATTTGCCACTCCCCTGACGGCGGTGGTCACTAAAAATCAGGTGACCCGCTTGTTTGTTTGCTTCGTATCATATAAAAAAATACGTTTATATAATAATATTTAAACAAATTTCGCGCACACACTATAATTTTATTTTTTATGATATCGATCGAATTTTAAATCTGTCTGTCACATTCTATTTATTCATTTTTTAGCAAGGTTTTAACAGCTTCACAGGACTAATCCCCAAACATCCAAACTCAACAAACTTTACTTCTTTATAACATTAGTATAGATAGAGTCGTAGTCCGGTGAAGCTGTAAGACCTTGCTAGGTCAATAGCGTAGTCAGTTCGAAAAAAAATGTTCGGGGT
>JACEII010000008.1:1670581-1791412 GCA_014332785.1 Antheraea mylitta
CTCGTGAGACAATGGATCTGAGAGATTGTACAATAATATTAAGAAAGGAAAACATTATCATATGTTAAAACTACATTACGGTCGGTGTGCACGCCTGCACGGTTACTTGGTGCGTTCAGTTATACTAATATTATGAAGTTTATATAATTTTTCTAGATAGTTCAACATATTCTGAAGGGTTCCGTTCAAAATTATCTTTTTTTTGCATATTTCTTTAATATTTTGTTACATGAATAGCGTTTTTTTAATGCAAAATTTTTCATACGGATATGCGGTTCGGCCGAATTTCAACGGTTATTCTAGCCTATACTTATTTATAAATAAAATGAATAGCATCGGTGTTCTAAGATATGTTATAAGAAGTAGCTACTCCTAAGATTTTTTTTGGAACATCTCGTTTTGCATTAACTGATACATGTGTGAATAATTCGAATGAAATTCGAGACATTTGTAAGACAACGGGCCCGTCGAGTTGTAACCACGTCTAATGAGCTTGATGAAATTCCAGCTGAGTGTCTTCCGCGGTCGCCTCAATTCTGACGAAACTGTAATTTTAAGCTAAAAACATTAATCAATTCGAAAAATAAGCCGTTCACACCAACACACAGCAACAGGAGCACTAGGAAAATGGGTGTGGTGATGTTCCTCCCGCAGTTGAACCAATAAATATTATAACTATCTGTGTTAATATAAGTTAATAACAGTTTCTCATGCTTGTACAAATAACACTGGGGACTACAGAAAATTTAACTTTGGTTTTCAAAGATATGTTACACAATAAATAGTACCTGGACGACCGAGCCTAGTTCGGTTCTTTAAAAAACATTTTTAAATTAAAGGTAACTGCTAGGTAAGCCTCACAAAATTATCAAAAAACAAAAAAATTAAAAAATCTCTAATAAAAAGGAATCTTGTTGTCACTCGGATTCGAACTGGGGTTAGGCGGATTTTCGAAGCAACCGATTTTCAACTGAACTATTTTTGTTTTCACAGCGACGGCGAAATTTACCTTTATATTCTAGCTATATTTTTTCATTGCCTGAAAACTAAGATAAAATAAGTTTACTATGAATGAAATCTAGATCGATTTATCGTCCCCGAAACCACCTACACACTAAGTTTATGGAAATCGCAAACTCCGTTTCCGAGATCATGAATATGTACAAATATAAAAATATACAAGAATTGCTCGTTTAAAGGTATTAGATTTTCTATAGATAAAATCTGGCTAGATCGATTTATCGTCCCCGAAACCACCTACACACTAAGTTTCATGGAAATCGCAAACGCCGTTGCCGAGATCCTGAATATATGATAATATAAAAATATACAAGAATTGCTCGTTTACAGGTATTAGATAGATATAGACGTATATTATTTATAACATCCTTAATCTTGTAATTTACAAAAAAGTATTAGCAAAATATCCTGATTTAGATTTTATTTTAAATATATTACATTGAGTTTTTGGCGGGATTTTAGTCTGTCATATAGTGGATTTTATTTTTTATTCATAATCTTGTGTTATTGGACTCTATATTTTGTAAATTTGGTGGAATTTTACGTAATCTAGTTAACAATGTGAATTATTCCGCTGATTATCTAGAAGAAAACGCCTTATTACTTCTGATTTGTTAGTGTATGAATGCAATAAAGTATGCGTTCGTTCATTCGCCCATTCACTTATTCACTCATTTTATTCTTATTGAATAAAAAGGTTGTATGATATTGTTATTTCGTACGTATAACCTCTAATTATAAGACTTGTCACAATTCTTCAGTACATAAACAATTGAATGATAAAATAGGAATTTAAAATAATTGCGAGTGTACGAATATATTAGTTATACTGTACCCCAAAATAATGTAATATGGGTAAACGTTAGTTGACTAATGTAAGTGTAATGAGCCCCTTATCTGACTAATTAAAAGTCGATTTAGCGCGGCCCGCTTTCTAATGTCATTGCGGACCGTTTACTTGTGACATGGAAAAAGCGGAATCCTGTTTAGTGTTTGATTAATGTATTTTATGACGGATACGAATAATTAGCGATAGGTGCTTTTTATCATTTATTCATAAACATGGGTTATTTGACTCTGTATTATAAGTAAACGGAATAATTTTTTTTATAGAGTATAATTAAATATACAGACTGATTTAAGTATGCTCATGAAGTTTTTACTTTTATGATAAATTAACTATATTTTTATGTACAATTTTGGCACCTTGTTTATACAATAAATGCTTGAAATGTGTTTACGACTGTGGGTGACAGATAACACAATACAATTTGCAACTAAAATTTTAATTTAAAAAAAGATTTGTCAAGAGATTTAGAAAGGATACGTAAATTAAGAGTCAAATCTGCTTATAATATACTAGCCTCAGCTCGCGACTTCGTTCGCGTGGAATAGTTACTTTGGGCTAACACTAACTCGCAGCGGAAGCTCTCAAGAGAAAAAAACCCTATTTTCAAACATTCTTCATTGGTGCTCCGCTTTAATAAGAATTTTTCAAATCAGACCAGTAGTTCCAGAGATTACCCCCTACAACATCACAACGTCACAAACTCACAAACTTTACATCTTTATAATATTAGTATAGATAACTAGTTAAATATTCAGTTATGTCCGAGGTTAACTGATGTAAAGTTTTTTATATTAATAGAAAAATAGCTCATTGGTCGGCCCATTTAATAAAAAAGGCATTTCTAAATGCAAGTAAGAAATTAGAATTGAAGATGTGAATCTGTATTTTATACAATAAGAATGTAGTTCTTTTGGGGCACAATTATTTCATAATTACTGATGCCGACTTTTCGTACATAATTAAGCTACTATCTGCATAAGCTACTTATTTTTTAATTTGGTTAACCCTCGGCCACATTTTAAGGCAAAACGAAGTGGGTGGGAATTAATAAGTTTCATAGATAACTACAGTTTTCGGAAAAATACAAAAGTATTATTTTGAGAGAAACTTGTATCAACAATAGCCAAAAATCATGTCATAAATCTAACATTTTTTGACAAGATAAATTGGACTGAATCACAAATTTGTTTGAATGTTGGGAAGTTACTTAATGTAAGTCACTGTTAGCAGACAAACTGCAATCACTGGAACATCGGCGTAGGGTTGCTTGTCTTGCAGTTTTTTATCGGCTACACTTTGGAGAATATGCACAAGATCTACACCAACTAATTTCACCGTCTCCATTTCATCTCAGGACTATCAGACGCCGTATGGGCCTCCATTCATTCCCGGTTGACATACCGTTCATCCGGACGAAGTGCTTGGCATCGTCATTTATTATGAGAACCGCAAGGAATGGAATGCGCTGCCTCCGTCTGCTTTACCTGAAATGTATGACGAAATAATCTTCAAAAAAAGAGTGAATGTACTTTTACTGTGTGAGCGCGTTAAATCCTATACCTCGTCTTGACTTTCCATCAGATGTGACTGAGGTGAAGCGTCACACAGTGTATTATATATAAAAAAAAATTTAATATATTATAGCCAAGCGTTTAATTAACCTCTATTTATAGTAGATATATTAGTGTGTTTCTATTATTTATCTTCCCCAATCACCAATTTAAAACTTTGATGCGGAGCAAATATTAATGTATCAGGCAGCTACATCTCAGAGTCAGTCTTCTCTACATAGGGTGTGCTATACGTTCAGGTTTTCCAGCATGTGTGTTAATGGTAATAGCGTTCTGGGATTGCCTGGAAAGCGTCTTATAAGTAACTGGGAAGAGTCTAGCAACCGACCGGATAACGTCAACAAAGAGATTTTTAAAGAAACCGGCTGAATCCCTAATAGTTTTAAGGCCAGAGTAAAATCGATTAATTAATTAGCAAATAAGTAAAAAAAATAATCTTTAAAATCTTAACGCGGTGCTTACGTCTAAGAGTCAGTATTCAAGAGTTCAAGATTTAGAATTGTTACTTTCTTTGACATGCTCTGTAGCTTGAACGTTGTAATGAATTTTAGGTATCGATAGATTCATCTTAATTGTGAGCGTGTGATAGACTATTTAATATTGAAGTTTGAAGCCTTTAAAATACAAGAAGGGTTGGAAATAAATTTCCTACATACGTAAAGAAATTCGATTGATAAATAGAAGAGAAAGTGTACTGAACTCTTTTATATAGTTAACAAAAATTATAATGTTTTTGTAGGCCTGTTTCTTTTGTCTTTATTATGAGTTAGCTACCGCTCGGGAAGTTTGTTTGGATTTTTTTTTTTCGGTATAAATAAGGATACCACAAATTATCTTAATGTAGATATTAAAAAAAAGTGTGTTTGTACTTATGTACACGCGTTAGAAGTTATACTTCTTTGGCGTAACAAGATAAAAATCTTTTCAAAATTTTTATCTTTCGCCTTATTCTACGTTTGTAGAAAAAACGACACCTACAATTGAAAAAAGGTATTTAATACATTAAAAGTTTTAATACAATGAAATACGAAGAAACAAAATGTTAGCTATAGCTAACTTCAGGGTGTCGGATTCGTGCTGGTGTGCGCGCGCATCGTAAAAAATTACTCTCATCATTTATCCCTAATGCGCCAAAAGCAGTATAACTTCAATATCATATTTTTAAATTAATACAATGCATAATGAGATAGCTCTGAGATGGCAGATTTTTTTTACCCTTGAGTCTTATTGTATTTTTTGACTAATTTAAACATCTTTATCAATTACAGTCTATTATAGTATTATGTGAAAAAGAAACAACCAACCTACCCTTCGTCCTCACAAACTTTCCCGTTTATAATATTATAAACTATTATATATAACTATATAAAATAAAATATAATGGGGTGTAAGGGGTGTCAAATAAAGTCATAAGACTTGAGACACCCAAGTCAACCTCACCTGCACGTGGTGCACCCTGCTGAATAACGAACGAGGCAATGGCGAAAGCGGGGTGGTAGGGTTTTACAGCCTGACTGGGTCGTAACCACCATGTACATGCCGAAAAAGCCCGTAATAGTGATTCGCTTTTGCGGGTCGCGTTTTGGGATCAGCCTGTGCATATCCAGCTTTTTGCAGGCCGGCATGATAGTAGCGACCGGCGATGGATAGTGTGTCTCAGTCGGTGGTCGCTATTATCTTTGCATTGCACTTTGTTTACCATCAGGCATAGTGCAGTCATTTTGCCGTGCTACAATTAAAACTCCGCTCGTTTTAATGTAGATTGGGTTTATTTTCCCTTATAAAGTTCTTTCCGTCTCCCTGACACGGGATATCATGTAGGCAAAATTTCATTATGATCGGTTGATTACATAAAAAGTGAAATCGTAACAAATAGAGCCACTTTAGTAATTATTATATTAGTTAGAAAAGCATTCGAAAATGTTCACATTTATTATCAGTAATTAATTACTAATCCTGTATACATACAATGTGTATTATATTTATACCTAAATTTATCTTCTAAGCAGCTATATTCAGAGTGGTCAAAAAGTTTGCCTCAAACTATAAGATGTTGGTAATTTTATTCGGTAGGCGTTATCCAATACACCTCACTTACCAACGTGCCTCAATGTACTTGTTGTGCCTTTGTGTGTTATTGAGTTCATAGGATACGTGATGGACTGAGGCTGTTCGGATTTCGTGTACCCGGGAGGTCACCCTGGGTGCCAGAGTCAAAGAGGACCGCCTGTTAGTGTCATGTGGGCGGCCTTTTTTCTTGTGTTACTTAAGTATTTTTTTACAACTTTGGCTGTATGTTCCTATGACGAAAACTGTTTTTATATTGTTCGTAAAGGACTTATGGTGGCTAAATTCACTTCTGAGCATATCACTAATTCGTGATAGCTGTTGAAGCTCGTATTTAATAAGAAAGCTTCAAAATATTTCGCTCGGGGCTCTGAGACACATAATAAATGATATTTATTATGATGCGTTATGATTAATACAGTTAAATATTTCTTCTATTTTTTTCAAATGCATAGTCTGTGTAATGTTGTTGCGTTTTTTTATATCATAGCAGGCAAACGGACAAGTGCGTCACCTGATGTTAAGTGATCACCATCGTCCACAGAACCGAGCAACACCAGAGTAATCGCAATCCTGTATTGGTGGGGGAATGGGGAGGGAAAGGGGGAGGGATGGAAGGGAAGGGAGTAGGTGTTTCCGGCGCTCTCACTGACCGAACGAAACACGATAATGCAAGCACTGTTACTTCGCGTCGGTTTTCTGCGAGAGGGTGGTACTACCTCGGATGAGCCAACCCATTCATACTGAAATCAGTTACAGCTTCAGTGTGGCTCTGCCGCCTTTTTTGCTTTGATAAGTATTTGTATATGTTACCTTATAGAAACTCGTATATTAACAATATATACATAATATATATACAAGAAGTAAAATTAACCAATCATAAAAAAAAACGATTTTCCTTTACAACAAACAGTGCGGAACTGGGACTAATCGATTCACTCGACGCCGGTCAGTTTGTTTAGAGTGACCGGATCAAACCCGACCAAAAAGAGGAGTCGTGAATTGAATCCCGGAGCTTTCCGACTCGGGAATCCAATCACGTCATCAAATGAAAACTCTATATCCATTGCTCGTTTGAATGGACTTTTAAATTTAAATAGTTATTACATTAACCGCAACGTATTCGATGTCGATTTTCAACATTTATCTACGTGAAGAACTTTCGATTTACGTAGGAAGGACAGAAAAACGCTCATCACGAGCGGATCTCGATCGAAAATGGCCGTGGTAATGATATTTGTTCGTTGATTTTATCTATTTGGGTATCGGCGTAACTCGATTTGCTTTTTATAGCGTTCACACAAAAGCAAGTAAATTTCGTTAGTACCTCCCGATCGTGTCCGAGAGCATCGTGACGGTGTATTTTGGAGGATACACGACTCGACCGTATATTATCAATTATTTACGTCATTAAACAAATATTGAGTTAAGGTTATGTCTCGGTTTTTCGTCAGACGAGACGGATTCTAGAATGACATGAGATTTTTTTTAGAAATATTACTCTACCTTATATAAATAAATCTAAATAAACAATAAATAGTTTTTTACTTCGTGGGAACGATGTAATTTGTTTGGAATATTATTTTCCCTACTATCTAAACACACTTCTCTTATAGAGTTTTAGTTACCTCCGTTAAATATTATACTTACTGCTTAACCTTTATATTAAGCGCAATGATATAATCAACCATTTTGGCTATTAGTAATGACAGACGAAAGCCGCTTCAGTTTTATTTAAATGTATAGATAAATTATTTAGGCAATGGTCACCTAAACAACATTTTTTTTTTCTCGAACTGACTACGCTATTGACCTGGCAAGGTCTTTACAGCTTCACCGGACTACTACTAAACAACAATACAATAGACATTCGGCTCGCCCGAGGTAGTACCACCCTCTCACAGAAAACCGACGTGACGTAATAGTTTCCCGCTTTTCCTCTCCCCTTTTCACCCCTCTCCATTTCTTTCCCGCAAATATAAGCTGGGAACACACTTGCAATTCACCTGGTGTTTCTAATGTATGTAGACGGCGGTAATCACTCAACATCAGGAGACCCACCTTTTCGTTTACCTCCTTTGATATAAGAAAAATGTTCATCAGACAATTTTATTCTACACAGTAATAGAAGCTTCGGCTTCTTCACTTTTCCTTCATTATGATAGTGATTCAGTAACTAGCGTGTTCAGACACTGTGTCTATCGACGTTGGTTCGTGTAATTTCGATAAAGGAAATCTTCGTTACGAAGATTATGGTAGTACTTTTTCTAAGCGCACCAGGTTATCTAGACCAGATTCAAGTTGAAAATCTGTTGGCTAGCACCTATGGATGTTTTCCAGCAGCAGGAATTTACGAGGTTTTCCCACAAAGTTTTAGCATCCTTACCATGTTGGACTTATAGTCTTTTAATATCAGGTAAGATTATGGTCAAATTCTAAGACTATAAGCTATTAAAAAAAATTGAGCTGTCATGGGACGTCTGGCAGTAGTGAACCATCAAAATTGTTTTGCATAAGTTAAATACATAAAAGAACAGATCACGATAGGAATCACCTATGTCATAACGAAAAAATAAAGCGTTACAACTTTGTTCCATAAAATAATGACTGTTTATTTATTTTATTACATAAATATTCCTTTTTATTAAATTCAAAAATTCAACTAGGTGCAGCGCGGTGTATTTGGCGGTATTTATCAGAGAGCGCTAGGTCGTCAGCGCGTGCCACGTACTACTTATAGAACGGATGGTCGATAAAACAGTTGAATCTTATGTTTATACAGATAAGGTCGTAAATACTTTTGAGTATTACGTTAATAGTGCAAAGTTCGTCGCAAAATAATTAGTTTTACGCTCCGCCTATAGATGTTTCACATCATTAAATAGATTGTACAAGAAAAAATATCGACAAACATTTTACTGCTATTAACTATTATACTAATTATACATTAACTATATATTAACTTAACCTACTTTGTAGTCCGGTGAATCTGTTAAAACCTTGCTAGGTCAATAGCGTAGTCAGATCGAGAAAAAAAAACTTAATCTACTATATAAGTCATTGACATGACAATGAAATGTCAATTGTTAACACATAAAACCACATTTAATTACATTTCCTCTAGCTGTAAAACCAATGAGTCAGTGACTCCGTTAGCAAATCAATCGAATTGTTTTGTTTCGGAACAAAGAAATGTCCTGTACTTGAAAACACCGCGCCGTACATTGAGTAAGAAAAAGAATGGTCGTCTTACCTACTCTGTAATTTATTTTAAATTAAGTCCGTAAAAGAGAGAAAAAAAAACGGAAACCGGCGACTATAAAGTCGAGGAGCAATTGTCACATCCGGAGAGTAAAGGTGACACGGGTGAGGGAAAAAAGTCGTCGAATTATTCACCTAACCGCAAACAGACACGATTAACAGCTATCTAGATATCACCTTTATTATTATTTAGGTGGTAGAGCCACGCTGAAGCTCTGGTTTCAGCATGAATTTGTCGGCTCGCCCGTGGTACTAACCACCCAACACACAGAAACACCGACGTGAAGTAACAGTGCTTGCATTGTTGCGTTTCGTTCGGTCAGTGAGAGCGCCGGAGGTCCACCTTTCCTTACCCTCTCATCCTGATCCTCTCCCTCCCCCGTCCCTCCTCTCCCCTAATCCCTCTTTCCTCCCTACCCCTTACCTCTTTAAAAGGCAGGCCACGCACTTGCGACTCCCCTAGTGTCGCTAGTGTCTATGAACGGCCGTGATCACTTATCATCAGGTGACCCACCTGTTCGTTTGCCCCCTATTATATAAACAAATATATACATTTATCAGCCAAAAACAGTTCACAAAAACAAAAATAAATTAAATTAATAAATTAAACTAAAATTAATTAATTAAATTAAAAAAATATTTCAATGTGTTTTAATACACAGTTGTATAAAGGTGAAACGCCGCATGAGATCACATAACTAATCGCCTGTTTTTCCCTCGAACTGACTACGCTATTGACCCAGCAAGGTCTTAACAGCTTCACCGAACTACTAAGGCGAGCGCTTAGGGCACTCAACCGATTTTATTTGACAAGTAGCTCAAGGGTGCACGGCACACCTCGGCTTGGGCTGTTGCCTGATACGTGTAATTCGCGACCTATCTGAGCTGACCCAAGCTAACTATTCATACATATATAAGTTGTTGGAACATATATGTGTACCAAGCTTGTAATATAATTACCAACTCAACAATGACACTAATAATCTAAAATATTGGTTCTAAAAAATACTGTAAATCAAAAAATACGTGTTTATAAGTACTTAAATTTGTGTTCTGCATAAAATATATTCAAATCGCAGAGCGGTCAAAAATCTAATATTTATAAAACCGGACTATTCCACATCTAGAGCGACAACTGAATTATATCTAATTCGGGGTGCTATATAGCAAATATTGTTTGTCAAATGTTTTGGTAAACTGGTAGTTCTTTCAATAAAACCAATACTTTTAAACAAATGTTTAAAATCTAAGATTCGTTTACAATAATTTCAAAATTTCTTTATGAAAATTACCAACAAAGGGATCCTTATTTGGTCGATTTAATTCATTAACTAAACAGGTTCGGTTAACACTAAACGTTAATTTTTACCGAAAATTATTCAAAATAATAAAAACATCTTCGCTAAACTATCAATATTAATTATTAAGCAATGCAGTAGATTATTATTTACAATAGTGATTACTGAAATTTTCGACTTGTAACGCTTTTTTTACGTTAGAAAAGAAACTAAAAATGTTATATGTATCTATAGAACTTATTTTACTTTTTGGCATTTTTGTGGTAAAATATGAGACTGTGGACTTTTTGGTGTTTAAAAATGGAAATCGGCGATAGGCGTGGTGATAATGCCCATACCCTCTTTAGGGAAGAAGCCTATGACTCTGTAATGGGCCTCGTAAAGGTTGACGTGATGTGAATTTTAAAAATGCAAAATTGTTTTTTTGCTTTTTGAGCGGTTGGACCTACATGCACAGCTAATAAAATATAACAACGAATATCTCTTTGTTAATACCATGTGCGTTTCTATATTAATTATCCGATTCGGATTATATTTTAGTGAGTTCTTTGACGCGAGCTTGCGGTCTCATCTGAATTTTACAGTACGTGACTTATCTACAGGAGGTATCGAGCTTAAAACAAAGAGAACCAGTCGTGAGAGTAACTAAACCTTATAAACAAGATTATGGTGACAAATGAAAATAGACAAGGTGATACCACTTTAAAAAGCATGGCTTGTATTTGTGGATTTCCAAATTTAAGTATAGATTTCCCGAACAAGATGCTGTCAAAAAAATATCAGAAGAAAAGTTTCGCAACGAATAAAAGGAATAACTCACGTTCGTATATAATAATTCACGAGTTGGGAGTACTAATTATTTAGGAAGATATGATGGCTTTGTGGTTAGAGTATTAGGACACTACCTCAATCGACGTAGGTTATAACTCTTGTGAACAAGTTGTAGATATTAATGAAGGAAAACATCGTGATAAAACTACAGCATAGACGTAGGGCTTTTTCTAAACTCATCTTTTTTTACATGGGGAAAGCCCTTATTAATACACCACCTTCTCGGGGGAGAGAGTGGGTTATGTCCGACTCGCGCGGACTAAAACACCACGGTGTAAATCTGCCACTATAGTTGGGGCGACACGAGATCTCAATAGACTTCATCGCGCCGCCCCAGCGGATGACACAGCCGTAGAAAAGGCCACTGCCAGGCCCCGTTTTATCAGGGGATACCGGCTGTCTCCTCCGTTTGCGGGACCTTTGCAATGGACAGATTGGTTCCCTGACCCATCTTCCCTATGTCCGTCTACGGTGCCGGAAGAAGGCGGGTAAACTGTCGCCTTCTTCTGCCGGTCTTTTGTTGACGAAGAGGACCATTTAGAGGATCCTCCTCGGTGTCTCTATCTTTTTTTTTTAACGTGGAGAGAAAATCCTCATGGACTATGCCAGAGCTCCCGGGGGGAGCCTGACTTAGATCGCCCTCCCTCACACGTGCGAGTCACGCAGAGGAGGGGCCGAAAATGGCGACTTCAACCGGCTAAAACTCCACGACAACCTACGCCGCACTATGGGAGTGTCCCGGGGTAGCGCGAGCAAGCTCCGCAACACCCCCGGCGGCAGGCGTTTCCCACGCCGCACCCAGTTGAGGCAACCCGGTTATTAAAAGCTGCCTCCCAGCTCCCAGAACCCGTGCAATAAGAGTCCAAGCCCCCGTCCCTTTCCCCCTGGGTTCGGTCGGCAGCAGAGAAGCCACCTGCTCCGCCGCCGCCCCATGGTTGATTTTTTACCGAAGTTTACTCCTCCTCCACCTGACCTATTCCGAGTTTCCCTCCGGCCTACGCTAACCTACGCAGGTCTCTATCTGTCTCCTCCTTGCAAAAGGAGGCCACAATATTCCATGCATCCGCACTACCAAGCATGGATTTCACCACGCTTTGTATGCGGCTTTCTAAGCTCATCTGGCTGCCTGCCAGTCTCAAGTTAAAAATCTACCGTTGAGCATGTTCTGGCAGCTGAAATTGAGAGCCAGTCACCATAGATTTACCACAGTATTATTTAAAAATCAGAAATAGAAATAATACTCTAATCGGACTCAATGTCCAACGTTATTTATTCTGAAAAGGATGAAACGTGATAATGTATTATCATCATGAATCGTATATATTTTATTTTATTATATGCGAGTAATTTAATACCAATTTATGTGGGAAATAATCACAGTATTGTGTGTGAAATACAATCTAACATTGTAATAAATGCACAATTTCATACAAACTCGCTTCGATATTACCGTTACATTCATATCAACTGCAAAAGTTAAACAGCGGATGTGCGTAATTTTTTCTAACTCGTCCGTTTCCTGTCGCAACAAAAACAGGTTAAAAGATATTAAATTTGAAATAAAAAAAAATCGTATCCCCTAACTGAATTTACACGATCCCGGGCACTAACGACAGTAAAATAACAATTACTGCGACACAGATCTTATCTATGTAATTTGGTGCGCGTACAAATTTCGTGTCGGCACATAATAGCCCTGGTAGTTTTATTGTGTTATTTACACAAATAAAAACGTTTATTTTAACATTTTCCCAAAATTAAATATGGGCCAATTTCGTACGCCCGGCGCGTATTACATTGTTAGTTATAATTTCAGTAAGCTAGGGCGATTTAACTGAGTTTTTTATATGTACGTTTGTTAGTTCTATTATTACTTGTTGTCATTCATTTCGTATTGTAATTACTCGTGGGAGGAAATCCTAGTTGTCTCATAATAGTTTATTTCTAACGCAATCTAGCTACTGTTTATCTAAAGTCATTATTATAATTGTGTTACATTAGAGAACATGAATGTTCAGCAATTTGTTTAACATAGTTCATTTTATTGTTGTTTAATTTAGTTTTACGATACGTACATGTATCTTTTCTACGCTTAATTTCATATTATGTATTATCTTGTACCCGTCCGTTTCATGGAGCGACTTTATTCCCTATATTTGTCGTAATAAGTATTCCATCCTTCTCCAAGTTCTAGACCATCCCTATGTAATTGTTACAAAATCGGTCCAGAAATGTAGTATATAAAAATAGCTCACTCAGTTTATTCCATGAGAAGGCGCTTGTTTTACTAGAAACACTAATATAAATTTGGAAAAAAAACTGAGTCATCCAGAAATTACGCTGCAAAAATTAATGAATTAGATATGGAAATAATGAGAAGTAAACAGTAAATAAAAATATGTAGTATTTCTATAAATTATTGAAATTAATTTTAAGGCACTCAACAGGCAAAACTGAGTGCTTATTGAATTACACTGAATTCAGTATTTTCGGTTCTACAATTATTTAATTAAACAGTTAAACATCATTAAATGATGAAATTAAAACAATTTATACATTACAATGTATACAAGATCCTTAAATTAGATATGCAAAGGTTTATACATCTTAGGGTAATAAATTTATTGTGATTTAGTTCTCTCATTAACTAAATCTTCTGGAGTTTGTAACTCAAAATATTCTCTTCGCAAATGTTAATAGTTTATCTTTTTTTTTTCGAACTGACTACGCTATTGACCTAGCAAGGTCTTAACAGCTTCACCGAACTACTAAGGCGAGCGCTTAGGGCACTCAGCCGATTTTATTTGGGCAACTAGCTCAAGGGTGCACGGCACACCTCGGCTTGGCTGTTGCTTGTTGCATGCAAACTCGCTACCTAACTTAGCTAACCTAGCTAGCTATTCATATATCTTTGAGTTGTTGAGACGCATATGTGTACCAAGCATACACACCTCAACGACCCCTCCATATATTTTTTATCGGAAAATTAGAGTTTTTTCAGTTCGATAAGGGAAAAAAATAAAACCCTTCCACTTCCATGTGTAAGCGAATAGGCGTGCACGTGTGTGGGGGTGATCGTGTAGAATTGTAGCAGTGATGTAAATTTTTGTGTCACTGTATCGCGCGAGCAGCGCACTCAAGGGCTTCACACCGACGGAACGGACCTAGGCTCGAGTCGCTGCCGAGGGGGGTCTAATCTGGTGTGCGGGAGCGAAATTTACCCCCAGACCACGGCGGCGTGATCTGTGGTTACGCGGGCGTGGGCGTGAACATGCTCTGTTTGGAGAGACAGGCTGGTACTGATCGTTCGCTGCCGTTATTTCATCGGGAGAATCGGTAAAATATGTCGCAGGCGTCTTTTGTAGCGAGCAGCGTTAGGTACAGTTTCGTATTTTGCAGCGGGTACCACTAACGGACTGGGATGATTCGAGGCTTTTTCGAAGTAACTACTAGTAAGGGATTTAATGTACGCCCAGATAGAAGGCATCTCCAGATCCTTGTGAAGATCCTTATTCCAAAAGTACCTTGGGGCACCGGTAACTTTATGTAGAACGCGGTTCTGGAGAACCTGTAACTTTTGAAAATTAGAAAATAAAATATCTATTTGTTTATCGCGCAAGAAGGCAGCTACTAGATCGCGCTGTGTTGAGAGATTCCTAGCATTAAAAAATGAAAAAGATAGACCGCGCGGTTTAACCCTATTCATTGCTGCGAACATTGTTAAACCGATTTGTTATAATGAGCACGGGCGAGTTCGTTCATTGTCCTAGCAAGAGCCGGGAAACGCGGGAACGCTCTGAGCATATCCTGACTTCTCTTTATCACGAGAAGCTCAGCAAAAGGTAAGACGTCTACTACATCGTGCACGACCATTAACTGGCTAATCCAGTCAACGCCGTCGAAAGAAAAGGTGCTGAGGCGGTCGTATTGAATAGGCTTCGTCTGCGGAGGCTGAGCCTGAGGTTTCGGAGCCTGGGGCTGAAGTTTGGGAGCCCAGGTGGCCAGAGGGGCCCGCACGAGTTGCGGCGCGTGTGGAACAGAGGGTGGCACGCGCGGGGTGGGCGCGGACGCTGCCGGGTTGCGGGAGGCACCTAGCAGGCCGGGGAAGGCCTCCACGGACATGAGTGGCGGAGGCGTAGGCGAAGGGCGGGTGGCGGCGATAGACGCTCTGGCCGCCTGTCTCGCTTGCCGAGGGTGGTAAGTGCACGGGGCGCGGGGATAGCCGCGATAATTCGCGGGATGACCCACGTTCCCGCACAGAACACAGCTCGGAGGGTCTGCTGAGGTCGGGGTACGCAAGCACTCCCTAGTGGAGTGATCCCCCAGACATTTTACACACCTGAGACGCAGGTGGCAGTTTCTAGCTGAATGACCGTAACCCTGGCAATTGTGACACTGCGAGGGCACGTAAGACTTACGCGGGGGCTCTACGGATGCGCCCGTGAGACCGCACACGGACGTGACGTTAAAAATATCCTTGCCTTCCTTGGTGCGGTCAAGAATGACCAACACCAAGTTGAATTTGACCTTCGTATGCGAGTGGTACATGCAGTGTCCCTCCCGGACGGGGAAATTTTTGTCCTTAGGGGACTCTAAAACCTCCTTGGTCGAGATCTCGACCAGGATGCGTCTGAGTACTACTCGTAGGAGACGCTCCTCCTCTAATGCATACGTAAAATATCCTATCTTGTGCCTACGGAGGAAATCGGTTAGTTTACGGTGATGGTCGGTGCTGGTTACCTTAACTTGGATGCCTGCTTGGATGTTGAGGGCGGACGAGTAGTGTATACCTAGTTTTTTGAGCTCGGTGGATATGAACATCCACCGCGATTTGTCTTGGATCGTGACTTGCTTTTTAGCCGACGCTGCGGAACCCACAGCGTTAGGCTGGGTGAGCGGAGTAGGCGTGGATGTGGATGGGGCGGGGATAGGGTTGGTTCTACCTGAGCGTAGCCTCACGCTTTGTGATGTAGCCGCGTTAGGCGCCCGGGCGCCGTCTACCCTACTCTCTAAACAAGGGAATTTTTCCGCCGGGCTTCTGGAGCCCGAATCGGAATCGGAAGAGCGTGAACCGCGGCGGAAACGTTTGTTATACGTAACGGTTTTGTAACCGTCATAGTCATCTTCAATCGCAGAAGGCGTGGGAATCGCGGGTGACTTGGAGGTTGCGGACGGCACGGCGGACGCCGCTACGTCGAGCTCCATATCGGAGTCGGTCTCCGAGCTGGAGCTCGGTATGGGGGCATCTAACGCGCCCATATCGGTGTTATTTGATAAAGACTGTATCGGGAGTGTAGTGAAAGAGTTCGCGGTAGCCACGCGTGGCACATATTCAGCGTCCTTCATAGACGGAAAACAATGTCGCGCAAGAATGGCGTCGACGGCGTTTACGTCAACGCCAATGGCTACTAAATCATCACGGAGTCCCGTGAAAGTATTATTATGGGCCATTCCGTGGCCTGAGGGGAACGCGAACAAACCTCCTTGCCTTAAAGGCTGGGGGGCACGTCAAACGAAAAACTACGAGACTATCCCGAGTCCGGATCGAAAGAGCTATTTAAAACTGAACAAAATAGGTGAAATTGTAAATATATACGTAAGGCAGAAAGGGAGAAAATAACATAAAACTATATAAGTAAACAAAAAGTAAATAAATATATAAAGAGACAAATGAAGAGTTAGAAAAATATGTAATTAAATAGATAAATAAATGAGCAAACAAATAAATATATCAAGAAACAATTAAAACAATAAAGGGTCTCAGTCAGTTCTAGGAAACAGAACGCAGGTGTGGCACAGGTGTGCGTGCAGGTGTGCCCGATCGGAACAATAAGAACGAGCACTCGCGAAGTAATAACTGATGTCACTAAATCACGAATATCGAAATTGAAGCGAGCTGCAAAGCAGACAACCGCTCGGGTTGACTGCCCGATCGGAGCTCCTTAAGAATTTATCTAATTAACATTAACGCTCAATCTAAAATCACGCGCTACTTTCTATATACATTTTGTTTTGTAAATCTACTCCAAGATTACTCACACTATTATTATGTCTTTGAATAATAATTCGCAATGCGATTTCGCATCATTATTACACGTAAGAGTGCGCGGCGGAATGTCTTCGTTTTACGGCAAATGTCATTTTAATAGTTTTAATTGCATCATAGCCTTGTGGTGTAATTATGGGTATAATGGCGACTTATTACGCAATTACATGTACATATGTTTTTTATTTTATTAATTTGTAAGTATTGTTTTTACACATTAACAATTGTGAAATCGATTATCCTCAAGTTTAATAGTTTACAATATGGTCTATAATAAAAGCCTACTAATATAGATTCAACATTGTAGTCCTACATTTCCTTAATGAAGTGCATATAAAGATTCCCATAAAGTATTCATAACATTTACCATTCAACAATTTTCATTATACTGAAAAGATTTCTGCATTACTTAATTTTAATTTTTAAACCAGATTCTACGTAATTACCAACTTGTACATGTGCGTTTTTCTTTTATTAATCTATTGATCTTATATTTAAATAGTGTAATTAAGATCTATATCAATATTATCTATGTGATTACTTATAATAAAACTGTAACTAGTCCAAATCTGTACATAACATATTTTTTGAAAAGTATAATCGGGGTAAACTTTGTTATCGATATAAAAGCCAAAAAGAATCCTTTTGCAATTGCAGTCTTTTTCGATATCGCCAAAGCCTTTGATAAGGTCTGGCATGGAGGGCTCATACATAAATTATGTAAATTTCACGTACCCGATCAGTTAATACATATTATCCGCGAGTATCTCACTGATAGGACTTTCCGCTTTAGAGTGGATGGGGAACTATCCCCGCCCCACCCAATACTCTCCGGTGTACCACAGGGCTCCATACTTGCGCCTTCGCTTTTCAATCTGTTCATCAGTGACCTACCTCGGTCTCCGGGGGTCGAGGTAGGTTGTTATGCTGACGATACAGTTATTTACACTTCCGGCTGGCGGTCGGACTTTCTTATGAAGCGCATCGAAAAGGCCGTTTGCACACTCGGTGATTGGTTTCGTCGATTGCGCATAGAAGTTAATCCTGATAAGAGTGCTGCAATACTCTTCGATCCCACAAAACGCGCTATTAACTTTCAGCTCATCAGGCTATACGGAACCGATATCCCTTGGGTCGAAGAGGTCAAATATCTCGGTGTTACATTAGATAAACATTTAAAGTTCAATTTACATATAGACAGAGTGCGAAACAAAGCCGCAATGGTCTTGGGTCGCCTCCATCCGTTGCTTTGTCATAATAGTAAGATGTCCCTCAGACACAAGCTCACTTTGTATAAGACGTGTATCCGTCCCGTGATGACATATAGCTGCCCCGTTTTTGCGCATATGTCCAAAGATAACTTTCATAAGCTGCAGGTTCTCCACAAAATGTTACATCACTGCAACAACAGTACACATATCACCCCCACGCACGTGCACGCATACACGCCTACACATGGAAGTGGAAGGGTTTTGTTTCTTTCCCTTATCGAACTAAAATAGTTGGGAAATTTATCCGATACGAAATATATACAGGAGTTGTTGAGGTACGTATGCTTGGTACATATATATGCTCCAACAACTCATATATGTATGAATAGTTACCTTACTACAGATAGGTCGCGAATTGCACGTGTATGGCAGCAGCCCAGGCCGAGGTGTGCCGTGCACCCTTGAGCTAGTTGCCCAAATACAATCAGCCGAGTGCCGCAAGCGCTCGCCTTAGTAGTCCGGTGAAGCTGTTAAGACCTTGCTGGGTCAATAGCGTAGTCAGTTCGAAAAAAAAAGCCTTTTACAATTTTTGTATGTCTGTCTGTCCCTATGAACACGTATCACTCCGAAAGTATATAACCAATTTTAACGAATCTTGACATAGTGATAACTAATATTATAAAGTTACACCTAGGATACTTTTTGTCCCATAAAACGCAAGGGACTCTTCAGGATAATGGATGGAAGTAAAAAATTTGTAGTTAATGAAATCGTTGACGAACTTTTGTAAATTTTCTTTGAGCTATACACAACAGACAGTTAAAAATTTAAACTAAATCTCATTATGCTTCTTTTTAGCATGATCGCCAATATATGTAGGTTAATTTTTATCTTAACTGGATCCGGTAGGTAATGCTGCGAACGGGTTCGAGGTTTATTTTAAAAGATTTCTCACATACCAACTGAGTATATGATTGAGTGAGTTCCTCGATAGTTTGGATTTACAATTATAAGCTGTAGGTGACGCTGCAGTCGGATTTTCGGTTTATTAAAATTTATCACGTTTAAAAATACAATTGAAACCGGTGATAATCGATTTGATGTAGACGAAGTTGCAAGGCTCAGCTAGTACACAATATTGTTATGTAGTACAACTACTTACTCCATTAAATTATTAGCATATCTTTCGTAATAGCCTATAAGGGTTTCACACAAGAATTTATTTTACTGCCAAAGGCATAAAGCTAACTAAGTTGCAAGAAGATTCAGCTTTTATAACGCTTTAGGGTTTAAAGCGCAATTAGAGCAAAGATGCCGAACACGTAACATAAATAAATAATTTTCACAAACGTTATAATTATAATAAAGGTTTCATGACTTCAATTAGATACTTAATATAACAATCAATATTATAATGTATAATGAATATGTATAATGCACGTTTTATGTGAATCTTGGATAGTTCTTAGAATCATGGTTGATTGTTTTGCAGGATCAGTTTTTGATTTTAGTATTTTATAATAGTACAATTTAGTATTTATTCGTGTGTGTGTTTTTATAGGTCAATTGCAACTACGGCCTATGCGAATGATTGCTGGTTCTTATCTTACGGTTTACATTAGAAACTTATTTTGATATGTAGGATATATTTTAGAATTTGATGTGTATGCATGTATTATATGTAGGATATTTTTATTTTCGAAAAGATCTCTTTAATCTACGTATTGTTATTCAACAACACATGCTAGCTATCTACCAATAGCAGTCCATTATTAACCTAAAACTATTAACCATTTTAAAACCAAGTTGATAAATTGTACCAATGTCTTGGTCCTTTCGATTCACATGTTGTGTTTTTGTATCATGCAATTTTAATTGCATGATCCAAAAATGGATACATGTATAGCGTAGCATAGTTTAGCTAGGTCAGATCGGGTTTTTACGAGGTAACGGCCAAGCCGAGGTGTGCCGAGCACCCTTGAGCTAGTTACCAAAAATAAAATCGGCTGAGTGCCTTAAGCGCTCGCCTTAGTAGTCTGGTGAAGCTGTAAAGACCTTGCCAGGTCAATAGCGTAGTCAGTTCGAGAAAGAAAAAAAAAACCAATGTCTTGGTAAGTAACATATCTTTCTTCAGTTGATATCGTTTAACCAACAATTTTTGTAATGCGCGCATCTACATTACGCACATGAAATGACCTATCGATATACATATGTAGATATATAAAAATGGATGTTGGTTTGTTAGATTAACAAACTCCCTGTGCGATTTACAATCACCATAAAAATTGAACCTAGTATTTTTGTATGAAGACGATTTTTACGGTATTAATTTTCTGTAACTCGGTAAAAGATGGCGCCGAAGCATATTAAACATTTGCACAGCCCCACTGATTATTATGAAAATTGCTATCAACGTTAGATATTTGACCCACGCCCGCGTAACCACAGATCACGCCGCCGTGGTCTGGGGGTAGATTTCGCTCCCGCACACCAGATTAGGCCTCCCTCGGTAGCGGCTCAAGTCTAGGTTCGATCCCTCGGCAGGTAGCCCTTGAGTGCGTTGCTTGCGCGATACAGTGACACAAAAATTTACATCTTTGCTACAACACTACACGATCACCCCCCCACACGTGCACGCTTACACATAGAAGTGGATGGGTTTTATTTTTTCCCCTTATCGAACTAAAAAAACTCTAATTTTCCGATAATAAATATATGGAGAGGTTGTTGTGGCGTGTATGCTTGGTACACATATGCGTCTCAACAACTCAAACATATATGAATAGTTACCTAGGTTAGCTAACACAGGTCGCGAGTTTGCATGTAACAGGCAATAGCCAAGCCGAGGTGTGCTGTGCACCCTTGAGCTAGTTGCCGAAATAAAATCGGCTGAGTGCCTTAGGCGCTCGCCTTAGTGTTCGGTGAAGCTGTTAAGACCTTTCTAGGTCAATAGCGTAGTCAGTTCGAAAAAAAAAAAGTTAGATATTTGAACATAGAGAATATTCACGTTATATCTAAGTTACCTATGAATAAACTGATCTTTATTGCAATAAATCTATATACTTAATTTTTATAGTATTTTTAAGTTTTTCAAGGTTTTTAGGATAATCATCTTCTATATTTGATAATAGAATCCGATGCGGCATATATTTGTACAGTTCAAATGATCTTTATTACATTTTTCCGATTAAAATATTAACGTTATATCCAATCTAACCATAAATCGATTATTTTTAATACAATAAATCAATATATATAAAAATAAATCGTCAAATGTATGTAAACGTTGTATTTCAGAACGGCTGAACCTTTTTGGCTATTTTTTTTGTTGTGATGTAATTGTTGAGAAAAGGTTTGTATGAAAGAAAATGTTTAAAAAAACATACGAAAAAATAGAAATTTTAAATTTAATAATCCCCATATAAAAAGTTATTGATTGAGACAAGAGACTATGAAGAGAACTTGAAAATATTGACAGAATTGGCAAGTTGACATTTAATCGTTCAGATGATATTGTAGTAATATATAAATAAATAAATATAATTAAAACAAATTATAACAAAGAACAGAAAAACTGCGAGCACAGATATACAAGTATCCATATGACTTTCCATATTGCCAGTAGACCGGTGAAGCTGTTAAGACCTTGCTGAGTCAATAGCGTAGTCATTTCGAAAAAAAAAATCCATATTGCCGATACAAATTAGTAAAGGTTAAATGTTACTCAAAAGTTTGCAAATAATAGCGTGCCGTAAACTTTCTAAAACTTACACCGCACTTGCCTTATTGAGAAATTAATGTGCAAGATTTCTATAGATATCTCAAATCACCCATTAACTCGCAATGTAGTTAATTACAGCGCTCGTGGGCGACAGTTAGGCTTTTGACACGACAGACAAACGCATATATCGTGACTCCAGCCAGTAAAGTCAGTTTGTTGATAAAGTCAATTAGCGGTATCGAAGTAGGAACCCGTATCAACTTATTTGGACCCACCCTCGCGTCAGCCGCCATATCGACGTAGCGCCATTGGTCGGGCGTACCTCAGGGGAGTGGTCTGAGACCCGGCAGTTTTTCTGTTATACTTTTTCGAACAGTGTGTAGGCGACCGCCGCCAGTCAGTTTTATTCTATACCAGTCGATTGAAGGCGTTGGTGTGTTATAGTTTATTGCTTTGTTGTCGTCAACACGTCACGGGGACTATGTAAATTGTGGCCTTTATTGGCATCAATTTATTCGTGTCTCCTAGTTTTAACTCGTGTCTATTAAGGACTTCATTTCGGAGTTTTTGGCGTTATTTGTAAAAGGTAAATGTTTCTATATTAGCATTTTTCATTTTGTTAATGTGATCAATTTATTCTTTGAATTACTTGCTAGTTACTTGATTTTTTTTTATTATGCCGCAGACATACATATAATTTATTGAGTGTTAAAAATGTGTAGCGTACCAATATAAAGTGAACCTGCAAATAACTTTTGATCATTTTTATATCTTTACTTATATTTCACTATTGAATATTGAATTTCCTTTTGTATTGAGGTTGCAAAAAATTAACGCGCGGGCATCATAAGCTAGGTACTAGATAATTAACTATTCGGTCTGACACTAAAAAAAACTGTCGTCACGTTTTAATCAAGCTAATAATGCAAGTATATTTTATTGACTTTTTTTTTATTCGAATTAGTGATATTTGTGCATTTAGTGAAAGTCGTGACAGACTAATGAAGAGAGATAGTTTTTATATGAATACTAGAAATCAATTTTCTAAATACAGTAATATTAACTTTGATTACCTTTAGAACAACAAGTTCTATAACTGTGTTATTTTTTTTTTTTGGTTCATTAAAAATACTAAACTCAAAGTTAAATATTCATTGTAAATTAATAGGATAGTCAATTTTATAACGTCTAATTATTCTTCTTGTAAACTTTTTTTATTTAATTTGAACGGAATTAGATTAAGTTACGTTGTATAATAGTTTTATTGTGTGGAATCGCCCCATATCCGACTAATTATAGTCATAATTAACTATTGGAATATGACATCATATTAATGTAAGATGGACCAGTTTCATTAATCAAATCCTAACGCACCCTATTTGACGGCCTCCCGTCATATATTTTGGAAGTTGAATAAGGCATAATACATGGTATTTTAAAAGCATTTGCATAATTAGGTGAATTTTATTGCTTTATTGAATTAGGGCCGATGTCAGGCTCAAAATTGAAAACAGCGGGGTATCTGTGTTGTTAATTTTGTTTATAGCTTGTATTATGGTCATATTCGAATGTTATAACCCATATCTCAAGTTCTATAAACGTTGTTAGATGGACAACAATAGTGTATTTATGTTATTGATCTTGATTTTATTAGCTTTTATGTAGGAATGTATGGCCGGCTTTATGATTTTTAAACTCGGCTCTGCGTGTGTCTTTTAATTTTATATCGTTCGCTCATGAGTCGTATAAGATACGGCAAATATTTTATTGCCGTCGTAATGTTGTCTGATTTGCATGTTGTTTAATTTTTAATTATAAAGTCGTTATAGTAATTTTTCTGTCTTAATCAAGTAGATCCTGTTTTCAAAGCTATTTTAATCACCTATCCAAGAGCTATGAATTCATGCTATAATAATTATTTACTGAAAATATAAATTATATTATTTAAACTAGTAAAGTAATAAATTAAAAATTCATTTTTTTTTTTTTTTATTATATCAAAGGAGGCAAACGAACTGGTGGGTCACGTGATGTTAAGTGATCACCACCGTCCATAGACACTAGCGACATCAGGGACGTTGCAAGTGTGTTGCCAGCCTGTATATAGGAGAAGGGGGAGGGGAAGGAAAGGGAAAGAAGGAAAGAGGAAAGGACGTGGGCCTCCGGCTCTCTCACTGACCGAACGAAACACAACAATGCAAGCACTGTTGTTTCACGTCGGTTATCTGTGAGAGGGGTGGTACTACCCCGGAGGAGCCGACCCATTCATGCTGAAACCAAAAATAGCTTCATCGGGGCTCTACCACCTACAAAGTTATATTTTACATCAATAGGGTTTGTTTCTTTTTTATATGTATTTTTTTTAATTTATAAAATACACGAACAATGGGATTATAGTCCAGTAGCCGCAGTTATCTATTCTATCAGTCAGTCTATTCAGTTACCTATTATCTACAACATTAAAATACAGTTTTCAAGAAATATCAATTTAAGTATTTGGCGAGACTTTAAAACTACCATGTAAATTGTATTTTATTTTTTATTAATATATTTGCGTTATCCCACTCTACATTGTATTAAATTAGTAACATTTTTTTTTCTCGAACTGACTCGAATTCATATATGTTTGAGTTGTCGAGACGTATATGTGTACCAAGCATATACACCTCGACAACTCCTCCATATATTTTATCGAAAAATTGGGAGTTTTTCAGTTCGATAAGGGAAAAAAAGTAAACCCTTCCACCAAAATGTGTAGCGTGTAGGCGTGCACGTGGGTGGGGGTGATCGTGTAGTGTTGTAGCAGTGATGTATGGATGTGTCACCGTATCGCGCAAGCAACGCACTCAAGGGCTCCCTACCGAGGGATCGAACCTAGGCTTGAGCCGCTGCCGTGAGAGGCCTAATCGGGTGTGCGGGAGCGAAGTTAACCCCTAGACCGCGGTGGCGCGATCTGTGGTTACGCGGGCGTGGGCGTGAGCACGCTCTGTTTCGAGAGACAGGCTGGTACTGATCGTTCGCTGACGTGATATCATCGGCAGGATCGGCAAAAATGAGTCGCGGACATCTTCTATATCGCCCAGCGTTGGGTACGGGTTCGTAGTTTGCGGCGGATACCACTAACGGACTGGGATGATTCGTGGCTCGCTCGAAATAGCTACTCGTAAGTGATTTAATATACGCCCAGATGGACGGCATCTCCAGGTCCCTGTGGAGATCCGCCTTCCGGACGTACCAAGGAGCACCGGTGATTTTACGCACAACCCGGGTCTGCAATACCTGAAGTTTTTCGAGATTCGCGTGGATGAAGACCGGACAAATTTAGTAACATTTTGAGTAATACAGTTTACTTATGTAGAGTATAGAATAATCAGCAGTAATGACGACTTCATAATATCTTTCTGGAAAGTTAATTGATAGGTGACTAGTTTTCTTGATTTCTGAAGTTACCAGGAGACACTTTATAATAATAAACATTTTGATTATAGCGGTAATATCTTATAATATTGAGAATTGGTTGTTAAAGCAAATAAAAATCAAGTTCCGTATCTAATGCAGTATTATCCTTTAATATTTCTACAATAATTTAATAGAGTAGTATACATTCTCAGAAAAAGACTGTAAGTATAATGTGACTATATTATTATAAATTTTAATGAATTATTAATGTTTAAAAAAATAAATGTAGTGATAAGGACTGCCTACAAAAGTGAAATCTCAAAACAATGAACTTTAAACTGTGTTCTCTTCTGAATTTATAAATTAGTTATAATGTGAATTATTTCAATTTCATAATTTGTAAATTGAAATTATTATCATTAGTCTCTCTTCTACATCTATTGGCATTCCTAATTATATACTTTTTTACACAGTATATTAGTTCATCAAACATATTATGATGCGCTGCACAATATCACCACAAATACACAATTAAATAAAATATTAAAAGTACACCAGTTTTTATAATACGCGTCGCTAGTCTAACTCAAGCCACGCAAATGTAATACGGTCGGTCATGCTTACTAGCAAGTCATGACGCAAAATTATAAATTTATCTCCTGCCATAAAAATACCGCACAACGCGCCTAAAAAAATTTCACTTCACTAATGTCTTTATAGGCACAAAAAATATAATGTTTTTCTTTATTAGAAATTAATAGATAAGTATTTCAATTTGGTGTTAACAACAATATATATACTTAATACTTTTAGATGTTTTCGTATGACAACTGTAGTAGCTAATTAATTGATTACATTAAAAACTCACTATTTCATAAGTTTACGATCTTCTAATGCTGTGTTTAATTCATTTTCGAGTTTGGTTTAACCAATTTTTATTCTTATGGAGTAAAATGACACAAATATCATACTTAAAATTATTTCACTTTTGCAACATACCTCTCCATTACGAGCTTGTAACGCTGTATTCAATTTGTTTTAGAGTTTGGTTTAACCAATTTTTATTTTATTCAGTAAATTTTGTCTCATACTTAAAATTATTTCATTTTTGCAACATATCTCTTCGTAACGACCTTCTAATGCTGTGTTCTATTTGTTTTCGAGTTTGGTTTAACTAATTTTTATTTAGTAAATTTTGTCTCATACTTAAAATTATTTCTCTTTTGCAACATACCTCTCTATATAACACTTAATGTTGCCACGTTCTGTAATTTAAATTCCTGGAGTTTATTCATTGCATTACTAATTTATCCACCAGTACATTGATTAAGTCGAGATTGGGTAATTATAGCCCATATACAACTTGTTGATATCTTTATAGCTCTTTGAAGTGATCTTGCGTCTTTTGCCACAGTGTTCACTAAATTGAGTTCTCACATCACAATGGGCTACGGAATGAGTGATTTCAAGCATTTTTTTCCTAAAGGGTTGGCCGATCTCAATTTAATTTATGTTACCAGCCGTATTGAGCTATCGGGTTTTCGCTTGGCTATTGATAAAGTGTGTATCCGATAGAAGGTCAAAGATCTTTTAGAGTTGGTTGAAATAAAACCCTCGCGATGACTTGCGGATGCCTCCGGAACGCGAGCAGCATTGTTGATTGTATTAAACTTAATTAGATCTTAATTAACATTCTGGTTTTTCATTACACGCTACACGGAGCTACCAGTAGGTAATAGGAAAGTAGATTTATATCCTCATCGCATTTGTATCGTGCTCATTATTTAATACTTGGATGTAATTATTACTGATTCTGTTTGCGATTGCAGTAATGAATATTATATTTTAAATGATTTATTTGCATCAATAATTGTAAGATGAAAATTTATTTACTTTTCTCATTGAAGTAATTAAATGGGCATTTTTTTTTTCTCGATCAGACGACGCTATTGACTCAGCAAGGTCTTAACAGCTTCACCTGACTACGGAATGGGCAGGACAAAACATAAGCACCATACCGTTTGCCCCACGATACGAAAATACACATCTCATATAGCGTAGTTGTTGTAAAAATCTTATTTTTTTAAAACGTTACCAATGTTATCTATACTAATATTATAAAGAGGTAAAGTTTGTGAGGTTTTAGGGGTAATCTCAGGGACTACTTATTTATATCAAAGGAGGCAAACGAAGGGGGAGAGGGAGAGGAGATGGGATGGGAGGCGAGTGGGTCTCCAGCGCTCTCACTGACCGAACGAAACGCAACAGTTCAAGAACTGCTACTTCACGTCGGTTTTCTGTGAGAGTGTGATACTACCCCGGATGGTCCGATCCATTTATGCTGAAACCAGTAATAGCTTCATCGTGGCTCTACCCCCTACAAAAAAACCACCTGTTTCGATCTGAAAAATTCTTTCAATTTATTAAGGAAGGCTATAGGCTTTATATCATTACGTTAAGACCAATAGGAGCGGAGCACCAATAAAGAATGTTTCAAAATCGGGTATTTTTTCCTTTTGAGAGCTTTTGCTGCGTGTTAGTATTAGCCCAAAGTAACTATTCCCCGCGAACGAAGTTGCAGGGAGAAGCTAGTATTCAATAAAGCTATTAGGATAATATTTTGATGGACCAAGCATCTAAGAAATAAAATCAAAAACCTTTTACCGAAATCTATCTAACTATTTTTTGCATGATATGCGCATAACGGCAGACTTCTATAATTTCATTTATAGTTATAGATATTTCTATATTACTATTAGAAAAAATGTTGCTATTGTATTATCTGTGTATTTTTACATAGCTCTTATACTTCCTTCAATTTAATGCGACTCTAGTGCCACTGCAACTTATCGATCATTTCTACATTTTACCTCAACATTCTTGAGCATTTTTTATCTTTTTGTCATTCTTTCATTTACGTATTTTCTATATTTCGAAATACAATAAGCCTAATCTATCTAATATCTTCACATGAGCAATTCTTGTATATTTTATATTTGTATATATTCACAATCTCGGAAACGGCGTCATCGATTTCCGTGAAACTTAGTATGTAGGTAGTTTCGGGGACGAAAAATCTAGCTTGATTTTATTCATAGAAAACCTTTTCTAGCTGAAATTTCAGGCAATGAAAAAATATAGTTAGAGTATGAAGGTAAACTTCACCGCCAATGTCAAAACAAAAATAGCTCATTTGAAAATGGGTTGCTTTGAAAATCCGTGTAACCCCTGTTCGAATCCGAGAGTATATATATATTTTTTTTGTAAGGGAAACCTAACAGTTTATTTTAATCAAAAAATTATAATTACAAGAGAGATATCTGATAGATACGTGAAAAAAAGCTAATTTTGTGAAGCAAACCTAACAGTTTATTTTAATTTAAAAATGTTTTGTAAAGAACCGAGCTAGGCTCGGTCGCCTAGGTATTTTTACTTAAAGAAATAAATTGAGAATCAAAAATAATACACGAAAGATTATCCTTCTTATGGCAATCCCATATATTGTATGTATTATATGTAAGCATTAGACACAAAGTTAGAAAGTGGGAATAAATTAGAACGACTGACACCAAATAATCATCCTACTTATGCTAATACAGCTGAACAAAAGAATAATTAGTTATAATATACAAAAACAACAATGTCGAGTGATTATACAACTATGTAATTTATTCTTAGGGATTTAAGGTACAATAGAATTTTGTGATTGGTATAGTAAAATTGTAAATTTCAATGAAAAATAAGGAATGCGGTTGAATTTTGAACCTAATGTGATAGAGTAAGAGGATGTTGTAGTTATCGAGTAGCAGACAGACATCAGTCAAGGGACGCGTGAGTCAGACACTAGCAACTCTTATCTGAAGCTCAAGCGATATAATCCGAGACGCCATTAACACTTAACTCCCTACGTTAATGGACAAAAACGCTTAATCCTCCAATTCTTAGAGTTCTTCGATAAACTGCAAAATGGGGATAAACGAGTTTTAGTAAATATTTTTACTATATTTACGGGCTTACGAAAAAGTTTGTAGAATTGCCTCAAAATTAATAACTTTGTGTGAAAGGTAATTAATACTTTGCAAACTTTACTTTCTGTACTTACAGGTAACAACACTTTGTTATGTAAGAGTTTCGCCTTTTTTCAATATATATTTTCGTATAAGAAATAAATATTTCCACAAATGTAGGTATTATTAAAGATTCAGAATTATTGTTTTTGTAATATATTTTAAAATCAGGTTATATTGTAGTCCTTAGCAATTCAGTAGTCAAAATATGTAAAAAATGCAATAGATTTTATTAAATAAGGAAAAAACTGAAGTAATTGAATAAAGCTAGTAGATGATAGAAAATGCAGTCAAGGTAATGTATGATCATTTGCATAAAGTCATATATTAGGACTTTTGCAATGTATTAGTTATTTAATTAATTATGAAACTATGACCTATGCATTTATTTTCATTATAAATCCTATTTAATTATTTGAATATGATAAAAAACGTCATACAAAAAATATTCAAGAATTGCACAAGCGGAGAGTAACTTGAAAAAAAAAACCTTTATGTAATTTTTTTTTTCATAAGTCGAATAATACAACACTAAAGAATAAAAATGACAAGTAGACACTCACTTTTTTTAAATATTACTACTAATGTGAAATGATAATATAGAAATTCTTAAGGCACCGTGTTAGTCCGTAAGGATCTGATAATCCTATAACAGCATTATTCTTTCACTTAACATTGACTAATGCTTGGAAATGTAATCTTATCTTAATCCTTTATAGAGAATTTTATAATATTAGTTCATCGATTTGTTCACTGCATCTTATACGTTATAAGTTTTTTCTTATCTACTTAGTACAAATGAGTTTTTAATGAATCTATTCAAATAAAAATAATCTATATTAATACTATAGATGCGAAAATAGCTTTATCCGTTTATCTATTAATTACAATTTTACGACTAAACCTGCTACCGATCGTATTAAAATGTTTCTTTTAAAGAGAGTTGAAGTTATCCAACTTTCCCTTCTTGCTTCTTCTATTAAAATTATGTTAGTTTCACAAACAACTTTAATTGTGATACCATAATAATAATTGTATAAATGTATAATTTGAAATTTAATGAATATGTAACACATGCACCATCATAAATTCATAACTGGATTAGAACCTTTCCATGCGACTGAATAATTTTTTAAAGAAGTAAGCTGTAATTCTATCTACATAAGTTTCAAATTTACACGAACAATATTTACTGTCACAGTAGTGGCTGCATAAAGTGATCATAAAACATCATTAGCTATTTGAAAAACATACTCATTGCATTCGGTATAGTCTGGTGTAACAACTTTTTGCATTACAGTGCATCGTAATACCGATTGTATTAAATTACAGCTGTCTTTACAAATATTTATTGCTGGTGTATTAATTGAAACTCCATAGTCTATAGTGTGGAACCGTCCGACACCGTGTTGCCCTAGTAATTGAATTATTAATCACTTTACCCTAAAACGGATAATTAATTCCACACATTTTCTTTTGCTCGCACCTTTGACGTAAACTACAGTATAAGCATTTGGAAATCGTCGTGTAATAAACATAATTTTCATAATATAAACTATTTTTATTTTAAGCTTTTTGGTATTTAACACTATCCGTCTCGTTCTGTCTTATAATAGTGTACTGCGTGTTAAAAAAGAACGCCTTGAGATGATAATCGTGCCGTATGATTTTTGTTCTGATTTGATTTCTACCACACTTATTTCCATACTTGATAATAAAAGTTTTCCATTAAAACCGTATAATTTGATATTTGAGACAATTAAAAAAGTAATTACGAACTTCAATATAGATATATAATATAATTTATAAATCCTCACTGGAACACATATTAAGTTATAGTACATGAAAGACCGAGCCTAGCTCGGCTCTTTAAAAAACATCTTTAATTTAGAATAAACTGTTAGGTTCGCCTAACAAAATTAGTATTTTTCACAAAAAATAAAGAAAAAAATAAAAAAAGATATCTCTTTTAATGTATTCGAACTGGGGTTAGACTGATTTTCGAAGCAGCCGATTTCCATATGAGCTACTTTGGTTTGACAGAGACTGCAAAATTTACCTTTATATCCTAGGTATATTTTTTCATTGCCTAAAAACTCAGATAAAAAATATTTTCCATGAATGAAATCTAGTTAGATCGATGTATCGTCCGCGAAATCACCTGCATACTAAGTTTCACGGAAATCGTCTACACCGATTCCGATATTCTGAATATATAACAATATAAAAATATACAAGAATTGCTTATTTAAAAGTATTAGATTTGTCTTCTAGATGTTTTCCTATTATGTGCTGAAATTGTTTTAGTGGAATAAAGATCAGATAATCATAAACATATTTATTGTATCCCATTGATCTTCAATTATCTTAGATCTAGATGAAAGCAATTATACAGACATGTCTGTTAAAAATTATGTTCTTTACGAGGTGAGGAAAACATTATAATGGTCTACCCATTATAAGCAATTTAACCTCTTGCTGTAGGAATAAAACTTCTAAATAACTTACAATAGAACATTTTAAGGGTTGAAGGAATTAAACCATATGGGCGAAGACCTTCTCGTGGGATGCGTTTGATAGTCTTTATTATTTTGATGATCATGCAATAGAGGTATAATAAATAATCGCATCATTTGGTACCAATCAGTTCAAAACAAGATGGTATTTAACGTAGAGGGTCACGAACTCTACAATAGAATAACGGCTATTGAAAAGTAGCACAATTCGGCTATTGACATTATACTTCGTGAAGTTTGTTTTCTAAATGAACCTAATTTCAATCTAGTAATTGAAATTAGTATGATTATTAAGTATTACTGTGAATCTGTCAGACGCTCATATTTGTTAAGAACCTAAAGAAAGTATTATCCCAAAATATGAAAATGCCCTACAAATTTCTTTACATGTTACCATTTTCAATTTAAATCAAAACGGTATAAATATCGTGAAATGAAAGTTAGTTTTCCTAAAAATCGGATGGTAATAGAGCAAAAAGTCAAGGTTTATTTAGTACGGGCAAACGAACTCGGGTCCGCTATCTTGGATGTAAAAACTTCGGTCCAACAAATGCGTCGATTACTCGCTCTGCAGAGTCAATCAGTGGCTAATATTTACAATATCCAGTGAAATCAGTGGACCGTTGAGATCTGCTTCTTGATTGCTTTATTTAATTTACACAATTTTTTTTCTACCATAATTCTTAAAGAGTAAATGTTGGACCGTTCAGTCGACTAATTTGTTTTTTTCGCCAAGCCCTGGATATTGAGTTTCACTGCATTACGTTTACGTTCTAATTTATTAAAGTGGGAAAATTTAATTTCAATACGATTGTCTTTATAAATGTTATAGTTTCTTAATTATTTGCGGTTAATATTTCGTAACTCTTAAAATGGTTGAAATCATTATAAGAAAATATTATAAAAAAAGAGTATTAATTGCAGTGAAGTGTTAAATAAAGTCTTAATCAGTTTTAACAGAATTATCTTAAATTTTAACCAATGTTAGTCTACTGCTAGATGTAGTAACTGTATGGCAAATATATAATGCAGAGACTATTAAGCTAATGACAAAGAACATTGAAAGGTTCCTGGTAAAAAGTAGATACTTAGAATTTAACATAGTGACGCTTTAGGCCTTAAAAGAGCTATAGCTTCCGTTGGTCAACTTCACTGTACGAAAGAAGAAAACATGAACGAACGAAAGAGTACCTATACTTAATATAAAAAGAGACCAAAATCAAGTCTTTTCAGCGATTTCTAAAATAGTTTTGTTTATAACGGACTTACTTGTTAAATGTGGATTATCTCTTGGCTGTATTTTATATTTTCACATTGTTGTCTTGTATTTCCACTGTATATTCTTACCAAATTTACCATTTACCAATTTTAAATGATCTCTGTTAAATGCTATCACTACGCCCTGTATAGCTTAGATAATAATACTCCGAGACTACTCTATTTGATCATAAAGGGCTCATCAGAATCGCTCTACCCGTTACAGAGACTATCCCTAATACAGGAAAGTGACTTTCATTTAGAGTTACATTAAAACATGAGAGATCTCACTTCTCTTGTTGTAAATGCAGAATATTAATTATTCTGCAATCCATGACCACTTTTACTTTTAAAGTTGCATTTGCATATGATTAGGTATTTGTACCTCATTTGAACGTAGTAACAACTATTGGGGCAAAACACATTTAAAACTGCATAACAACTGTAGAAACTGTCACTACTTATCTCGGGTTACACGAGTCCTTTTGTTACCTTATTACATTAATATTGTTACCATAAGCACAAAAATAAGTTAAAAGGGGTAAACGCAAAGTATTACGATTAATGGCGCGTGCGACAGATGCGCGTGCGCAGGTGGTACTGTGGTTACGCATCACAGGCTTGCGGGAAGTGACCGCTACCATTAGCGGATTCGAATCTGTGTAATGCCTATTGATTTACAGCAAATTGTATTAACGTTTTATTTCCTCATAAATTAAATCATAGCGGTATTTTTGGCAGGAGATAGACTTATGATTTCACGTCACGACATGTTTGTAAGCATGACCGATAGTATAGCACTTGTGTGGCTGACGTTGGACTAGCATAGCATAGAAATCGTGCAGCTATAGATATCACTACCTACATATTATTAAAAAAAAGTACTCGGCCAGGTCTGTGTCTGTTCGCGTTAAACTCAAAAGCAACTGAATGAACTTTCATGCGATTTTCAACAGTAGAGAAAGTGATTTACGAGGAAGGTTTAGGTATATTTGACAAGTTTATATTCACTAGTAGCCGCCCATCGGTCGACATTAGACCATAGTTCATTGACTTTTTAAACTTTGAAATTTAGTAAGATTATTTTATCAAAGAGTATATATACTTCTATAATCAAAGGTTTTCATTATGGCTACTCAGCTATTTGCCATTTGCCATGATCTTTAAATAAACAAAAAAGAAAATTGTAAATGAAAATTGAAATTAATTATAAATTTTAAACAAAAAACAGACGGTAAAGCTCTGAAATTCTAAGTAAACATAACTTTACGAAAATAAAGGAATTTATCGCAACCCATGACACAATTTCCAATTAATTTTGCACGGAACCATTAGTGGGTGGTATTTCTGGGTGATATTAAATTAAATGTAGTCTGTTAATTATGAGAAATAGTGATATGCCCAGTATCATCTTTTGAAAAAGTAATGGATACACAATAAAATCAAACGATGAATCCAAAAAAAAAAGGTTTTAATACTACGATTAACTTTTGAAAATAAATTAATTTTTGTTGCTACATCAGGTTGAACTGCATCATTGTAACCGCGGAGGTCTAAGTCATGCATTACTTTTATTATGAACAAAATTCTTACTTTGATTACACAAAGTATTATTTGGCTCATTTTTTATTTAATGATCATTTGAAGTGATTTCACTATAAAAATAATAAACATTATAATATTCAATTTGACTTTGGTAATATTACTTTACTCTTATGACAACATGAAGCCAAGAGACATGAAGTAAAATCACTCCTGTCACCTAAAAATGTTGACATCCAATAAAACCAAAGAGAATAATTATTATTTCAGTGGTTCCATAAATATACTAACGATAAGTTGTTTATCCATTAATTATAAATGTATATGTTATGAATTTACATATTATATTATTGTAAAATTAACCCACAATTTGACCAATTGATTTCAAAGGGCATATAAGGCATGCAACGTCATTCATGTTAAAACTATTATATTATTATAAAATTAACCTGTAATTGGATCAGTTACATTCAAAGAGCAAGTACGGTATGAAAAAGGATAATTGAAACGTAAGAGTAAACAAGTACATACAGTCGAGCATAGCAACCTCCTTCGCAACCTTTTTTGAAGTACGTTACTGACGGCTACCAAAATATCTTTTTCATTTACATGAGTGTATATGTTGTGTAAAATTCAAGCAATAGTGTGAGTAATACATATTTACTTAATTTAGTATACTTCTAATGCATTTAATATAAAATAATTAGCTTTCTGCACTTTTTCGCTATATAAACTTTAACTATGCCAATTTTCAAGTTCAACCGTTCACGCAAATCGCTTAAAAAGGGGTACAAAGTTTTTGCTTCACGTATTAATATATATGATTATCTAGGTGGGATGACGTTCACCGGGAACATAAGATAATTATAAACTATACAAATGCTAATTGTTCGGAGTGTCAATAGACGTGAAAACAAGACTAATGATAATAATTTCATTTCACAAATCATGAAGTATAGATAATTCACATATATTGAATTCAAAACAGAACACAAATTTTCTATTGTATTGAGTTTTCACATCAGTCAGCAGTCTGAATGACCGCCTCGACTTTTGTTTATAAAAGGTTTCTAATATGTCCTTTTCTGTACTTCTGACAACATATATGCAAAATTTCATGAAACTCGCTTCACTAATTTGGGCGTAACCAACAAATAAACCCATTTTCGTTTTGTATGATATCAATAAGGATTCAAATAAACACACAGCTACCATACAAATATGAATTTATAAACTGAAAAACAAATAAAGATATTTTTATTTTAATTAAAGTGTTTTTTAAACCACGAGTCTGCGCGGATCGGCACAACGATTATACACACTTTAATTACCACTAAAACGTAATTAAGTACTCGGTTAATAGGATCTCTCTAGTTAATTAACTGTGCTAATTGTTTCTTCGGTAAAACTAATTGGTTTAGTTAACGGGTTAAGAAAATATATATGTACTGAAGCAATTTCAGAGTATCATGTTGTTTTTATTATTTACATTAATTGCCGACTTACGTGAATGTTTATTTTTAATTCTCATTTAGATGCTTATTTATTTTAATTAGATAGAAAAAAATAAATGCCTTTATTATGGTTTCTAACCGTGTCTTTAGTTTTTGTGTAATCATTGATTATAACATAAAATTTTTATATCTTCCTTTACATAAACAGGCAGAGGAAAAACAATTAAGTATAATTTACTCCTGTTTTCCTCAATCGATTTTATTTATTATTTTTTGTTTAGTAGACATTGACAAGATTTTGAGATTCGAGATTTAAAAAAACCATGAGAATATATCGTTTCTTCCACGAAAAGAAAATTAAAAAAAAAAATTGTCAAATTTAGGACACTAAACGATGAGAGGCATACACAAATATAGTAATTTGATACATTGCTATTTAATTCCAAATTCATGGTGGCCTATATTATAGAAACTAAATAATTGATAACCTCGCAGATGGAATTTCGCTCTGTTAATAAATAAGATAATTACATTATTGCTATTGTATATGAGCCGAATACATTCGTATTCAGATAATATAGTGCCATCTCCATATATGGTAAGTTACCAGTATATACTCATCCACCAGTACTAATGACTTGCATTACCACAAAATTTTGAATAAAAAGCGCTATATTGTCGGACATTGTCAGAGCTCTAATAATCAGCTGTACATTTTTTTTTTGTATAGAAACGCATTTTTTAAAGTGAATCACTCACATAGATGAAATTAAGTACTAAAACTTTATCTATATACAAAATTTAATCATAATCGTTAGGGCTGTTTCAGAGTTACACAGAATAAATTTATGTACGTATACATGAACTTGCTTCTGTTAGCTCTAATACAATTGTATTAGTCTATTACAAATATGTAAGCATTGAATCAGGCGAACACTCTCTTCAATAGTAGGATACACGTCCATTGTGTGTCTTATAATAAAAAAATTACCAGATTAGGCCCCCCTCGGCATCGGCTCAAGCCTAGGTCCGTTCCCTCGGCGTGGAGCCCTTGAGTGCGCTGCTCGCGCGATACAGTGACACAAAATCTTACATCACTGCAACAACATTACAGACATCACCCCCACGCATGTGCACGCATACATGCTTACACATGAAAGTGGAAGGGTTTTGTTTCTTTCCCTTATCGAACTGAAATAGTTTGGAAAATTATCCGATACGAAATATATATAGAAGTTGTTGAGGTATATGTATGCTTGGTACACTATATGCTCCAACAACTCATATATGTATGAATAGTTAGCTTAGGTTAGCTCAGATAGGTCGCGAATTGCACATATCAGGCAACAGCCCAAACCGAGGTGTGCCGTGCACCCTTGAGCTAGTTGTCAAATAAAATCGGCTGAGTGCCTTATGCGCTCGCTATAGTAGTCCGGTAAAGCTGCTAAGACCTTGCTGGGTCAATAGGCGTAGTCAGTTCGAAAAAAAAAACTTATAATAATAGGATATATTTTACCCGCGTTTTCACTTACGGAAGTAGGAAAGAGTTAACATTTGCAGGCCGAATTCGATTCGATTAACGAAAACTTTTCTAAGTATCTTATCTATAACACTGAAACCTCTGTAAATCGAAGGTGTAAGTGTATATATAGTAAGTAAAAATGCAGTAGTGTATTGTCTCGATTAAGGACAAATGGAAAATAATGTTTCTTATTGTTGCAGATATCAATTAATTTAATAATAATGGGTGTATCAGAAACCCACGGCAACCAAGACCTACCTCCGATGGAGCCCGAGCGACCCGGCTCCTGCAGCGGACTTGACGACGAGGACCTGCCCAGGAGGAAGCAAAGGCGATATAGAACCACATTCACGAGCTATCAACTCGATGAGCTGGAAAAAGCTTTTGGAAGAACGCATTACCCTGATGTTTTTACCAGGTAAAGAAAGAAACAAATATTTATTTGACACTAGATGACCCGGTGTACTTCTTATCACCTATCTTAACAAAATGTAAACTCTGTCATCGCTAAAATAGCTGAAAATTTTGATCGGTAATGTCAGACTTTGCCATTTTCATAGGTTGTTACACAAAATGTCAATAAAAAATTATATCAAATGTCTTTGTAAAGATAACGTGAGTCTAATAGTGTTTCGAAAAAAAATCCAAATAGTTTCAACATTATTAAGTACCTAGTAATGTATTGCCCGTTTCGCAAAATGTGGATGGAGCGGTAGGATAACCTAAGTACATGTCCCAGTTCTCGCAACTATCTCGCAACAAAATATTCTCGAGTTTTAGCGAGACTAACGAACAGCAATTGATTTTTATATATATAGATTTACATCACATTTTTTTTTTTTTATTAAAGCACGACAAAGTGACTGCACTATGCCTGATGGTAAGCATAGTACAATCCAAGAACAGTGGCGACCACCGCGAGACAGATCATCCATCGTCGGTCGCCACTGTCATGCCGGCCATAATGACGAAAGTCAGCCGGTACTGGATATGCACAGGCTGATCCCGAAACGCGACGCGCAAAAGCGAGTCACTATGACGGGCTTTTTCACCATATATATGGTGGTTGCGACCCAGTCGGGCTGTATATCTCTACCACCCCGCTATCGCCATTGCCTCGTTTGTTGATCAGCAGGGTGCACCACGTGCAGGTGAGGTTGGCTTGGGTGTCTCAAGTCTTAAGATGTTACTCGACACTCCTTACACCCCAAGACCATATACAAATTTACATTACCCCATTTACAAATATATATGCAAAAAAATTCAGAAGAGATAACTAAGTATTGCAAGGAGTCAAAAAGTCTTTGTCTCAGCATAAGCCTGCAGACTTGCAGATGCAAGCCTTGGAGCGTTGTTTTTCTGACAACACCTGCTGTATACTCAGACAAATGGACGAATTTTTTTTTTTTCAACTTTATTTTTGGCAATCAATCCTTCAGATTATTACTGCCATTGTCGAGTAATCAATAATATTACAAGTGTCGTATGATCATTATAATATCAAGCGTCGTGTCAATCAATATTCTAACAAGATGGTGGGTCTCCTGCTAGAACCCTCCAGGGTGTTTTTGTGGCACCTCAGAATTTCATGCTCCGTGGTATTATCCTCCATTCACTCCACTTATGCACAATAAACTAACCATATTACATAAAAAACCACCAACTTTACACAATATAGAGTCAAGTAACACAAGATTATGAATAAAATATAAAATCCACTACATGACAGACTGAAATCCCGCCAAAAACTCCGGACGAAATTATACTATAATTTCTTATTAAAATGTTAACTGATAGGTATATGCAAGTTATTATATAACCCAGTACTGCTTATATTCAATACTTAATCTACGAAGTTACATATAACATTTCACGGTAGGCTTATTTGTAATGATTATATTCTTAATATAGTAAATTAACAACGTAGTACCTGGACGACTGAGCCCAGCTCGGTTCTTAAAAAACATTTTTAAATTAACATAAGCTGTTACGTTTGCCTCACAAAATTAGCATTTTTTTTTTTACAAAAAAAAGATTTTGCTGTCACTCGGATTCAAACTGGGGTAAGACGGAATTTCGAACCAGCCGATTTCCATCTGAGCTATTTTTGTTTTGACAGCGGCGGCGAAATATACCTTTATATTCTAGCTATATTTTTTCATTGCCTGAAAACTCAGATAAAAAGTTTTCTGTGAATGAAATCTAGCTAGATCGATTTATCGTCCCCGAAACCACCTACATACTAAGTTTCACGAAAATCACTGACGCCGTTTCCGAGATCCTGAATATATAACAATATAAAAAAAAATACAAGAATTGCTTGTTTAAAGATACTAGATAGACCTGAAAAATACATGTTTTTAACTAATCAATATTTCACTGCAGGCAATGACTTTTACATTTAAATACTTTTAGGATGTAAAAAAGACAAAACTACATTTTATTTATCAATAAATATGAGAGTTTGAGGGTCCCTTATTATCAGGTGCGACTTATTTATATAATTTAAAGTTAAACTCGAAATAAATAAAATACATGTAAGTATAAGGTTACAGTAAACTACTACTATTATTTAGACATATTGAAGAACTTCAAAGTCGTCTATATTAATTAAAAATATATATTTGTTTCAGAGAAGAACTAGCGTTGAAGATAGGCTTAACTGAAGCCAGAATTCAGGTAATTAAATTTCGTTTTCTATCAAACACATTACAAATCATTTATAATATAATTTTTAATATAAACAAGTAAGCCATAATTACAGATAAAGCGTCCACATAAAATAAACTAAATGAAATGTAACGGATATTGAAATATAAGAAGGGTTGTTGTCTGAATCTGAATTGTCTGAGAAATCTTACATAATCAAATATATCAAACAAATAAAGTAAGAAACGGAGAAACTTTATAATAGTTACATAGTCCCAAAGCATGTTACCGATTTGCCGGACTGTAAGTTAAAGCGCCTCGTCAAGCGCGATTAGGTGTCCAAAGGGTAAATCAATATATGAACAATGGTGATGTTGGAATTGACTCTTCTCTCTGTGCATTCACTAGAACCGGTTTTAACGTTAGTGCATTTTAAATATAAATGTTAAAAATATAAACCCGAAACTCTTGCTGGTTCTTCTCGATGGATGAGTTGTTTGTTAGAGGTGCCTTTTAGGGCCTTTTTTTATTAACGTGGGAAAATCCTTTATGAATACACCACCATCTCGGGGGAGAAGATGAGTTCTGTCCGACGCGCTCGGACTAAAACCCCACGGTATACCGTCCGACTGTGTTGTTGGGGCGGCAAGGGATCGAACTACACTCTTCCCCTTTGATAGCCGCCCCAACGGTCAGCACGGCGGGCCATTTTAGGGCCTAAATTGAACAAAGTAATTTTGATTTCATTTTATTTTAATAGAAAAGAATCAAGAAATAGAAATTGAGCAACCGTATTAAATTATAGACCTGATCGAATATCCTTCTGATTTATCTCGATAAATGCATTGTTTTCCGAACCGGTGGTAGACTTAATGCTCATAAGCGCCTTCTTAGGGCCTAAATTGAATGAATATTTTTGATTCCATTTGATTGAAAAAAAGACTCCACGAAAGGAAATTGAGCAATCGTATTACGTATAACATTAATTATCCACAATGTTAATCAAAATGCGATTGGGGTAATAAAAATAAACGCATTGTAGATGGTCGGAGCGACAAAAAGTCGCACGTCGGACCCCCGCTGTCGTACGATCGGTCGCCTACTCACTACCCACGGTCACACTGATCACTGCTTAACTTTTACACATTCCATTACCTATTAATATACCTTATTACATTAATATGTCGTTACTATATTAGATTTTATCTGTTATGTGTCAAAATCTTACCAGTCGAGACTTGCTACTTTGTTAATCGTTTTTTTTCTCATTAATACAAGCGATGAAATGAAACATGCATGATTAAATTAACATTAATGCTATAACCTCGATGAATGCAACTTCGAGGGTGACACTAAAAAATCGAGTCATAGAGGTTTCGACTTAAAGAGATTTTTGTGGGTAAATGTTCGACTTGCAGAAATTTACATTTTCTCTTAACAAAATCTTCTTATAGAGGTATTATTCAAATTATTTGTAAGTGCTCATATTATAGGCAATTTTCTTAGAGTTAGCAATAACTTATCTATTCTTCGAACTATACAAATTGTAAAATGATTATCATCTTACTGTATAGGTAATAGAATCAAACAGTAATATACAGACGAAAGCATATACTGTGCTTAATAACTTGTAAGGAAATACTGATAATTTCTACTCTTACTAGGATTAAATTGAAAGCAGTGGAGATTTTGGCGTTTGAAAGGAAAGAAACAATGGTGATATAATTTTTTAAAACATTCCAATTGTCTAATTTCCTCTTACCGAAGTTCGACTTAACGAGGTTCGTATTATCGAGGTTATACTGTATATGTAATAAGATCTGAACATTTTCGAGATTCAAATGTATGATTTATCGACAATATATGCATTGCAAAGTAGGCACGTAAAAATATGAATACCTCAGTAATTACATATATCGCTCCTGGTTAATTAAACGAGGGAGTAAAAAACGTAATAAATTACTTACTAATAGTAATACTTGCATAGCATAAGTCTAACAAAGAACTGTGGTAACAAAAAAAAACACTAATTAGTCTCGGTTCATTGCCTATCAACACCGTAAGCGTACCCAATCGTTTCTTACACTCATATAATATTCTGCTCCGTTTTTTTTTTTGTCAGTGTAATTAAAATCGCTTCGTGCTTAATCGATTTAGGGCTGATAAAAAAATCTAACTTTAGCGAGACTATTATTGAAAAAACAATCAGAAATGCCTTGCGCAATGGAGTTAGAAAATGTGAGTTCTAAAACTAATTTTATTTTTGAAGTTATACTTCTTTTGATGCGTTAGGGAAAAATGATGAGAGTAAATTTTTATGACGCGCTCGCACACCGTCACGAAAAACCGACACCCTGAAGTTAGCTAAAGTTAACATTTTGCTTCTTTGTGTTTGTTGTTTGCATTTCTTTGTATTAAAAGTTTCAATGTATAAAATACCTTTTTCTATTGTTAGTGTCGTTTTTTCTACAAACGTAAAATAAGGCGAAATGTAAAAAAAATAATTTTTTTTTTATCCTGTTACGCCAAAGACGTATAACTTCTAACGCGTATACATAAGTACACACACACATTTTTTATTGTATTTATAATACTTATATTACTTTAAACTAGATAAAGAGTATCCATTATCATTCTCAATACCCATTGTGTAAGCCCAGTGTGAAAAAGTAACAAGCAATTAAAATAACATTCGCTTTTGTAAAATTAGGGGTTGTGTATAAAACAATAAAGAGTTAAAATTAATTATATATTTCCTAAGATGCTTCCATTTTACGTGACTGCGTAGAACAATATTCTCCAATGTGTTATGTATGTAACGCTATATGAACTAAGATTTCTTGGATCCGTTTGTGGGTTTAAAGTCTAAATTCTAAGGTTCTCGTCTATTTACTATCAATTAGGTTAGCCAAAATCAAATCACAATGTAATGCGATCTGAAGGTCAAAGTCAATAACAGTTCAATAGCAAATTTCAAGTTAAATCACATTCGCGACGCTTACTGTGAAATCGGAAATCCTTTAAGAACTGTCAGGATAAACTTATTTAATGTTATGTTTAAATTTAAACGATCAATAAACCACAGAATACTGTTTTTTGTTTGTACACATATGTAAATGTAGATATATATAGATGTATTAATACAACATAAAATATTATTGGTCCAATACTTTCTCAATGCTACGCGTACAAACATACCTACAGACTGATAAAAATTTCTAAAGCCACGCAAATGTTTTTTTTTTTTCTCGAAATGACTACGCTATTGACCCATCAAGGTCTTAACAGCTTCACCGGACTACTAAGGCGAGCGCTTAAGGCACTCAGCCGATTTTATTATGGCAACCAGCTCAAGGATACACGGCACACCTCGGCTTGGCTGTTGCCTGTTGCATGCAAAATCGCGACCTATCTTAGCTAGCCTAGCTAACTATTCATATATGTATGAGTTGTTGAACCGTATATGTGTACCAAGCATACACGCAAATGTCTTGTATTTTATATGTTCCCGTAGATTTTTTTCTCAAATACATTGTGTTAATAATTTTTGTCTCGTAATAGTTTTCATAAAATAGGAGGTAAAAAAAGTTTTCATGAAAAAGACTCAAATTAACGACTAATTCTTTTATTAATATAACAACAAATGTTATTTGTTTTTGCAGTTTTTTTTTTCTATATCTTCTATTATATAATTTTACTTGTTTTTATTTAAATTCTTGAAAAAAACTTTTTATGAATAACATTTTATTATCACGTAGTTTTGGAACTATAATTAGAAATATAGAACACATTTCAAAAACTTCGCCATTGTAATTATATCTAATTTTTCCGTAGTTTTATTTCTCGTAACAAATTATTCTTAAACAAACTCGGTACAAAGAATAATCTATCGACCATTGAAATGACAGATTATTTAACATTATTTATAAAATAACTTTACTTCACCGTATACATACCTCGCACCTAAGAATTTATTTCTAAACTATTTCTCACGTCTCTATAGGTGCAACGATTGTAAAACATCTCACGTCTTAAGACCTAATAAAGACATCAACTTATAATTACTTATTAATTAATTCAATAACGTACGTATAAACATTCTATGAAACCAAATGATAAAATATCAAAGGTTAAAAATGCTATTAAAATGCTCGTTAAGAAAATATATGAAATATTTATAAATATATTTTTTTACGTTATCTGGTTATTACTTTATTGTAGGGTAACCAAATAAATAAGAGAAAAAGTATATTATATAAATAATTTAAAGTAAAACGTTTGTAGTTTCTAACAAAAACACATTGAAATATAAAACTGCATTACGTAGACCTCGTAATTTTTTTAAACTGCTCTGAAATATAGCCATAAGTAGCCATAAGTTTGGGTTTTGCGCATAGTAGGCATAACCAAGAGCTTAAAAAAATCAAATTTAAAATACTATTACTTGAGTTTAAAATGGTAATATATATTTATTCATAAGTTGTATCGATAGTATATATATGATATAATACCTGCTTTTACCTAAACTTGTTATGCGTAACTATATTCTGAGCGGTCAAAAACATTGGTGAGGTCTGTAGATTTATCTTGTGTAATAGGTGAGAGAAGGAAGCCCTTACCTTATTTATATATGTCCCGAGGTGCCCATTTGTAGGAATAAAATTGATGTTAGGCCATAATTATTTTATTTAAAGTGTTACAACGGTGTTGTGCAACCTTTAATAAATACAAACTTAATTCAGATGTGCTGATGTGTACATAATAAGGAGGACGACATGTAATGTACTTACAAGAATCTCTTTTTTCTACTCTGGGTTTCTCTATATCATTTCGTTGCTTTATCTTGGCATATGCAGATACAATAGCAATATAAGATGAAAATAATACTTTTGCAATTTTAAGAGTACATCTTCAATACCTATTTTCTTAGGAATAGCAAACTTTTATATTAGCAGATTACAGTGTTTATGAGGTTGGTTGTAGTTATATCAGACAAAACGCGTCTTCTTGCTACTTTATAGCAAATTTATTTAAAACATATACATTGAACCTGAAGGATTGCGTCGATAAAATTGCGTTATAGAATTTTTTTATATCATAGGAAGCAAACGAACAGGCGGGTCATCTGATGTTAAGTGATCATCGCCGTCCATAGACACTAGCAAAACCAGGAAAGTCGCAAGTGCGTTGCCAGTCTGTGTTTGGGGAAGGGGGAGGGGAGTGATGAGATGGGGTGGAGAGAAGAGGGAAGGAATAAGGGATAGGTGGGCCTCCGGTGATCTAACTGACTGAACGAAACGCACCAATGCAAACACTGTTACTTCACGACGGTTTTCTATGAGAGGGTGGTACTACCCTGGTTGAACCGACCCATTCGTGCTGAAATGAATAATGGCTTCAGCATGGCTGTACCACATACAACAACTTTAAGACCTACTTTGTCACCGTATTTCGGTATATGCAACCACCTTTATAGAATTAACACTTAATCACAAGTAATTCTTAAGATGTTTCGAGTATGCGTTGAGGTAAAATTGACAACATGGCTTTGTTGGAAATTGCCAATTACTCATCAATATTGATTAAAGACTTGTCGCGGATTTTTTTCCATAACACCTTTTATGCTCATGCGTGGCTTTGATTTATGCATACATGCCTTATTAGCTACGATTTTATAATCTAAAAATTATGTATTTATATATACGGATTACTACGGTTTATTTATTATTTATTGAGTCGTCTATTTTACATTGGAAAATATGTAGTAATGAAAATCTATATTCGTATCATATATAGCTCGTGAAGAGGTCTTTACCAAATGGTATTTACGTCCTAGCGTTACAAATATATCTAATTATATTAGAGTGATGGTCTGTGTGTAATATTTGGATGTACGTATAATTAAATGTATTTTGTTTGTATTAAGACTTCATAATGATGACAATAATGCAGTCTATCAGATGTTGTTGTTGAATGGTCACTGCAGTTTACAGTTATTTATAGCAATTTTAAAAGGATCGTAGTCTTGAGGCCAGTTATAATTGGTTGCTCTCCATATGACTGCGTTAGAATGACCCGTGTCCTCTGTGTAATCGTATTACCAACCAAACCTTTCAGAGCATTGCGAGCACTTCTGCTTTGTAACTAAAATGGATCTGTACAGTTCTACCACCATAGATTAACCTTTATATCCATTTTTTTAATATATATGAAGTTTAATTATGTTGGTAATTCTTATTATTGCTTAGATTAAATTAATAACCCAGCATGGTGAATAGGATTTTTTTAAAAATTAAAATGGTTATAATTTACATGATATGTACCACTAACCGCACCTACTGGAACGGTCTACTTATTAAAGTTATTAAAAAATATTTTTTTTCTATAACTAAAATAGTATAGTATGTGTTCCCAATAACATTCACTATTAATGCAGACTTGTTGGATATATTAATGTATACAATAACGGCATATTTCAAATTATAAAAATAAATTAATTCTATACAAATTCTTGTCTTGGTTATTAGTCATAAATTATTAAATACTGTATCGCAATAAAATTATTTAAATTCGGAATATATTTCATATAAAATATTCCATACGACATAAAATATTTGTTGGCCACCTCGACGTATCTAATCAACTTAATTTCAAAAGGTATGGTTCCAAAACCGGCGAGCGAAATGGCGCAAACAAGAAAAGGTCGGGCCACAGTCGCATCCGTATAGCGGCTACCTTAGCGGTGTGCAACCGCTGCCAACGTCGGCCCCACTACCAGGCCCGCCACACCCGCTCTCACAATTCGGCTTTGGTTTAAGAAAACCGTTTGAAACTGCACTGGCCACTTTTAGGTAAATTGTAGTCTATTTTTGTGACTTTGTGGAATACACATAAGAGATAAATACCTAATAGTATCTCTGGTATATAGAAAATAATGTAAATCAATCATATTATGGCGATAATATATATCAATATACATACAATATGTGAATTACTCATAGATAAAATCTAAATACATGTATATTCGAGTTCTTACAATATTTACAAACTATTTTTTTTATTAGACTGTTAATTGCTATAGATTCAACAATTTTAATTATTTTTAGTTAAAGTTCGAAAGACGTATGTAATATATTCTTTTTTGCAAACAGGTACGCAAACGCTCCATTATTCGGAACCCAATATTTACCGCCAATATCACGTCCACCGCTGTTCGGAGCACCTTTCTACGCTACATCGCATGCTCATTTCCACTCGCTCTTTGCTAGTCTGACCGCACCCGAACCACCTCGCATCTCTCCTGAAGATACACGATTGCTTATTGATAACTCCCGACTGTCTCCTGAGAATTCCCGACTGGCAGCCAAAAATTTAAGCCATTCACCAGGAGTGACTCGATCTCCGTCTTTATCTCCCCCCATATCACCCGGCAGTGAATCTTTTCCTACACCAACAAGAGCAGAAGATGTTAAGAATTCCAGTATAGCGGCTTTGAGATTGGCTGCAAGAGAGCATGAATTAAGATTGGACTTGCTAAGACAGAGGGCTGATTTGATATGTTGATATATTGTAGATAATGAATTATTGTGTATTTGTAATTTACCTATTTTCTAAGTGCTTAGTGTTAAATTTATTATTTTAATTAGGTTATTTTTATATGTTATTAAACTTGTCCTCGTTTGAAATAAACTGTATAATGTAGGGAACTCCGTCCAGAGTAATTTAATTATAACTTTGTAAATAATAAATATATATTTTAAATATACTAATGTTTCATTTATTAAATAAATAATACGTCACATCTTAATAAAGGAATATTTTTAAGGAATTATTACATGTGTTGTTGTAATGTTCTATTATTTGACTCTTGTCAAATTTTATATCAACTCTCATAAGATTTTGAAGATGTTGTCTTTTCGTATATTCTGTAATACGTTAGAGACTTCAACATTAGTTAAAGTTTGTTACTCAAAAACCTTTTAGTGATTTTTTTTTCGAAATGACTACGCTATTGACCCAGCAAGGTCTTAACAACTTCACCGGACTACTAAGGTGAGCGCTTAAGGCACTCAGCCGATTTTATTTTGGCAACCAGCTCAAGGGTGCACGGCATACCTCGGCTTGGTTGTTCCCTGTTGCATGCAAAATTGCGACCTATCTTAGCTAACCTAGCTAACTATTCATATATGTATGAGTTGTTGAAACGTAAATGTGTAACAAGCATACACGCCTCAACAACTCCTCCATATATTTATTATTGGAAAATTGAGAGTTTTTCAGTTTGATAAGGGTAAAAAAGTAAACCACTTTCATGTGTAAGCGTGTAGGCGTGCACGTGTGTGGGGGTGATCGTGTAGTGTTGTAGCGGTGATGTATATTTGTGTGTCACCGTATCGCGCAAGCAACGCGCTCAAGAGCTCCCTACCGAGGGATCGAGCCTAGGCTTGAGCCGCTGCCATGGGAGGCCTAATCGGGTGGGCGGGAGCGATATTAACCCCCAGACCACGGCGGCGTGATCTGTGGTTACGCGGGCGTGGGCGTGAACACGCTCTGTTTCGAGGGACAGGCTGGTACTGATCGTTCACTGACGTGATTGAATCAGGAGGGTCGGTAAAAGGCCCTTTTTAGTGATCCTGATAAAACTTGTACAGCCAATGAAATAATAAAACCATTTTTATAAGAATATAGTCAGGTAGCTTATCTAATATAATATAATTAAAATATTAAAATTACGTTTGAGTGATTCAGACGAGAGCATTGAATTTTTACAGACCGATATAATGATTAAAAAAAAATTAAAAGCTTTTCAAGTTTTTCAAGTTGATCTGAAACGAAGTATAATACATTCTAATCAAAGTCATTTAGTGCTAAATTTGCGGTAAAGTCCAATATAGTTGACGTGAAATTTATTTTTCATGTTAAAACAATGACAGGTTAATTCGATTAACAGTGACTGACGCAGCTCGCACTGAGACCACACCCTTATGACGCAGCCAATTTCAAGATGAATCACCGGCAATCACACACAATCATCACCAATTAGGCATAAGTCGGCGTCCCAAGGCCGCGGTGAGGTGAAGGGATGCTGTGATCATCTCTACGTGGTGCAATTACGTCTGTCTGTGACCTCGCAGGGCCGAAACTACACTCCAGTAATAAAGTTAGATTATGTCTAGATTTATTTTAAAAGAAACGGTATTTCTTATATCTAGAGCTGACACAATTTTGAAATATCTATATGTATAGTAGCCGCTTGTCCGTTAGTATCATTATAAATAATGACGCTATACATTACTTTCATGTAACGGTGTATGCAGCTTACACCAAGATAATTGTCAAACCATAGATTTTTGAAATATATCTACTTTGGAATGCTGATCGGCAACATTTTTGTATAACGAAAAGTCGTGAGAGTAAACACTGTATTAAGTAGTGTGTTGAAAACACTGATTCTCGTCCGCTCACTAAAGTTAAACAACGTGGGACGCAGACAGTATTTGGATGAATGGCTGCCTAGGGATATCGGGTAACATTGGCTTTTCCTTGTATTTATTTTTTACATATGTAATTTTATAAATAAAAGTTAGAACTGAGATGCACGCCTAAACGGCTCTATATTTTCTAATAAAAAAATCATAGAAGTTCTTTAATCGTATAGGACATAAAATAATAAAAAAATATTTTGTTCTGCGAACCGACGGGCTGTACTTAGTCTATACATACATGTATAAAAATAAACCATTTGATTATCAGAACAAAAATATATAAAATAAATATTAATATAAACACATCCTCACATATAATCTTGAATATTTGACGTGATTTAACATTATCTACATTTAATTTACACTCAGTATTTGCTATTCACAGATTATATAGTAATAAACTTATTTTTTAATATCACGTTCTTTACAACAATCAAGAATATATAAAACTATCCATTTTAAAATTATATTTAATAAACATCAACATTTTATTACTATTTATTTGACAAACAATTACACGCATCCTTTGTGATGATAATGGCGCTTATCATAACATTTTACGACCTATGTTCGACTGACTATGTTATTTAGGGTTGTGATGCGAAGTATCGATTGTTAAAATACATTTTTTAACTTTATCCAGTCTTTATTTTATTTTATATATATATATATATATTAATATTTATTAGTCAGTCTTTATTTTATATATATATATTATTCAAATAGAAATTAAGGATTGCTTGTATTACGGTAACGAAACAGAAAATACTAAAAATTGCCAGAAAAGACTAGAATGACTCTGACAAAAAAAAAATCAAAAAATTCTTTTACTGTTCAAAACTATTCAAGATGCATAGTAATAGTCCTAGATCAGATATAGAATACAGTTGTCAATTAAACTCATTACAAAAATAGTCATGTACAGGAAACAAACTCGCTAGTTATCATCTCACCAGTAGGATTTATTACCACTACGAGTTAAACGCTTTCAAATATTAAAATATATTTTTTCTTTTTTTTGTTAGTAAAACCAAACAGCGAACAAGCATACAGTCCATCTAGTATTCGGTGGTCACTACAGTCCATATTTATCTATTAAAAACTTCGATTAGGACTAAAGGCAGCCATTATACATTTGTAGCCGTGAAGACTGAATCATGTGGCATAGTTAATCAGGTGTTTTTAACATACGTAACAGAAAAAAGCAAAGTAACTGTTATTAATTTGAGATAGAAATATATACAGCCGTGATTTACGGCAGTTGAACTTTGCAATTTTCAGCACTGATACAGGTTAATAACTCAAGTAAAAACAATGTTTTTACGTTATTTACTCTGATTAATACTCATAATTCGGATGATATTTTAGTTGTTTGTTTATTCGTTGAACATTTACGCCTTAACTATTCATTTCGATCATCATGAGCCATTATATACACGTGGTCAAGCTTACATAGATTAAGTTTAATATAGAAAAAAATATACTGCCTCCCAGGGACAGGTCAAATCTATAGTAAAACGAGCGGAACCGCGAGCAGAAGCTTGTCTAAACATGGTTAATTGTTGATGCTCGTCAGTTAAGGTTTCCTATGATTTTATGTCTATTTAAATTGAATGGAATTACATTATATAGGAGCGTTTATCGATACAATTTACACAATACTAACACTAAAACTTGTCGTGATGTATATTATAGTGAAAAAATTTAATACAATCTAATATACTTATTACTTATATTAACTTCACATAATAAACTTTTTCTTATGCAGTAGTAGTATACGTTTTAACTTCGATTCATTCATTTGTTACTCTCTGGCCTCGACAACAAATGAGTTGTATTGAAATATTTAAATTGATATTTTTTCCCTTTCCTGAGTATTTAAAGTTTATAATATGATTTACTTCCGCTTGTTTCGTATCTGCATTCACCTGTAGTAGAATTCATTTATACAAGTTATATTAATTGTGCAGATATGCACAACTAATTAAATTCTTTACGTATAGTTACATTTTTTTTATCGATAACTTTTTTACTTTATCGTTCTTATGGGTCATCTCTAAACACGTTTATTTTTTTATTGTGTCTTCTTGGCTGGCCGGCGAAGTAGCGTGCGTTTGCTGGCTAACTTTTATTCACCGATCTTTGGGTAAAAGAGTTTATAGCGTGTCGTAAATAATGCTTAGGGATAAAGACATTTTGTAAACTCGATGTAACACCGAGGCGTTTTCATTTAAATTATTTTAAGTGCATATTTATAATAAGCTTTGTATTGAATCAATTTCACTCTGATATTCGCAAGTTATGCATCTTATGCTTTAATCTTTCTTGTATTTTTATAATTAAAATATTTTATGTTGTAATTGGTCTTTTTATTTTTTAAGCAGCACTTTTGTCTTAATCCATATAAATCAAAATTAATTGCGAAATATGTAAGTTCATTACTGAAGAACGGCTTTTATTACGGCAATTATCTGGCTAATTCTTTTTCTCTCGATCCGTTGTATTTGTAATTGTCAAGACAAGGTTAGCATAAAAGAATATGCTTGAAAAACATAATGTGTTGTAAACTGAAAACTTTGTATTACAGGAAATCAATATAATCATCAACCACTTCTGAATAGTAATAGATTGTGTTTAGTGAGCGCCACTCCACCTGAACGCAGTACAAGCAACAAGAGAGAAAGAAAGCTAGAAGAGCGTATGTCTCATTGTTCTCCAATACCGAAAGGCAAGTGAGACACTGCTTCCAAGTATACGCGACACAGTGTTTACCCCATCACTTTTCATCACAAAAAAAAATTGCGGATCAAAAGTTTAAAATCCTCGTATAGGGAATTTCACTTCATAACCGTACCTACGGTAGAGTGAAAAACTTTGGTTAAAGGGTCATATCAAAATTCAGTGAATAAATGAGCTAGAAGACTGTTGTCTTTTGTTCAGAATTACTGGATTGACGCTCAAATGTCATTTTTTTATCATTACATTGTCTTAATGTAAGGAAAGGTTTGGTATCATTTTCTTCGATAGTATATCCATTCGAAGCTAGAGCCGTCAAAAATGAGTATCAAAGTCTACGGTCACATATGTCACCATTTTCAGAAAGAATATAAGATCACTGTCGGATCGAGCGTGCAAGCTTTAATAAACGTGGTTTTTTATTATTATATAGGTTCTGATCTGGTATTCGACAGATATCTGACATTGAATGAGTGACTGAGTGAGTGATAACACACTAAATTTGGGAGCTTTTCAAGAATTATGTAGGTAAATTTTTTGTAATTTCTGACCGCTCCCAATCCTCATTTAGAGCTTACGTTATACCTGAATAGCCCCTGAACGGGACCAACTGTTAAGTGCATAAGAAGTACCATCAACTATAACTTTTAAATAATGGCGTTAAAGTTTAATTTTGATACTAAGTATAAATGTGGCCAAAGTGTAGACAAACGGAGACAACAAAGATCTAAAATAAGAATGACGAGGTGTGCTGTCAGGCAAAACATCATACAAGGAAGATACTAAATTAGGACAATTGAAAAAGATGTGTTCTAGAGGGCCTTCGCCTAGCCCACGTTTACATATTGAGTTGTCTCTAATTCTGAGCTTTACAAGATGGACTGGAGACCACACGTGACCTATCCTCAGTCTACAGATAGTAGATGCAGCAAATTTACAACAGTCACTTAAAGTACAACATACTTAAAGAACCATATCTTACTCGGAATACTACCTTGCATGGAAGCATATGATTTGCTTTTAATTTGTTTGGATACATTCCAGTTTGAGGTTCATGATGCTAACAGACAAGTCTGGATAGCTTCGTTGTCAAAAAGATCAACAGCTTCATTACACTGGCTCTCACTATGCCACGGTATCCATTCCAGAACTACATGAATTCTTAAACAATGACATTAATAAAAGTACCTAATAATAAATTCTGGCTATTATTGACAGTGTTATTACCACTTCCTATAATCTATCAAATGTGATGATATTTCACTAGCTTTTACGAGCGACTTCACTCACGCTAAGTAGATTTAGTATTTCCCCCGGGGGAAGTAGTTTTTTTTCTGTATCACGTGTCCTGAACCACTTGTTTTATTGACAATATATAGATATCATATCATATATCAATATATAGATGAGGCGTTAAATCATAACAAACAAACAAATTCACGTTCGTATTAATGGTATTAGTTGGGATTACTAACATGAAAAAACATACCCAACAATATTAATATTTTTCAAGATATGAGATCCTGATATTAGATACGTATTTTAATTTAAAAACTACTCTTTCTAGTGCTTAGTGCAGGGCTAGGGCTAGGGCTTGATTTCCGATTGTTATATACTTACTTGACATCAATGAAGAAGTTAAACTTTACATCGGTGAAATACAAGTAAATGAAAAGACGAGCAACGATTAGTCTAAAGAAGTAATCAAACTCATGAATCAATTCAATCTTGATAATTAACAGCTAATTACTATATAACATGTTTAAAATTAACCATCTGTAATGTATTCTGATTATAATCAACAGTGAGATCCAAAAAGGCATATAATTTTATAAATGGTATAGGACATAAGTGTCAACATAAATTTAGCAAGAGCTCGACAACGGACCGGCCCAGCGGACGCGCGGACGAGAATACACGAAACCGTCTGTAATATCTCAAAAAACTTGAATCTCATCAAAGTTGATGAGCTGTCGGCCCATTGTTTAATGAATTATCTATTGTCGTGAGTGGTTAATAAATTACATTCATAATATTATACTTCATAAAGCTTCTAACAAAATAAAGCGGACAGAGGTTTTTTTTATATCATAGGAGACGAACGAATAGGCAGGTCACAGCCGTCCATAGACACTAGTAACTCCAGGAGAGTCGCAAGTGTGTTGCCGTCATGAGTAAGGAAAATGGAGAGATGGTCTCCGGCGCTCTCACTGACCGAACGAAAGTCGGTTTTCTGTGGGTCGGGTGGTAGTATCCCGGGCGAGCCGACCCGTTCAGGATGAATCCAGTAATAATTTCACTGTGGCACTATCACCTACTATAATGATGGTCATGATATTTATTTATTTGTAAATATGCCTAGATAATAAAAAAACCCTTGACAATACAGGTAAAAACCGCATGAAAATCCGTTCACAATTTTTTGAGTTTATCGCGAACAGCCAGACACACAGATCTGACAGAAGACTTCGTTTTATAATATGTAATGACATAGCTGTAAATACTAGAACGACATTTTTAAAAGTGAGTGGAACAGAACGTTACTTAATTGAGATGTGCAAGAAAAGAATAAATAAAATGCGTGAGTGTCGCGAAACGCTCGGTTGAAACGTTCCTTCCATAGTATGTTATTGTTGATATAAGTATCATAGTATTGATTAACAAATACAAATAAATAGGTATTTGATTGAAGAAGGCGTTACTTTACGGAACTCCATCATTAAATATTATAATGGACGTTGTTACTTTGCACTTCTGCCTGGAATTTACTGACTATAGCGTGTTACTTCAACAAAGAGCGTTTTTTGCTAAAACATTAAAAAAAGAATTAAAATCGCGTAAACGTCAACCGCCGTCAGGTTCAGCCGAGGAACGTGGTTTTAATTATTTTGATTGTTTTAGTAAAAAACGTTTTTTGTTGAAGTAACATTTTGTAGTAGTCAATCAATTCCAGGCAGAATTGCAAAGTAATGTCCACTATTATATTTACAAATAAATGAATTACTTACCTCTGAGAGCAATTAAATGAAACGCAGAAATAATTAATTAATTAATTAAGGGAATAGTAGGAAATTTCGGAATTCATATATTTAGCTGCCTTTGAACCAATACACACACAGAAGGGGTCGTAATGAAAAAAATCTTACACTTTTTTCGTCTAGTCCCCCATCCGTACCTTGGGATAACGAACTTCGTTTTAAGGATCATTTTTTCTATCTTCATACTCGTCCAAACGTAATTAAGAACTATACATGACAGTAAATAAGCATCACTCGTAAAGTGTATTACATTTTTTTGTTCACTCTTCCACACAAGAGTTATATTTCGAAAGGAGAAAGCGGAAAGTTCATAACTTATATTTTGGGCTAAATTATTTTTGACCATATTCTTCGTTAAAAAAAGATGCCGTTTCTAATGTTCTGAGTCTTGTTTTTCTACAATTAAATTTTTCATCGATACGACCTTATTTTTTTCTTAGTTTTAGCACTACACACAAAAAAAAAACTATGTCTAGGGTAAAATATCGATTTTTAGCATCCTCAGCATTTTTAGCATCCGATAGGCTTTATATTATATAAGAACATACCAATTTTCAACTTTCTATCTTTATAAATGTAATATGAGTTATACATTTTTGAAATCTTTTTTTGCCTCTGGTGTAAGTTGGGTTTTTCAAGTTACGACGATTCCTCATTCTTCAATCGAAATTACAATTTCATACAAATTTCTTAGTCAATTTTAACTTTACGTATAAGTGGTTTTGATGATCTATTTAATACGTAAGTGTGAGATAAAATTTACATAGTGTTACTATAATATTCTGACACAATTCAATTGTTGAAATACAGTCGTACCGGCAACCTTTACAGAATTAAAATACAAGATTAACTGCGGAAATATTACTCCTTCAAGTCACGCATTCGCCCGGCTACGAGTACGCGCCAAACGTGAATTAACCGAATTGAGTCATAACATATATTGTTGATAAACACTAATAATAACCAATTAAATTGAAAACTAATAGCTCGAATGCATTACAATGAACCGTGTTCCCAATTAATCGTAAAATAATTTACAACGCACACTGACATAAATTTTTATGGCACTATCCATTGATTAGTATAACGAGATATCCGAACTGTATGATGACCGAATTACCATTTTATAGAATTAATCGATTCTGAATTTATACCCATTGATATATAATTATATGTCGTTTTAGGTATTTGTATGTTCGTTTGTAAACCGAATTGAATTGTAGTTTTTTTTTAATGAACCTTGTTATTGGAGGGCTTTGAAATTCTGGTAAACTTTTTTGTGTGACGAATTGTGATCGTGGCATGTCATTTTATTTAAATTTATTTTTGTATTGTAGTTTTCATATTTTATATTACTATAATGGTTTACATTTTCTAAATTTATATTAATGCCATGGAAGAGACCATGTTTATTAATTTAAGTAAATATACACCGATTTACGTGATGCAAAGTCCTGAAGCCACGCAAGCGAGTTCTGTTATGACAGTCACCAATGTTGAACTAACTTCAGTGAGTAATTAATCTGAAAAGTTTGTTCGAAAACAATGCACAATAGAGTGCGTAGTTGGAAGTATTGAAAAACTCTGAAATCGCGTATCCTGGAAAAAAAATGCAGTCGTCGGGAACAGTCTAAAGTTGGCTAGTTTTCTGTTACCTAAAAATGACAATATATCAAGCCTACAGAAAAATTGTAAAGCTAAAAGATCCTATCAGACTTCGTAATTCTATGTAATATTTATAAACATATAGTGGTACAACAAAATAATTCCAAGGAGGGTTTATGTCAGGCAGGCGGCCGATGGTAAAAATGAAGCCAAATCATACACCACAACATGACAAACATGTTGTACCGACCCTACTTAGGTGGGATAAGGGTAAGAAGAAGAAGAAGGATAATGATCGCGGTAGACACTCTGCCTGGTAGAGTGTTGAAAACACCGGTTCCGTCGTGATGTTCGTCTCGCTCCCCTCTTGCGGAGCTCGCGGGGAAATAGCATCAGGGTGCCCTTTCTGGCGTAGTTTCACTCTCCTCCTGATTCAACGAGAGTGTCTTTGAGTTGTGGGAGGTACGGCCTTTCCGGGACGTCCCTCCAAAGTTGTCTTGTAACATCTCTTTCACTTCTTTGACTAATTCTGTGTAATTGTCAGGACAAGGTTTATATAAAAAAATGTACGAAATATCATGAAAAAATGTAAAACTTGTGTTAAAAAATGTACCTATTAAAAGAAGGAGACACAGACAACAGTAGAAAATCCTTCAACAATATTGATAGAATTAGCAGATCAATTGGTTTCGTTTATCAAGTTAGAACAGCCGTGTAAAGCCGATTCAAGTATCTAATCTAGTGTTTGAAAAAATACTTAATATACATAGTAGTATGGATGTGTTATTCGATTATTAATGAGCAAAACCAGAGTGATCGACTAGTCAATTAAACATGTAGCCAAGCCATAAACATCTCGTTATCACTAATGGTAACATATGACCGACGCATGGGAATCGGGAACATTTCCTGTTTATGTTTTTAATAAGTCTCTTTATATAATGAAATAATATTGCCTCTCTCATTATGTTGGAATTACATGTAATCGATTCTCATGTGATGTATTGAAATCGATTATGAATTTTATGTAAAAATTTATGACCATTCATGATGGAAAATATTTAAATTTAAAAAGAGAACTATAATGTTGTATCTCTTTGACTTTTTCTCAACCTTTTTTTTATCGCACGAAAGGGAATCATACTTATAGAGTTTAGTAAAAATTCATTTACTGTTAATTGTTCAAAGTATCATATAGCGACCCTTACATTGCTGGGTCAATAGCGTAGTCAGTTCGAAATAAAAAAGCGATCCTTAAATATAATTTTCGTAATACAGCTATAATAGAGATACGAGTCATAGTTAAGATAACTAACAGTATTTTTATAGGTTTTGTAGATCGTAGAGCTATGCTGAAGCTATAAATGGTTTCAGATGAATGGGTCGGCTCGTCCGGGGTACTAACACCCTCGTACAGAAAATCAACATGAAATAACAGAGCTGCGTTTCGTTCGGTCAGTGAGAGCGCCGGAGGCCCACCTCCTTCCATCTCCCTTCCCTCTCTTCCGCTTCCTCCTCCTACCTTCCCCACTAATACAGGCTGGCAACAGACTTGCGACTCCTCTGGTGTAGCTGGTGTATATGGATGATGGTGATCACTTAACATCATGTGACCCACCTGTTCGTTGGTCTCCTATGATATAAAAAATACTCCTTCATATGTAACTAGCGATATCGATATCATAAAGCGATAATAAGTTTAAATCCTTGCCAATGAGCTGGAGTTTTTGGTAAAGGAAAACAACCTGATGAAGCCGTAGCATGGAGATAAGTGCTTTTTCTAAGTACACTTGGCTGCCTAGTACCCTCAAGCTGTATTATGGTTGTGCTCCAAGTACCAGAGAGATAGTCTCTCTACTACTTCGCCATTTAATCTATACTAATATTTTTTTTTTAACTTTATTTTTGGCAATCAATCTTTCAGATTATTACTGCCATTGTCGAGTAATCAATAATATTACAAGCGTCGTACGATTATTACAATATCAAGCGTCGTGTCAATCAATATTCTAACAAGATGGTGGATCTCTTGTTAGAACCCTCCAGGGAGTTTTTGTGGCACCTCAGAATTTCATGCTCCGTGATATTATTTTCCATTCACTTCACTTATGCACAATAAACTAACCATATTACATAAAACACCACCAACTTTACACAATATAGAGTCAAGAAACACAAGATTATGAATAAAATATAGAATCCACTACATGACAGACTGAAATCCCGCCAAAAACTCTATACTAATATTATGGGCGCGTTCCGGGAGACGCTCACAACACTCATAACGCCCTTTTCGCCGTTCCACTAGACAACCGCGAGCGTTGCGGTCGTGGCGAAAACGTCATTGATGACGTCATAACATACGCTCACGCGAAGCTCACGACGCCCCATGTCTGGACGTGGGTCGACGTGAGCGATGTCAAAATTGGCGGGATTCTCAATAAAGATGGCGACCGTGAAAATGTCATTACTTGATACGGTATAGGATATTTATATTAAATAACATATTGTATTGAAATACGTTAATAAAGTTTTGATAATTTTACTTCTTTTGAAAAATGTTGTGAATTCTAAATTCAATTTCAAAATTAATTTATAATTATTTCATGGTAATTTAATATTTTTCATGTAACCAATAAGGTCATTTTTTATGTTTTTATGATAATTAAAATAAAAAAATTGAATTATACATTGTTTCTTTAATATACTTAAATGAATTTCATAATTATATGAATTTACTGTTAAGACTTACAAAGTGTAACTTAACCTCTCATAAGTTTTTGTTTTATTTTTTCTAGATCGCCATTTTTATTATTTATCTGAACGCTCAAAACGCCCACAAATGCGTTCCACTAGCTCTTACGATCGAACGCACGCGAGCTAGTGGAACGGGAAAACTCGCTGTCGTGAGCGTGAGCGTTGTGAGCTACTACCGGAACGCAGTCTATAAAGAGTTAAAGTTTGTGACGTTATAGGGGGTAATCTCAGAAACCATTAAACCGATTTAAAGAGTTCTTTTACCCATCAAAAGCCACGTTATTTGTGAGTATCATAGGCTATATATTGACACGAAAAATATAAAGACTCCTTTGTAGTAGTCAGATTGGCAAAGTAATTCGGAGAAAAAACGGTCTATCGAAAACGTTTCTTCGAACGCTGCCTTAACGATGAGAGATATATGAATAAGTATTAGAGAAAAGTTGTACAGTTTGATAATGTCTACAAAAATGTCAGCGACAGCATATGTCTAACTTTTATATTTAAATCACAAAAAGTAGTTTTTTATAAGTACCTATCAACTAAGTGGGCACGGGTCAGCTAGTATGTATACTTCATATAAATTTCAAGCTTACTATGAGATAGAATTCCATGTCTTTTAATGCAAAAAGCGAGTTCACAGCCAGTTTTGAGTAGATATTATTTATACTCGTAGTTTTAGCTATTGCATTCATTAACCACGCGATAAATTAGAATCGAACCATCTTTTATTGAAGGGTGTAACAAATAGCACGCAGCCAGTATGACGTTGAATGTTCAGTTAAACCAATTTTAAAGGACAGACTTAGCTCACTTTTGTCACTAAACTTTGGTCGTCAACCCTAAGGTACTAGATCATCTTGGGTCGTATGTATTTTGGCAAATGCATTTATTACATAAAAACAAAGTAGTCCGAACTCGCTTAGGATTATCGCAGTTGAATTTTGCAGAGCTTCTGTCACTCCTTACCTGTGGCCTTCGTAGTTTTTAACCCTGAAGCGTATAGCTCACTTTTGTCATTAACAGGTTGCCAACCCTAAAGCATTAACTAGATCATCTTGGGTCGGTTGTGTTTTGGTCAATGCATTTATTACTCTAAATCAAGTAGTATATCTTTCGCTATCGCGTTTGGATTTTGCAAAGCTTCTGTAGCACCTTACCTGCAACCTTCGTGGTTTTAACCTTTGAGCGTACAACCTTAAACATAATTGTATTAAATTGATGAACTATTCTTTTAAGTTATAAAATTCTGAATCGTTTTTTTTAAGAACTATATGTCACTACATAGATTCAAGTAAACTGTCGTCATTTCTGGAGGCAAGTAAAAAAAATTGAAGCTATAAATAATAAATACAGTTAGTCCTTCTTTTAATGAACAAAAAATATTTTTTGGAGTACAAATATAAAAGTACTAAAGGAAATTTTGAATGACTGATTGAATGTATGAGTGTAGTAGAGCTTAAGCAAGGTATTATAAGGAGCTCCATACCATACCCATTTCTAATAACTGGTGCATTCCGCACTAAAGGGTGCAATTGTCAACGCGTATTAACATTAGGACTGTGATCCTTTGGAAGCTTATGCTACACAACTATAACCTACAGTAGTCACATTATAATTATTTATATCATCATCATCATCATTACCCTTATCCCACATAAGTAGGGTCGGCACAACATGTTTTCTTTTTCCATTCTCTCCTGTCAGATGTCGACTCACTATTCACACCTTTTACTGACATATCGTTTTTCACACAATCCATCCATACCTTTTTCGGTCTTCCTCTACAAGTATATCCATCCACTATCATACTCAACACTTTTCTAGTTACATGGTTTTCATCTCTCCTCATGATATGCCCATACCATGCTAACCGATTACTCCGCAACTTTTCTGTCACTGGTGCTATTTTCAAACTGCCTGTAATATACTCATTCTTAATCTTATCCATTCTAGTTACACCACACATCCACCTTAACATTCGCATCTCTGCCACATGTAATTTTCTCTCATCCGTCTCTTTCGTAGCCCAGTACTCAGATGCATACAGCATGACCGGTCTTATCATAGTTTTATAAACCTTCCCTTTAAGTTTCAAAGGCATTCGTGGATCACAAGCTACCCCAGACACATTTCGCCATTTCATCCATTCTACGTTTACCCTATTCCTCACGTCCTTATCAATGCCACCGTCGTTTTGTATCAATGAACCGAGATACCGAAAATTGGATCTCGGTTCATTATAATATATTAATTATTCATTATAATTATTTATAGTTATATTTTATTAGGTTATAGTTTATAGAAGAAATATAATAACCTCAAAGTTTAAAAATACTATGATAAATGCTAAAGAATAGCTGGATAAAATAAAAATAAAATGTTTTAACACCGAAGAAATGACTAACAGTCTATAGTAGATAAAACTTTACAGAGAAATACTTAGATTCCGTACAAATATAAAAGAAAACTTTCAAAAGTTGAATAATATAAGTACGCTTGTTTCTACCCATACCGTTTATAGAGCACTACACAGTAATGTAATAATAGACAGACAATAGTGAACTTGGAGGAGATTGTTCAATAAATAATTAATACTCAATCACAAATGGTTGGAGTAATTCAAAATTAATACAATTGAATAAATAACCTTACTTACCAGTACTATACGGCACGTAACCAATTTTGTAATATGAAGAACTTGCTTATATTCGCTACTTCGTCTGTGTTGTATAGAAAATAAATGTTAACACAATATTTAACAATAAATTGATGAACGCGTAGTACTATAATGATAGTTTCTTAAAACTGCAATAACTTTATATTAAACTAGCTGCGCCCGCGACTTCGTCTGTTTCCTTTATTACCTCAATTGTTTTGTTATATCTTAAAAGGATTTGGCTGTGTTTTCGACGAAAGCTCCCAAGCGGCTTCACTTTTTCCAACAATTATCGTTACATTTCAACCAATTGGCAAAATATTTTGACAAATTATATACCTAAACCTGCTTCGTGAATCAGTCTATCTATTAATGAAAACCGCATGAGAATTCGCTCAATTTTTCTTGAGTTTATCACGAACACACATACTTCGTTACGGAAAGAAGAAGCAGGAATGAGGTTGAAAGTTATAATTACCTGCCACGAAAGCACTAAACAAGTCGAGCTTTAAAAAACTAAAATGAAAAACAAAAAGATTTAATATCTGAATACGTTATACATCATTATTTCATTACATATCTATACTAATATTATAAAGAGGTATTGTTTGTGAGTTTGTGACGTTGTGACGTTGTAGGGGGTAATCTCAGGAACTACTGGTCCGATTTGAAAAACACTTTCAATTATATATCAGCTACATATATTTATCGAGAATGGTTATAGGCTATATATCATCACGCTTATACCAATAGGAGCGGAGCACCAATGAAGAATGTTTAAAAATCTGGGTTTTTTTTCCTCTTGAGAGCTTTCGCTGCGTGTTTGATATAAAGGTTATCTTTATTCCACGCGAACGAAGTCGCGGTCAGAGGCTAGTATAAAATAAAGTCCCTTGCCGCGTCTATCTGTTTGTCTGTACACGATAAGCTCATAAACGAATGAACGGATTTTCATATTGTTTTCACTAATAGATAAGGTGATACACGAGGATGGTTTTGGCATATAATTTGTTAAGGATTTTTTTAATAATCAGGGCGGGACAACGTCTGCCGGACCATGTGTACTTATATAACTTAAGTAAGTAATTAATACATATAAAGAAAAGATAGGAGTTCTCAGTAAACATACAACTAAACTCATCAAATTTCCATCGTTTTTGGACTCAACATAGTTTATGACAAAGACATTTTTGATTAATTAGCATATAATGTTCAGTTATTTCACATTTTTACAATTTAGGTAAGCGATGTCGTGCAAAGATTTGGACTACTTTAAAAACAGTAATTGATGTATTACTGGCTTTTGCCCACGTTTTCACCTGTGTTCATTTAAAGTACCTGGACGACCGAGCCTAGGTCGGTTCTTTAAAAAGACAATTATTTTTTTAGATATCTTCAGGCATGTTGGAGGCGTTACAAAAATCTAACAATTATCATCGTTTTGGTTACCAATGGGTTAAAAAGGCTTATAATTATAATTTTTTTTTTCTCGAACTGACTACGCTATTCACCTAGCAAGGTGTTAACAGCTTCACCGGACAACTAAGGCGAGCGCTTAAGGCACTCAGCCGATAAATTATTTTTTTTTTAATTAAAATAAACTGTTAGGTTTGCCTCACAAAATAAACATATTTCCTAAAAAAGAAACTTAAAGACGGCTCGGTTTCAAACTGGGCTTAAACGGATTTTTAAACACCTGATTTCTATCTGAGCTACTTTTGTTCTGACAGCGGCGGCGAAATTTACTTTTATTTTCTGGCTATATTTTTTCATTGTCTGAAAACTCAAACAAAAAGTTTTTTATGAATAAAATCTAACTAGATCGATTTATCTTCCATCAAACCACTTACATACTAAGTTTCACGGAAATCGCTGACGCCGTTTACCTGAGATCCTGAATATATAAAAATATACAAGAATTGCACGTTTATAGGTATTAGATTAGGTAGAAGTATAATAATTTGGCTTCGATATTCATGCCTTAATACATATCGTTGTTTAGCAATAGGTTGTTTATAGGTGGTAGAGCCACGCTGAATCTATTACTGGTTTTAGCACGAATGGTTTGCCTGCCCCGGGGTACTACCACCCTCTCACAGAAACACCGACGTGAAGTAACAGTGCTTGAATTGTTGCGTTTCGTTCGATCAGTGATAGCGTCGGAGGGCCACTTCCTTCCCTCCTCCGTCCACTCCCTCTTCCACAAACCCTGGCTGGCAACGCACATGCAACTCCCATGGTGTTGATATTATCTATGGACGGTGGTGAGCACTTAACAATAGGTGACCCACATCTCTGTTTGCCTCCTATGATATAAAAAAAGCAAACAACATTACTTAAGTCGAAAATTGTCACTTTTAAATTTTATTGGATAATTTAATTTAATAATTTAATTGGATTTTCATAACGGATCAACTACCAATCACATTTTGAATGTTCCTACCAATAAGAGACCAGTAATAAAGTTACTAATTAATACATGAAAACAAATTGCAATAAAAAAAAACGTTTTTTTTTTCAGTCCCTAGTAAAATGAGTCAAATTAACTTACGTGATGTTGTTCGCTAAGCGACGATACGTAGCTATAATACTTGTATCTCCTCATCATTATTTAACTTGATAGTAAATTATACAATATTATAAATAAATACAAAAAAAAATTATAATCGAGTCGGAGTCACAAAAACGATATATCGATTTCGTCCGGTTCAACAAATCGATGGCGCTGGACGTCATCGGCTAAATTAAAACTAATTTATGTTGATTGAATTCATAATAGAAAAACATCAACACTACACGAGCGGTACCTAAATTATGTTCCTAAACAAGAGTTAATATTATTCTGTTTTTTTTTTTGTCTTCTCAAGAAATTCGTTATGAGTATTTTTAATGTTTCGAAACAGCAAACAGGCATGCTCTCCATGTAATGGTAAATGGTAAAGTGTATAGCTATCTATTACGAGTCTTAACAAGGAAAATTATTAACTAACAGCAGCCCGCGGCTTTGCCTTTATTTGTATCTGTTGAGTTTGTAACAAAATGTAACCGGGAGAACCAGATTAGGCCTCCCTCGGTAGCGGCTCAAGTCTAGGTTCGATCCCTCGGCAGGGAGCCCTTGAGTGCGTTACTTGCGCGATACAGTGACACAAAAATTAACATCACTGCTACAACACTACACGATCACACCCACACACGTGCACGCCTATACGCTTACACATGGAAGTGGATGGGTTTTATTTTTTTCCCTTATCGAACTGAAAAAACTCTAATTTTCCGATAAAAAATATATGGAGGGGTTGTTGAGGCGTGTATGCTTGGTCTCACATATGCGTCTCAACAATTCAAACATATATGAACAGTTAGCTAGGTTAGCTAAGATAGGTCGCGAGTTTGCATGTAACAGGCAACAGCCAAGCCGAGGTGTGCCGTGCACCCTTGAGCTAGTTGCCCAAATAAAATCGGCTGAGTGCCTTAAGCGCTCGCCTTAGTAGTTTGGTGAAGCTGTTAAGACCTTGCTAGGTCCATAGAGTAGTCAGATCGAAGAAAAAAAAAGTAACCGGTAGCGCCATTTATGATTGTACTATCTGTGCCATTCTTTTGAATAAATCGTTAGTCGTCAAGCTATCACTGTGTATTATTTATAGTATCATTCTAAAGTTTTATATTTAGGAATCTATACATATAATAAAAATGAAATGTCTGTATGTAATAGCGTAATAAAAATTTTTCACTGATTTGGTATGAACGTATACACGCTACTGATAAAAAAATGCATTTTTTTAAATTTTTGTCGGTCTGTTTGTCTGTCTGTCTGTCTGTTTGTTCCGGGTAATCTCCGAAACGGCTGGACTGATTTTGATAGGAATTTCATTAGCAGAAACCTGAAGTTATTGCGGGTGACATAGGCTACTCCAAGTTATACTAAGTGTTAACGGCGGCTTCGTTTGCAATGCTATCTCGAAAACGGATGGACCAATTTTCACACAACTTTCACCAAATGATAACGAATGCCATAACAAGTAATTTCATATATTTTAATTTAAACTATTTGTTAACCGTAGCTTCACCCGCAGCACTATCTCCAAAACAATTATACCGATCTTTATAAAACTGTCATGAGCAGATAACTGACTTCATATAAAGTAATTTAAACTATTTTTATGTATACTAGCTGTTAACCGTGGCTTCGCCCGTAGGTCTATCTCTAAAACGGTTAGACCAATCTTCATGAGACTTTCATTGGCAGATAACTGACCTCATATAAAGTAATTTAAGCAATTTTAATTTATACTAACTGTTAACCGTGGCTTCGCCCGCTGTGCTATTACCAAAAGGGTTAAACCGTTTTTCACGGGACTTTCACTGGTAGATAGCGAACCTTATAAAAAGTAATTGAGGTTATTCTATTTTAGATTAGCTGTTACTCATGACTCCATGAAATTTAGCAAGATTTCAACACATTCTTTATTTTTAATTAGAGAAATAATTATCACCTTATTCTTTACAATTCGACATTATAACGTTTAGCAACTTAAATGTAAACCTTTATAATAATATTTTAAGATATCGTTTCATTCGACCCTAACACAGTGTAAATGAGCACTAAAGTAGTTATATGGTGGGTTACAATTTCAAATATGTTATAAGCCTCATTTGGCACGCTGTTAGTATTTATACATATATCTAACGAATACGTTACACGTTACTGTAAGTGGTATGCGTGTCGTACATACAAATGTTTTAAAGAGCATTTTTATAATCGTACAGAGTTTCAAAAGTTTATATTTTTTAATACCATTTTTAAAAACGCATGCGGAGCTGCGGGTACCGCTAGTCTTGTATAAAATTCTAGTAGTCTTAATTATTCTTTGTAACGTAAGATGTATCCCAGCGAAAGTCCAATCAAAATCGGCTCAACTGTGTCATATATTTCATTCATATATTTCATATATTCAGTTTCATATATCGGTCAAACTAATTCATATATAATAATAGTTTGCTTTTTTTTTCTCGAACTGACTACGCTATTGACCTAGCAAGGTCTTAACAGCTTCACCGGACTACTAAGGCGAGCGCTTAAGACACTCAGCCGATTTTATATTGGCAACCAGCTCAAGGGTGCACGGCACACCTCGGCTTGGCTGTTGCCCGTTGCATGCAAAAATCGCGACCGAACTTAGCTAACCTAGCTAACTATTCATATATGTTTGAGTTGTTGAAACGTATATGTGTACCAAGCATATCCGCCTCAACAACTCCTCCATGTATTTTTGTCGGAAAAGTATAATGGTTTGCTTTTATTTTGCTATTACAAATAAACTCTTGAATTTCATTTATTTGTATACATATATACCATACTAACCCCTGCCCGCGACTTCGTCCGCGTAGTAATGGTTACTTTGGACTAACGCTAACACGCAGCGGAAGCTCTCAAGAGGTAAAAATATTCCGATTTTGAAACATTTTTCATTGGTGCTCTGCTTCTATTGATGTTAGCGTGATGATAGATAGCCTATAACCGTCCTAGATAAATAAGTTATATACAACTAAAAGATTTTTTTAGTCGGACCAGTAGTTTCTGAGATTACCCCCTATAACGTCACAAATTCACAACGTCACAAACTCACAAAATTTACCTCTTTATAATATTAGTATAGATATATGATAACCAGAATCAAATGGGCATTCACTCGGTAAACTCACTCAATATTTGTATACTAAGTCGAAAGATGTAGTTTCAATATTATGCTATCGTCGCTCCGAAACATAAACTAATGTTTCTTATTGCAAACCATTAAATCACACAACAAAAATATATAAAAACATTCACGACATTCTACTAAACGAGAAGCATCATAAACAATTTCGCAAACAATGCTTATGCCAATGATGTTTTTATTCAGAACACTTTTAGGAAATTCGATAACAATTTGAGGAAAGAAACACCAAAACTTCAAACAAATCATGATGGCCGATAATATTAGCACGAGCATAGCGTGGATTGGACTTTTAAAAAGGAAGAACTATGTAATTTATACTTTAAGTGTATGGCACTTAAAAATAGAATTCGTTTGACCCAAACAGTTCGTGACGATTGTGACTTTTTTAAATTAAAAAAAAAATATATACCAATCATTCGGTAAAGCTTTCCATTAGCGGGCACGCGCCGATATCGGCAAATAAATGACATGAAAGAACGATTTCAAATTTGTTTCAAATTGGAACGTATCAACGCAAATGGCGTCTAGACTTTCTTTTGGATAACGTGACAAGAAATAGTTTCATATTAGAAAGAGTTTCGTATTAAATTAAATTTATATATTTATCGAAATAATCATATTTATATTTTTTAAACTATTGTTTTCAACCAGATATACTATTATAATTTCAAGCATCTAATCAAGTATCTTTTTTTACTTTTTATAAGCGAAATTGTTGGTGCAGCTTACGAGACTTTATTAAAAAAATTTTCAAACAGAAGTAACAAATAATACAATGGTAAAATTTGATTCTATTGATTTTCATCAAACAAATAAATACCTATTTATATAAATAAAAATTGGTAGTAAGTGTTTTAAAATAGAACTTAGATTCAGCAACCAATAATTTTATCATTGTTCGTTGTGAAGCAATGGTGTCTCTGAAATAATAGAGAATAGGTATATAAAAATCGAATTAACTAATTAAAGTTTTGATCACATAAATTTCAAATGTTTCATCAAGATTTTTTTTATATCATAGGAGGCAAACGAACAGGTGGGTCTCCTGTTTTTAAGTGATCACCCACCGTCCATAGACACTTGTAACATCAGGGGAGTCGCAAGTGCATTGGCAGCCTGTGAAAGACGTTAAAAAAAAAACATACATATAAAGAATCTTTTAGGTCACTTAAAATTTCGCCTTTTGGTACCTCTTGTAATGATCAAGTTTGTATAATAAATTTACTGTATTCAAAAGTTATAAGTTTTAAAAGTAGGTTTACAATCTCTGTCAGTTTCCTTTCTGAATACATAAATATTAATATTATAATGCTCAAGATATAGTTTGTTTGTTTTTTATAATTTGCCTAAATGCGCTAATCTATGGAACTACCACTCAGACTAGAAAAAGCTTTTTATATTCTATAGATTATTTATTAAAAAGATTAGAGCCTAGCTAATTATACGCTACAATTCTTAGAAGTGTAGTAATTAGCATACAAAAAGAATGCTAAGCAAGAACAATGTGTAGTTTTGGATACCAGAACAAAAATTACACGCGGTTTTTTTTTAAATGGAAACGCTGTTGACCTGGACAGATCTTTACAGCTTCACCGAACTATTGAGGCGAGTGGTGAAGGCACTCAGCCGATTTTGGATGTTTGGGCGACTAACTCAAAGGTGCACGGCACACCTCGGCTTGGGCTGTCACCTGTTTTGTGCAAAAATCGCGACCTATTTTTTTTTCATAGCGGAAAACGTACACCGTGGGGTTTTAGTCCGTGCAAGTCGGACATAACCCACCCTCTCCCTCGGGTGGGTGGGTATCCATAAGGGATTTCCCCACGTAAAAAAAAATCGCGACCTATCTGAGCTAACCTATGCTATGCTATCTAGGTATACGTATATGAGTTATTGAAACATGCATGTGTACCAAGCATGCGTGCCTCAACAACTCCTATATGTATTTTGTATCGGATAAATTCCTCTAAACTATATAGGATAGGATAGGATAAGGAAAAATAAGGGTACAACTCTTTGTCGTTTATTTATCTGAAAAAGAAAAACAGCGTGTAAGCGTGTAGGCGTGCATGTGTGTGATGTTGTAGCAGTGATGTAAGGTTTTGTGTGACTGTATCGCGTGAGCAGCGTACTCAAGAGCTCCACGCTGAGGGAACGGACCTAAGCTTGAGCCGCTACCGCCGGGGGCCCAATCTGGTGAATTTAGACGTGGCTAAATCCCCGCAGTGCGGTTAGTTTACTTAACCACAAATATATCTGAGGTATATGTCTAGCTTTTCACAGAACAATTTAAAAGTGTAAATGACTTATCAGTGTGTTGAACCGCAAAACAATCATAGTTAAGGCACAAAGCAAACATCTCGGCTAGGCGATAGATTGGCGGAGCTGTGATGGCGGATTGCGGTCGAACGCGAGGAAGTCGCGTGCGATGGATACGAAACGCGAACGCAATCAAAATGGTAACAATAAACCGACTAAGAGCTAAGAATGTCGAGAACTTGCATTGATAGACTGTAAAAAAAGTATCTCAATATTTTTGAAGTAAAAACGTTTTAACTCCTTGTGATTTGACTATTGATGATATGAAAAAGCGATATTGAAAAGAGACAAACATACATTTATAGAGTTTAACGTGCGACCGAGTGAGATAGAATACATTATACAGTGTCTCGAAATAAATACTTGAGTAGGCACAACTTTCTACTTTACACTAATTTTCTTAGAGGCATATATTCTTTGAAAGCAACTATGAGAGTATTCTGAGATTACGCGTCATTTTTTACCTAGTATTAATGCTTAAAATATATAAATAAATGTACAGATCCTTTGTAAATAATGGAAAAGTGGGGTATTTTTTTATCTGATAACCAAGGTAAAAACATGAGATAGCGGAAGGTTTGTTTTTAAGGTTTAATAGATAATAAAAACTGTACGATATTTTAATAATAACAATGGACCGAGTTCCGTTTAAAATATTCTGTAAATAATCATTGCAGAATTAGTGAAAACAAAGAAAAAAACACACTCTAAAACTTTCCTAACTCGATGAGTTATAAAACCGCAATCGGATATTCTGTTTGTGTATCCATCCGAGACAATTACAGCGTCTATCTGTTCTTAGAGCCATTAGAAATGTTTAAACATGAAATTATTGCAATAGGAATGGTTACGCAAGTAAACATTAGCTGATCGTTGCAGGAGAGATTTTGCGTTTTATCGCATTGTGTAATCGATTTAAATTTAGTTTTTGCTTAAACGATTTCTTTGTGATTATATCAGCTAGAAATTAAATTAGTAATTTGTTATGGCGCATTTATAAGACGTTGTGAACGATCTAATGTCTCTCTCGATGTCTTCAATTATATGTATTCATATAAAGGTAACTAATATTCTTCTACACTTATCACAACCACACGTACCAGCTTATCAAATATATGATTCTTCTTTCGTTAAAATAGTGTATATTTCCACTTTGCTACTTACAAAACGACTTCTTATTTACGCATTTCAAAAGAATTATAGGTCGCAGTAGACATGCTTAAATACGATTTAGGAAATAATACATTTTGATCACGCTCCAGCCTTAACGTAGGCCAATGGCGAAAATGTAAGTAGAAGGTACTTTTCGGAACAGTCCCAGAGATATGAGCAATATTCCATACAAAGCCGAACTTTTGCTTTATAAAGGAGATATAGCTGATCAGCCATGGAAAACCGTTCAGAATTCCGAGTCTCCGAGATACTCGGAGATGCAGTTGAGATCACGCTCAATTGTAATATCTATACCTAAGGTATCGAGACTGTTTTTCATTGCGAGCAGGAAAGGTATTAAATGGGGATATTTTTATATTGTCTTTTGTTGGCATTAGACTGCATAAAATTGCTTGCTACCTATGTTGATCTGCGAAGCCAAAGATTAGTCTTACTTAAAAGGATTCTCCTTTCCTTTTTTTTTCGAAATGACTACGCTATTTACCCAGCAAGGTCTTAACAGCTTCACCGGACTACGGGATTCTCCTTTCCAAAATCTGTTTCTCCCAATTAACACTTAGTTAACACTCTAAACCATATTGAATTCAAAATTTCCAACTAAGTATCATCGTTACTGTGAAGTACAAGCAATTAAGGATATTGGTAAAGCTCGTGACATCTCGAACGTATAGGCAGAGTTTAGATAATTAGGTAAATATGCCTTGCGGCGATGGCTTAACCCAAATCGTTGGTTCGGGTTCCAGCGACAATTATCTTGTGGTTAAACTCAAAACTATCAGATAATGACAGTCATTAGGCGTCCTCGGTGGCCCGGCGTGAATTCACTAATGATGGAGGTAACTTTTGATATTACGTATGCACTTGTAAATAGTTAATTGATATTGGTCCTAGTACATTTTGATGTAAGTACGTAGTTTTATTAGGAACCATCAATATTGTTTTATTTGATTATTAATTATTTACTTATGTAGTTATTGAATCTGCAATTATGCGTTGTATTTCAAATTTGCAAGTACTCTTTTCCAAAGCTCTGCATAAGTTATCGTATACCCCTTATTGAAGGAAAGTGGAGTAATATAGGTAGCCCTTAGGTTATGGGTACAATTTATTTGATGTGCTCCTCCATTTTACTTCCGCTTAATCGTTCGTTTCCAACACTCCACGCGGCGTCAAATGGCCCGCGCAAACTTTTACTTCACTTTTTATGTTTAGTGTGTTTTTTAATCTAAATTTGTCTAATCTACTCTCTCTCTCTCTCTCTCTCTCTCTATCTAAACTACTCATATCAATCCACATAATCATTTCACTTCTAAAAGTCGTAATATGTTAGGTAGTCTACCCTTCCTTACCTAATAACCTATAGAAAACAATATTATGTATACTTGAAGTAGTTTCAAATATTAGCATGTCCAAACACGCAATAAAACATTGTATTGAACTTTGTAATATTAGAGTCTATTAGGTACCAACATTTAGTCAAAAATATATATAAATATTCTCATATTTGAAAAGTATTTGGAGTAAGACTTTTTTATTAATAAATCTACTCTTGAACTTTGAATTTTATTGACCATAAATCAGGGAATCTTCAAACTACGATTTACAGCAGAGCATCTGAAACACAAGTACATATCAAAAATACTAGGCATCTAGCTTAAGTAGGTTGGCACGTTAAATATTTCTCTGTTGTGAACCTCATACGTAAGGTATTTATTTAAAAGATTATTTCATCCTGTTACAGGGCGGGCGGAATTTTGTTTGAAGAAGTGTAGGCGGATCTGTCAGTAAGTAATGCAATAGAAAGATGATCAGTAAGCGTTTTTAGGGCGGAGGTACGGCGCCGCCGTTAACTGTCCTGATAATTATAAATATTTTTAAACATATTCGAAGTTCTTTTTGGCAAATCATCGTTGTTCATTAATATTAACAACATACAGTCACGTTGAAAAATGTTTATATACTTAATATAGTTCAATTTGATTTTGCTTTAGCGTTTATCACAATCTCATCTATTTTTTGTTACGATGTGGCCTAAAAAGGAAGTAAGCTGAACTTAAAGAAGAAATAGCTCTCAGGTGCAGCTCTCGGGACACAGAGTTTCAACTAACCAGGAAGATATCAGGAAAAGCCACACTTCGATGTCTAAATCAATTTTCGATAAAATAAATAATTCAGCACTTTTCTCATCGTCTGTACAAACCGACTGGACGATGTAAATTGAATTAATGGGCGTGTACAACAGTTGAGCTGCACTATCGAATGCTTTTTATAATCGAAACAACGCATACACAGGAGCTTGTAAGTCAAATTAATTACATTCAACCAATAATCGAGAAAAGAAATTAATTTACTGATCGCTTTATAAGATATCATATGTAATATTAAATTTGAATTAATCGAATATGTTGCTGTTCGTTTGATGGAGAGATATTTTCTTGGTCACGTGACGCCAATCGACTTTAATTTTGCTGAGACTAATTCTGCCACCGTAAGGAAAAGGGGCATGTCTAATTTATTTACTGAATCATTTGACAAAATAGATTATCTATCTTTTGTTACCGTCGATTTATTGACTAATTTATTTCTCGATGCGAGGTTCAATTTATGTGGACCAGTGCAGAGAGAAAAAATTTGTTACTTTTTGGCCACAGGGAGAACATGCAGGAGAATGAGAAGTACAAATAATACCAGCCCCCGCCCCCCCCCCCATCCCCCCTCCCCCATTTATCTAATTAAAACACAAATCTCAGAAAAGTTGATAAGCCTGTAACATACGCCTTTAACAACTAATTCGTATTTTGATTGTTTAATTTGAGAATGGAAGCTTATACTTGAAACGCATTAAAAATATCCAGAATTAATAAGAAAAAAAAAAATACTTTGATTGCTCAAATATAATATACCTTCTCTGTATTTGGCTTCAATCAACTTTATCAATCGAAGACCCGAAAATGTAAAAAAAGTGACAGATAGCTGAAGTAAATTGCATTATAAGCCAAGGAGCTCTATTTTCATATATCGTTGTTAGTTTTTAAATATTGTTAATATAAATGGCCAGTTGCGGCAATTTTTAGTGCGCTCGATGTACGTGGACATAAAAAGTTGTAATAGATGCATTTTTTTTTCCTTATTCTGAATATACATATGTAATATAACTCATAACATATTGTAAAAAATGATTGATGCAACCCTTTTTTGGGCAATAAAAAAAATGTAATGGGAAGAAAAAAATCCAATAAAATTTATTTCTACCTCGTATAGTAACACTGCTAAATACATTATAAAGTGTGGAGTCAGATAATATAAGGTACTCCATTAGGCAGTTTACATGAATAATAACGTTTGGTTGTGTTACGGCGCCGAGTCCGTCCGAGGGCGGTGCCGTTTGAAACAAAGCAGTACAGTCGCTGTTGATTGCAAGACAGTGACTTGCACGAAGATGTCCCGATATACTGCCGTGAAATTATATAAAAAAATATTGGCGGTTCCGTATAGGTAATATACTAGTGTAAAATCTTCCAATTTTGTAACAAGCGCTACGTTGAGAGAATATAAACGTATCTATACTAATATTATAAAGCTGAATAGTTTGTTTGTTTGGCTGAACGCGCTAATCTCAAGAACTACCGGTCCGATTTGAAAGTTTCTTTTAATGTTAGATAGTTCATTTATCGAGGATGGCTATAGGCTACACATCATCACGTTAAAACCAATAGGAGCGAAGCACTAATGAAGAATGTCTCAAAATCGGGCTATTTTTAGAGCATCCGCTGCGTGTCAGTGTCAGTATTACATGTGTTGCCATGGTAACATGATAACATTCTATCGGAAATATTATCAGGGTTTATTTTGTGTTCCTGTTTATTCTACGTTAATTTAAATTCCAATTTTTGATTATACGTAGTACGTTGCTATCGCAAACATTTTTAAAGTCTATTTTGTGCTGCTATTCTAAAAGGTTAGTAGTAATAATATTCGTCCATCAATACAGGCAAAGGAATTAATACATACTGCCAATTCTGAAGTTGTCAATATAAGTACTTCTTATGTATTCTCTACCCAGTTTTCTTCTATGTCTAAGTTAATGTAAAGGTATAAGCGCCAAATCTTCTATATAATATTTCGTAAATTTTTATCTTCTTAATTTTCAAGACCCCAGAATACATGCTCCGTGGTATTATTTTTCATTCATATCACTTATGCACAATAAACAAACCATATTACATAAAACGCCACCAATTGAACACAATATAGAGTCAAATAACACAAGATTATGAATAAAATATAAAATCCCCTACATGACAGACTGAAATCCCGCCAAAAACTCCTCAAAAATGTTATTCTACATTAGTTTTATTTCCAATTTTTGGTTTGTGATATATTGCGTATTATAAGAATAAAGAGTGTGTATATAGTATAATATTAAAATAAATACTTTTTGATGAATACATATATACAAATATTTTTGAAAAATTATTATTGATATTTACACATCTAATAACAATTTTAAATTTAAATTCAAAATAAAATCAAATTTAAATTTAATTCAAAAAACGCGTGCGAAGCCGCGGGTAACATCTAGTGTTATATATTTCTTTAACTAGTCGAATATGTATGTGTATTGTTTTTTGTTTTTTAATTTTATTTTTAGCAATGAATGCTCTAGATTATTACTGCCATTGTCGATTACAATAAATTTACAAGTGTCTTGTGATTGTTTCAATGTTCTAACAACAAGATGGTGATAGAACTTTTTTATTTTACTTTGTTTAAAGGGGTTTTTATTCCACCGAACATTCACACCCATTATTCCCCAAACTTCTAGCTCTATTATGAGAGTCGCTAATGAGTTAGCATTGCCAAATTATATAGCTTCCATGCGTCACCCGAACACGGTTCCGCCAAGATGCTTTGACAAATACCTATGTTCTGGCAACTACTTTTTATACTACTCATCAACGACTCACTTTCGATGCGGTTCTTAACACACTCCATCATCAAGTGATGTACATCCTCATTTTTTCTGCATACATCGCAGTTGGGAGATCCAGCTTTCCTCATTAGGTTTGCAAAACTTCTCGATGTATAGTGCCCCGAACGGAGTCTTAAAACTACCTTAACATATTGTCGGTTTAGATTACATTCATTAAACCACGGTATATGAAGATTTTAGAAATAATAAAATGGAATATGAAAATAATTACTGTCGTAAACGCGTCCAGAACAGTGAGCACTGCTTTTTATTATTATAGTGTGAGCAGTGAATGCCTAAAGTTTATATTTATTTAGTACCTTGGTCCTTACCTACAATTCAGGCAGTGTCACTTGAGAAATACTGACATACGGTTACTCAGCGTCTAAACTATACAGTTCTTACACCGTATGTAGTTTTGTAATGAAATCAATGAGTTCGCAGAACCATTACGCTCAACCCCAAAAATCGAAATCCACATCGGCGTATCATTTACAAAGAACGGCGAGCTTATAATCTATTTATTGATTCAATGGCCCCGCAATCGTAGTTACAATACGTTGAACGTTCAAACAACGGTAGTGGATTGTAAATAAAAAAAAAACAAGTTCTTTGTGCCGCTCCGACTCGCATGAAGCCAAATTTAAATGATGACTGGTACGGTTGTTTAATAAACAAAATTCGATACACGCCTACCCGTGTTAGGTAAAATCAAATGGAGGTCGATTATTTATGCCTTGTTTGTACGGAAGCTAATTGCGGACTTACTTGTGGTAACATTATCACCATGATATAATGTACTTGGGTGTAATCGTATTTAATTAAAATTACAGCCAGACAATATATAAAGTTGTACTATGTATGTAGTAGCCGCAAATTTTGATCAAACACTTGAAACAGACACATCGGCTGAATTTTTTTTTTGTAAGCTATTGTCAGATTATCTTCGTATAAGAAGGTATGAAAAGGAAAGAAAGAAACGAATACAATTATCGCCATATATCTCTTTTATCTTGTTACAAATACAACCACAATATTTTAACTTTTATTATAATTCTTTCTGACAATTTAAGAGAGAAGAATCGCTCTAAAGCATAGTCTTTAGAAAGAGGAAAAATCAATTTACGACAAAAACCTCTGATGTTTTTTGTACAATAATATATCTTTTCGATAATCTAATACCTTTAAACGAGCAATTCTTGTATATTTTTATATTTGTATATATTCATGATCTCGGAAATGACGTCATCTATTTCGGTGGAATTTAGTATGTAGGTAGTTTCGGGGACGATAAATTGATCTAGCTAGATTTTATTCAAAGAAAACTTTTTTTTACTGAGATTTCAATCAAAAATGTTTTTTAAAGAACCGAGCTAGGCTCGGTCGCCCAGGTACTGTTATTTAATTGACTATCGTTAATTGCTTAAGTGCAACTCTTTTAATACTACAAAGGCACTTAATTTGAACTTAGATTGGCAAAATAGTAGTCCGGTGAAGCTGTTAAAACCTTGCTGGGTCAATACCGTAGTCTGTTCGAAAAAAAAAATTACCAAAACACAAAATCGTGTAATTTTAACACAACGATTTATTTATTCGACAATAATTGTATTTTTTGCTCAAATCCCTTGACTTGTCCTTTGAGCAGGTTGCAAATATTTTCAAAGAAGTGTAAGGACACAATGTAGGCATGTAAGGCAGAGTTCATGGTAAGCAAATTATATGTCAGCATGACGTGGGAACGGCGAGCTTGTTACTATACGCTGGCCCGCATGCAAGATTGTCGATATAGGAACAATAAGCTAAAAGATCAAATTCATTCTGACTTTTGATTGTGGGCCCTCGACCTTCTCTAGCCAGCTGAAGTATTGACTCAAATGTGTGTACCCCACACATGCACTCAAATACTAAACCACAGAGAAAACATCATCGCTTATACCCTATTCTGTAAACGGCACGGTAACTAGGACAGTTAAAAATACTGATTAGACCTAAAGCAACAAGACTGCAGGACTCAGAAGAACGAATTTGGACTACATAGTTATAGCTCTAGTGTTTCTGTTTGTTTGTGAACGTTAAAGCTAACACCAACTTCAGAAAACAATCAAGTCATTGAGAAGAACCGGCAAGAAATCTGGTTTATCTACTTAACATACATATTTTTATAATACCTTCGAGTTATAACATTTTTTAGCGGATGCAATGAGGATGCTAATTCGCGCTGGACTAGTTATCACCCTTAAATTGAAAATCTGTCGACAAGCAGCGAATAGTTGGTCCCGGCATCTTCAATTCGTAAAATTTCATAACCGATTTTGTTTATATTCGACTATTAATTTATTTAAAACGAGATACATTAGAAACAACATATTATTATTACCATATTTATGCTTTAAATAATAATAGGCATAGACTACATGTAAGGGTACAAGGTAACTACAGGCTGTAACTATTTATAACCAATCTACAATAGGACAGACTGACAATTCAAAAGGGCCAATAACAATGCCACAGTGCAAGCATTGCAACTTTATAAAGACAATAATGATGTTGCTACACAGACGAACGTTCCTCTAGTTTTACCAGTCTTAGTATACCATGTTATAATATTTAGAACACAAACTCAGAATATATTAATTCAGAATAAATTGAAAGTAATAGAACCATGAATCCTTATTTTTGTAAATTTCCAAAGAATAGTGATTCTTAATGTGCATATAACTATTGCAAAAAGAAATTATAAATCTTCCCTACAAGTTAACTATAATATTTAATTGCCCATAAAGGCAAAGTATAGAGTCCAATTAACGGAACCTATAAATCGCGTTGATTGGCCGAAGCGTTCATCTATGGCTTAATGAAGATGTAATTCCACGAGCAAGGAGGGAGGTCCCACATCAATGTTGTACCTTTACAATTAAAACACAAATCTTGTCCTATACTACGAAGCTAACGAGAGATCATCGGACATCATACGAATAAGAAATCTGCCTCACTTCGGTACTCAGTTTTTTCAACGTCCGATCATAAATCTATGCTCTAAAAGGTATTCACCCGTTTTGTCTCCCGTAATGAGTGGATTATCATACAAATAGAAACGATTCGGGATCGGTGTATAATTGAGTTCGGCGCCCCGCTGTTCAGATCTCTTTGTGCCGGCCGCAACCGCACTGACGTACAAACGAACTGTTGTAATATATGCCCCGATGATTACTTCACAAATATTGGCTGATGGTCAATCACCTCTGTGATTTCACTAGACTAGTAGTTGGAAACAAAAATACGTGTCACAAATCCGTTGAGTTTGGCCGTAGTTGGCATTGCAGGAGACATCGATTACAAAATGGAGTCATTAGTTATAATTAATGATCTACACTATTGAATATGTAGTATTTCCTTAATTGCGACTCCGGTATTGTCAAAACATGGGAAGAATTTTTTGTCGTGTATATACAACTTTCAATTTAATAAAGTGCCCCTTGTATTGAAACACTATATTCAATATCGATGGTTATTAAAAGCGTCATGTCCTTTATTTGTTAAATATCTATACGGAATCGAAGCTTGGTGGAAAGCAATCAGGTCATTAGTTGAATGAAAATTGATAACTTGCTGTAATCTACAGACATGTGTGGATTAGAAACTGAATTTATTTTACATTCAATAATAATGATAATTTAAAAGATGCAATTACATGTAGAGTGTGAATTTAAAGCATTCCACATCTTTAAAAAATTAAAAATGTTTATAATTAGATGATGTAGATTAATTTAATTCTTTCGTTAACTTAGTTCATTGATACAAAATGACAATAACCTCTATTAGGACGAACGGAAGAAGGTTTTTTTTTATACTTCATAGGTTCACCAAAATCTCACCTAAACTTAAACTACATTGTGGTCTAATACGGTAACTTAGTGAGAGATTTGTTCTTAAGCTTAGTTTCCGAATCAGAGACAAAGATGCTAAATGACACATTTTTGACTAGAGCCTTGGTAGTTATTTAGGCGGGCTTAGAAAGAAACAAAAACCATGCCATGTTTTCAGTGTTTTCTTATTCCAAAATCTCCGGCTCATTCATAAAAATATTGAACCAAATCGAAGTAGCTGGTAATTAACTAAGCGAGATTAGCAAAAATCCTAGTATCATGCTAAAATGCAGATTACATAAAAACCAAAAAAAAATGAGGATGAAAGGATGTAGAATTACTCTATTTATATGATATGAAAAGAGTAGAAGAAAAAGACGACTTTAAAGAAGTTAAAAATCTAGTACAATATTATTGTAGGCAGTGGCGGATTTGCAGCCTTGGCCGCCCTAGGCCCCAGGTCATGTAGTAAGTACCAATCACCCCTGTGTCAGTAATTTTTTTGTTACGATTAGCCGCCCCTAATATCTGGCCACTCTAGGCCCGGGCCTCCTGGGCTTTAGGGCAAATCCGCCACTGACTGTAGACAAGAACCCAGTACAAAGATTAAAACATAGCGTACATACAAACTAATTACGGAATAGGACACCTATCTTTTTGAAGGCAGTGAGAAAACAAGGATATCATAGTTCCTTTTAATACGTATTAGATGTATATTATGTAATTATTCTAATATACAAAGTTAAATAAAATTAAGTATTTCAAGCCATATGCTAAAAGTAAAATCGTAGTAAGTTGTTTAGAACTACAAGAAACCAACTAAAAGAAATTCACAACATAAATTCTATTAATTTGGAAGAGCAATGTCATTTTCAATTTAAAATATAAATAAAGTTTTGGTTCCATGGCATTAATAAGGAATTTTAATAAGAACTACAATAAACATCGAAGATCACATAATGCTAACTACATAAATTCGTTGGTCGCTCCGAGCGAGAGTCGATTGGACTAACTACAATTTACGACCATAAATAAAGTCAAATATAGAAGGTTTTGAATCAAGACTTCATGTATAGGGTTGTGCCTAATTGGCCTTTAGTACGTGGTGAGTTTTTGACATCCCGATGATCATATTACCGGAACTGAATCGACGAAACCAATTCTTTTTTGCATGATTGGCTGTTACAGTATCTGGGTCATAAACACTATTTACATTTTTAGCCGCCTATTTTTTTACATTTACACTATTTACGTTTTATCGAAGAAAAACTATAAAATATAGCGTATTGACTTCTGGCAGTCTGTTCATTAATTTTCCATAAATTACATAAATCATGCCCAAATAGTTTAATTTTTTTAATAAAAGACAGTTACAAATGTAAACAAATGCACACGTGTAATACAAACCTAATAATCAAATAATGTGAGTGACCTCTTCTTTCCAAAAATAGGGCTTGAATCCTTCTGGAGATACTTTTTAGAAAGTGGTATTTAATGTTAAAAGAAAGATTAAATTGTTTAGTTTGCAGAAAATATCCGAGACGTTTTAATTTTTTTGTAAGCAGTTAAAAGCATTTCGGGCCATTAATAAAGCAATTTTGCAGTAACCATTATATTCTTTTTGTTGATTGAAAATTTTAAATTTGGATCATAAGGAATCATGCCAATAATGATGTGAAAATGATATCCATATACATAGTAAAATGAATAAAACCCCTAATTGTAATATTCATTGATGTAGAGAAAGAGACCTAAGCTGCGCATTTTTTTTTTGCAAAAGGATTTAGATTGATATGTTCTAACCAATATATATTTCTTAGATTTTTTTTTTGATTTGCTATTGCGATTGCACAAGGTATATGTATTATTTTTCATATATATAAATATCTATTTGTTTAGCATTCCTCTTTAGATTCGGTTAAACAATAAGAGTAGATATCTACTGTGCAGAATTCTGAACAACGATAGTGAATCTCACAGCGAAATAAAGGCGACTAGTTAATCGATCTCAACTATTCGACTATATCAATCTAGAGAAATTTTGCATGGAGAAGAAATATGCTTCACAAACTTAGAGATTAGCTCACTAAAGTTTTACTGCAGAGGCTTGTTATAAAAATTTGTAGACAAGAAAGTAAATATTCTCATTAAGTAATTCTATTCCTGCGAAAAACTTAAAACAACAACAAGAGATGTCTTTTTAAAATCTTATATGAAAAATAGAGCTACCACTTTCGTCTTGATAAAGAAAATGAGATAGAATTGTAATTTGGTAATACCCTATTTTTTTTTTCAAGTCCCTCTTTTTATTATAGGTATTCGTTTAAAAAATTCACGAGTGCGCTCAACCAGAGTCACCATATAAGGTCACTGTATACAATGATATCACACTTTCTTCTATTGAACCTAATTTATAATCTATATTGTTATTACAAAGAAGTAAATTTGCTACATATTTTTTATATAATAGAAAGCAAGCGAACAAGCGGGTCAGTTGATTTTAAGTGAGCACCCGCCGTTCATAGACGCTAGTACCACCAGGGGAGTCGCAAGTACGTTGCCAGCCTGTGTTTGAGGAGGAATAGGGAAAGGGAGAGGGAGAGGGAGAGAGTAGACGGGATAGGAAAGGAAGTGGGTCTCCGGTGCACTAACTATAACCGAACTAAACGCAACAATGCCAGCATTGTTATCTTACGTAGGTGTTTCTACCCCGGACGAGCCGACCCATTCATGCTGAAACCAGTAATAGATTCAGCGTGGCTCTACCACCTACTAAAAGAGTTGTAAGAGGTCTCTGGAGCTACTGATACGATTTTTATTTGTCACTGATAAATCTCCTTAATTATATAATATGGGCTAAATTTTATCGGTATTAAACTCCCATAGGGTAAGTAATACAAGCGAAATCCCAGGCGATTGCTAATCTATACTAAAATTATAAAGAGGTAAAATTTGTGACGTTGTGACGTTGTAGGGGGTAATCTCAGGAACTACTTGTCCGATTTGAATAATTCGTTCAGTGTCATATAGCTCATTCATCGAAAATGGTTACAGGCTATCATCATGCTAAGATCAATAGGAGCTGAGTGAGGATAAGAAATGTTTCAAAATCGGGATGTTTTTTCCTTTTGAGAACTGGCTGCGTCTTAGTGTTAGTGTATCAAAGCCACGCGAACGAAACATAATATAAAATGTACTTGTAACTTGGACTCAATTATTTATTTCGTATGTATAAGTTTTAATGTTTTAGACAGGTATATAAAATTTAAATTTCAATGTTCACTTTACAAAAAAAAAGTAAGTACCCGGTGAAAGTATATGTATCGGTCAGTAATAAATACACTAAAAACTAGAAATTTAACATTTTACATAATATTAATAATAATAATCCTTTATTTAATTTCTATGACAGTTGAAAAGTTTTCTAAATTAAAATATATATATATATAAATATGACTATTATATAAGAAGGTATTTCGGATCTATTATTATATATGTCATGGCCCCTTTCGAGTATAGGCCTCCTCCATTTGCCTCCATTTATCCCTGTCGTTAGCATTTCCCATCCATTCTCTTCCTGTCAAATGGATTATGTCGTCCATCCATCGAGCTTTTGGTCTGCCCCTTGCCGTTTGCATATTGAGCCTGACCATTTTGTTACTCGTTTTGCCCATTTTTCATCGGAGGAACGGGCGATGTGCCCTGCCCATTTCCATTTCAAATTCTCCATATGCCAACATAAATGTTACAAGAACATATTTCAAGATTTCAGATTCTCTCGCCGTATAATTTTACCTATTTTTAATTTTGATTTCCTCTTATTTTTATCAACAAGACGCACATATATATGTACATCGCAAGATTAATTCCGAGGTACCCACGGGCCAAGTATCTAAGAAATAAAGCTAAAAAGAATCATCGAAACATCTGTAGTACCTAATTTTTGAATGATTTGAGCCCAGTAATCGACCTCTGTTATTTGATTTTGTATTGAATTATGTGTGTTTTCTTTTAGATGCAGAAGAGTTTAATAACCTTCATTCATGTTTATGTATCCAGGTTTTCGTTTAACTGTAAATTTTGTAAAAGTAAAAAAAAATGCATAACACAAAGCAATTTCGACAAGTAATAATAAATGCGTAAGGAGCCCACGGCCATTGATAGTGCTCTGTATAAAAAAATATTCATGAAAGTAATTCAAAAATACAGTTTAGAAATTTAAAAACCATTTAATTTCCAACAATGTCAAAGTAACGAAACGGTTCATTATTTATCAATAAACGCAATTAGGTATCATTTTATCGAATTTCTATAAGTTATCAAAAAATCGCGGGCACGTACTTATTCGATGCGATAAAAAGTCGTGCGATCGCAATTAGTTCATGTTGACGCGTCCGTGGGCGTGAGGCCACGCCTTCAGAGGCGTAGGGAGGGCATCGCGAGTGCCGCTACGGAGGAGGAAAGAGGGCCAGTCGCCTTCGCTATCGCGGACTTAACGCGCGTAGTGCGCGGCCCTCGCGAATTTTCGCGTTAAGCCGCCGGCGAAATTAGTGCTTTACCGGATCGTACACAAACACATGCAAACTATACGAACTATAACGAAATGACTCTTTATTTACTTATTCTCTATTATAATATACACTAAAGTGACGTTTGTGACGGAAAATATATATTTACAAAAGTGCACATAAGCGTAGTAAATAAATAAAACCGATCACCGTGTTATGTCCATATTACAGACAATTCGTATTATTAGTGTCATTGGTAACTGCAATGAGTTCCAATAGTAATTTCGACCTCATTTCCGTGTAATAAAAATGACAGAAACAAACAAAAATACTGTTCGAAATTCAAATTTATTTATCGAACACTGCGGACACGGTGAAAATAACATCAGTGCAAATTTCAAAAATGGATTTGACAACTCGCCGTGGGGATTTGTTGGATGGAGCGGTACTAGAATCGGTCCTACCGGTGAACGGAACGGAGCAGGTGTGCCGTGAACTAGTGAACGGAACGCAGGGCGTTTGTGACGTCACGGGACCGACAGCGGAAGTGACGACACCGAGGAAGATTAATTCGTTTAGTATAAGAAATTTAGTAGGCGCAGAGGATTCTGAGCGGTCGACCGACGGTACCACGAACACTGGTGATGGTAAGTGAATCGTCTAACTATATATATTATACATATGATGTTCTTTATAAATTCGTATGCAAATAATTACTGACGGTATCGCATAACGTTAGCAATATTTTATTTATTAACTGTCTTCAAGAAAGAAGAGGTACTGACTTCTGTTGTCATTTTTAAAATGTTTATTGCCTCTCAAGTTCTTCATCTATAAATCGATTTACAAAATGCTTTTTTTATTGGAAAGAGAGATTCCAATTCGATTTAATTAGCACCTAACATTGGATTGCGAAGATATATCAAGGACCTCCTGAAAATCAAATAAAAACATAATAGGACATTATTATATTATTATCTTGAGATAAGTTTATGACAATACAAAATTAGGCAGGTATCTAACGATGTCTTAGTGTTTTTAGAGTAATTTTTTAAGTCTGTTTTATTTGCTTTATAGTAATAATATGATTATTACATACTTGTAAGGTATTTGATTACAAATAGTAAAAAGATGTAATTTTAATATTTTATTGGAATAATAGTTGTAATAACTCACAAATCTCATAAAACCTACCATTAAAAAAAGAGTTCTCAATTTCATTTAAATTAAATATAACAACTTATTTAGTTCTGTGTATTTACCGACCTCTTTCTTAAAAATGAATGTATTCATTGCATTCTATTTGTTGATTATTTTAAGATACCTTTATTTTAGTATTCTTTTTTAGATTATCTAGAAAAATAATAGTTCATTTTTTTAAATTAATTTTAGAATGTTTTGCTTATTTTTTTAACTTGGTTGTAGTAAATATTTAGACAATTAATTATATTGACTTACAAAGGAAAGTTGTTGTGTAAGCCACCAACATGTTAGAAAATTGGTATGCAAATGCAACAATGGCAGTAAAATCTACTAAAATATTGGTTACCAAAAATAAAAGCATAAAAGAGAGAATTCATTCACTATTATTTAAAACACAATCCAGTAATAAAAATGATCATTTCTGTCTGTCTAAAGGACTATTTTTGTTTGAGTGGGTACCATATACAACATGTAACATCCGAAATAATAGGAGCCTGTGTGTATTCAATAATAAAACCGGGTAATAGAGTATTTGTACCCGACTAGAACGTATCTACCATACACGTACAAAAATTTAACTTAACTAGGAAGATGTGTTGAGACATATTTTTGACTCCGATGTCATTTTGACATACTCTCGGTATGTCATAGATGACAGCTTGTAAGCCCATATAACGCCGAAAAACTACCGATGAAATGATCCCGTCCTGATAATTTGTAGAATTAAGTAGGTAATGGTGATTTTCACTGTCTTTTATGTCTTCTTAACATTTTGACATACTCTCGGTATGTCATCATAGATGACAGCTTGTAAGCCCGTATAACGCCGAAAAACTACCGATAAAATGATCCCGTCCTGATAATTTGTAGAACTAAGTAGGTATTGGTGATTTTATGTCTTCTTTAGACTTATTCCTTCAGTTTACCTCTACTACCGTAAACAGCCTTTATAGTAGCGCCACGCTATGATGGATTTAAAATAAGAAAATATGGTCAAATGCCGCTTTGCATGCATTATCTAAGCTTTGACGCGAGTTTGGTTTTAGTAGTTATACTGAGCAAGTATCCTATCTATATATAATTGTATAATTTCAAATTCTGAAATTTATAAACGCTGAATTATGTTGTAGATCAATAGGTACATTAATAATCATAACCCATTAAAGATTCTGTCTATGGTATATTATTAATGAAAACAACGCAAATTAATTAATCACTATATTTTAGCATATATTACAATTACACGTGCCAGTACTATGCAACAGCCAGACCGAAACGGAAAATGCAATTTAGTGTTGCCACTATAGTCTTCAGTATATTAGGAATCTTACACTCTCACCACCATTTTTCTTATAAGTTAATTAACATTTTTATTTATTAATCATATACCACACTGTGAAATGGTGCTGTTTTCTGTTAGCTAAACATGATGAGATTTGTTTTCTGGTTCATATTGTATAACTAGATATACTTTGTTGTAGTTTGGCAGATATACAGTATACATTTATATAATTTGTAAATCTGTGTTATTTTTTTTTTTCTTAAAATTATATACATTCAATAAATTTTAAGATTAAATATACATCAATATTGAATTATTAACAACACGATTATGAACAACAATTTTCTCTTTCAAATATAGTTATTAATTTATACAAAACTTCATGAACGGGCAAACGTCAAAATGGACATTATAGCGTGCTGATATTATAATTTTATACCTAGTTTGTTTCTCCACTATTATTAACAACATGAAACCACTTCACAACTCTAGTGTAGGAAAAAATTATAATGCATACTTTGTAACTAATTGCCTAAATAAATTCTGTATAGTCAATTTTCTTATAAGTTCTTTGAGAGCTACATGGTTATATTGGTATTATTCTATGTTTAATAATAAGAGCTTATAATTTAAAATACAATGATTATTTCATTAATTCAAACCCAAACTTCTTTTGTACTAAGGTACCTAATATTAGGTATGAATGGCCTATGAATTTGTCGTTTTGTATGAAAAAAATTAAACGAATTTTTTTCATGTAATTTTTATTTGTATTAATCGAAGTAATCACCCATGCAATCAATGCATCTTTGTCAACACAGTGGTAGTTTATTGATGCCCTTCTTAAAGAAATCAGCTAGACGGGAGGCAACAAATTCTTCAAAGGCATTTTGTACTGCATCTCGGGTATTGAATTTTTTTCCCGCCAAAGAGTTATCCAAATTCTGGAAAAAGTAGTAGTCTGGTGAGTAGGGCGGATGACGGAGAACTGTCAACCCCAGTTCTTGCAATTTGGAGACCGTCTGCTGTGCAGTATGAGGTCGCGCGTTGTCGTGAAGGAGCAGCGGAGATGAGCGATTGACCGATGCTGGTTGGAGAAGTACCAGCTTCTCCATCATTGTGTTTAGTTCTTCACAGTACACATCTGCAGTAATGCTCACCCTGTTTGGTAAGAAGCTGTGATGAATCACACCGGCGCTAGGCCACCAAACAGTGACCATCACTTTTCTAGGGGTGAATTTTCGTTTAGGGCATTGTTTAGGTGCTGAACCAGGATCCAACCAACTTGCTGAGCGCTTGCGGTTATCATCAGAATCCATTTTCATCGCTGGTAACAATGTGGTTCAAAATTCCTTTATTTGTTGTTGAGCAGTGCAAGGCACCTCTCGACGCGTACTTCGCGCTGGTGATCGTTGAGTTCCTGGGGCACCCATTTATCAAGCTTTTTTACCTTGCTAATTTGACGCAAATGGGCCAATATTGTTTTGACGCTAACTTCGAATGCTGCTGCTAATTCAGGCGTAGATTGTGTATAATCAGCTTCAACAATCGCCTTTAATTCGTCATTGTCGACCGAAGTCTTCGGACGACCGCGAGGTTCATTTTTCAGGTCGAAATTCCCAGAATGGAAGCGAGCAAACCAATAACAGGTGGTGGGTTGGTTTGTAGTGTTAGCTCCATAAACGTCGTTGATGTTGCGTGCCGCTTGTGCCACGTTGCTGCCACGACGGTACTCATATTCCATAATTACTCGAATTTTAACATATTCATGATGACAAAAAATATTGATATGCGATGCAAATGTAACACTAACCAATAAACAAATTACTACTTTTGGAAAAAGAACTCCATGTTTTTAAAATAAAATTAATTGAAATTATAATTCTTAGCCAAACAAAAATTATTTTGATTTGAAATGGCCAGTACTGCAGAACGACAATTTCACAGGTAAAAACCTTTTATGTACAGATATCCTTAAATAAATACAAAATATGAGATCTAAACCCTAGTTTTTAGAATAGTATTTATGGTATAAACACTATCTCTTATATCAAAAATAAACATGGAAACCAATCAAAGATATAAAAATAATTAATCGACCTCTCACCTAAACAATTAAGTCAAACGAGGTTTAACGTAGCCATAGGTAACTCAATGCACTATAGGTCGATGTAAAATCAAATAGCTTGTATCGCTTGGTAATAATAGAATTTACAAAATAGACAAAACGAATGGAAGTAAAATGAAGAGTACTAATATAAGCATATCCATAATAATAAAACTCTTTATTGCATACATTGAAAATGTGCAAAATTAGACATTAGTTTACAATATATGCGTATAGTTAGGCAGTCTTATTGCTTAGACCGAAGAGCAAACCTTAGGAGACATTTAATTTGTAACGAGACAGCGGCAACCGACGAAGGATGGCGTATTTCTCAGTAGTTACTGTTGTTTTTGGATTGCACTGTGCTTACCATCAGGCATAGTGCAGTCACTTTGCCGAGCTACAATAAAAGAAATACCCGCGGACCATATAAATACACGCACAGAAATACTTACCCGATTAGGCCTCCCACGGCAGCGGCTCAAGCCTAGGTTCGATCCCTCGGTAGGGAGCCCTTGAGTGCGTTGCTTGCGCGATATGGTGACACACAAATATACATCACTGCTACAACACTACACGATCACCCCCACACACGTGCACGCCTACACGCTTACACATGAAAGTGGAAGGGTTTACTTTTTTCCCCTTATCGAACTTAAAAACTCTCAATTTTCCGATAATAAATACATGGAGGAGTTGTTGAGGTGTGTATGCTTGGTACACATATACGTTTCAACAACTCATACATATATGAATAGTTAGCTAGGTTAGCTAAGATAGGTCGCGATTTTGCATGCAACAGGCAACAGCCAAGCCGAGGTGTGCCGTGCACCCTTGAGCTGGTTGCCAAAATAAAATCGGCTGAGTGCCTTAAGCGCTCGCCTTAGTAGTCCGGTGAAGCTGTTAAGACCTTGCTGGGTCAATAGCGTAGACATTTCGAAAAAAAAAAAACGCACAGAAATAGAAAAACTACATAAAATAACGCAATAAAACGGCTTCTATTAAGACAGAGAGAGGTAATACCTATAAGATAATTTTTTAAATAATGTCACGGATCTTGCTTGCTTTATATCACAATTATAGATATTTTATACTACACAAAATTTCGCATGCAATAATTTTTAACTGATTTCGAAGTTTTTTTTCGGTTATCTAAAAGTTAGCTTTAACTGAACCAGGTAATTTATGGCGCTGTTTTTTTTTTAAATATATACTTAATATTCATGACTTATTAAGGTCTATGTTAACTCACCATTTGTCTAAGAAGTCCGGTAGTACCTATATACTTTCTAAGCTAAAATATTTATAATATATATTAACAGCAGTGGACACACCGACATTTTATTGACTCTATGCTTGTTACTGGAACACCTTTTATGTAATCGTCGGTGAGTGATAACAGATCTTGTATTACTACAAAAGTAATCCTTAATTGACTCATTTGAATGTAAGAATAGATGATTGCTTTAAACTTATTGCTTATTTTAAACGAGCAATTCTTGTATATTTTTATATTGTTATATATTCAGTATCTCGGAAACGGCGTCAGCTATTTCCGTGAAACATAGTATGTAGGTATAAATCGATCTAGCTCATGATTTCATTCATAGAAAATTATTTTTAATCTGAGTTTTCAGGCAATGAAAAAATATAGTTAGTATATTAAGGTAAATTTCGCCGTCGCTGGTAAAACAAAAATAGTTCAAATGGAAATCTGTTGCTTCGAAAATCCGTCTAACCACAGTTCGAATCCCAGTGACAACAAAAGAGATTTTTTTAATTTTTTTTTTTTGATAATAAATGGTAATTTTGTGAAGCTCACCTAACAGATTATTTTAATTTAAAAATGATTTTTAAATAACCGAGCTAGCCTCTGGCGTCCAGGTACTATTTATTTAATTGCATAGTTTTATATTGATGAATCTAAGCGTAAGTGTTGAAGGCGAGTGGTAAGATAATTTAGAATCGTATATTAGGTGAATATTTTCTATTATTCAATGAATTATCTAGAAACGTCGGCTTAATAACTGATTCACGGTTTAATGAGATGCTCTTTACAAAGGTCTATAGTCAAACATTATTCAGTCCTACTCTTTAAGATCGAGTGGAATGGTATAAAAGGCCGTAACACTCAGAGAACGAGGAGCTATCCGAGTCCTCAAACAAAGTTTGTCCTTGCTCACATTTCTGAAACCAACCACAAACCCGAATGTTTCATTTTTTTTTTTTTTGAACTAACTACGCCATTGACCTAGCAAGGTCTTAATAGCTTCACCAGACTACTAAGACGAGCGCTTAAAGCACTCAGCCGATTTTATCTTGACAACTAGCTCAAGGGTTCACGGCACACCTCGGCTTGGGCTGTTGCCTGATTCATGCAATTGGCGACCTATCTGAGCTAACCTAAGCTAAGCTACATATTCAGACATATATGAGTTGTTGGAACATATATGTGTACCAACCATACATATCTCAACAACTTTTATAAGTATTTTGTGTCAGATAAATTTTTTAAGCTATCTCAGTTCGATAAGGGAAAAATAAAAATAAAACCCTTCCACTTTCATGTGTAAGCATGTGCACGTGCAATGTGGAGGTGATATGTGTGTTCATTTTTTTATAAGTTTTTGGTTTAAAAAATTCTTCATTTTATCTATATGAAATCGCGAACTCATATGTAAGAACTTTTTATAAAATGTACTTATTTCTATAGGGGAGAGTAGGGTAATTGAGATCGGCGGGTAATTGGGAACAATTAGATAAATAGTACATCTCCCCGTACTACACTGTCGCGACCCTATTCTATGGCTGAATGCAGAGCCATTCATTGCGTATGCGAAAGTGGGATTGAAAGGACGCATTATTTTTGTCACTGTAAGTCGAACAATTATTTCTGCATTTTTGATATAATTTTTGTCATCAGTTATAACACATATAAGTATCATATTTTTGAGTTCAAAATTATTGTGTTTTTGCTCATATTATACACAAAGTATCTGTTTTCAAATGCAACATACAAGATTGAAGGTAATAAAAAATGCTTTTGAGAGTGGCAATTATTATGTATATTGATTGATTCGGGTAATTGGGAACGGCATTAGGTGAGTAATTTGGATCGTTCCCAATTACCCCTTACCCACCTACCCATAGTACTGCTGGTTGATTGTGTAAAAATATTAAAACTTTACAAATTATTTCAGATGCCTCATAATTACGTAAGAAAGATCGATCAAACGTGTTTTTTAATTACCTCATACCATTTCCATTTCCCCCACGGGATATCTCAATTACCCCACAGGGTATCGAGTAAACAGGAACGGCAATGTTTTTGTTTTAGTTTATATTTTTATTAAAACGTAAATTTAAAATAACGTTTTATGACTACTAAGTACATAAATAACTAAAGTTCATGTAGCAATAAAATTTGATCTAGTTTATAACTTTATTTTGTTATTTTTTAGCGTTTGAAGTTAAGTGTTTCCAATTCCCCCACTCTCCTCTATTTATTAAAATAATTAATGAATAGAAAATAAAATTTAAAAGATATTGAGTATTATTAAAAGGCCATTGGTCCAGAGTACATTTTCCATTAACAAGCCAACCTTGCAATCAAACGTCCGGACGTCAAATTAATAATTATCGTAAATAATAAAGGAAATAAATATCAATGTTTATTAATTTTAACTATCGTCTAATTATCCTCATGGAAAAATACAACCTGTCATTTAATTATGAGAAATAATATACTTCTATTATATTACGCCGCTATAAACAGAATTACAGATTGTATGATTAGTTTTTTTTTATTGAAAATCAAACAAACCTCTTTCTGCGTTTCATTAAAAATTACTACAGTAACCTTCTTTATAGTTTAAATACCTAGTCATTCCATGAATACCTACTGAAACTAAGATAAATATTTTCTATTGCAAATAATATTTATTACTTTTACAGTGTGTTAGTTTAATACATAAATATATAACAATTTAAAATATAAAAAGCTTATTTGAAGTTGCCTCCATTGGCTGCAATACAGTTCTTTAAACGTTGAGGGCAGTTATCAATAGAAGCACGCACGCTTTTCATGGGAAAATTCTTCACTGTCAATCGTACGGATTGATTTAAGGACTCCATACTATCATGGCGTTTAGAGCAAGCCGTACTCTCTAAATTTGAACATAAATCATAATCCAGCGGATTAAGGTCGGGACTAGACGACGTCCAGTCTCCAGCTGTGATGAAGTCCGAAACTTTCATTTCCAACCAAGACATTCGTTTTTAATAGAAGCACAGAGAGAAGCGTCATTTCTAGACGTCACTATCGTTCACATATTGATCCAGCATTTTGACATTAAGACCCGGTTGACATGGTTCTTGAAATCACTATCCGGCAAATCGGTAATTTGTTTTCCGACTTTATTATTAAACTAATTACTATTACTGGTCTTAGTGAACCTGAACTATAGAATGACAATTCTTTTTATTTCTAAAATTTAAACTATGTTGGTCTTTTAATAAATCCGGCTTATCTAAATTTTTGTGGACACACATTAGATTATCTATCTCTCACCCGTTGTTTCCATATCGAACAATACTATATTACATAGCGTCTAGCATAACGAGGTCGTAGAAGGTCGTTTCGAACTCCTTCCATAGACAACGTGTTAAACAACAGATTTGTATGAGTAGCTATTGTTTTCTTCTTTGCTTTCACGATCGCTTTGTAATCGCTTATCTCACTGTCGTCTAAATGTCATAATATTCTCGAGACACGATTAGACAATGATTGACATTCGACATATCTCAATGACAAAGATATACGAGGTACAAATAATTTTAGAAAATATTAATTTCGCAAACCAATACAGATAAAGTTTTGAAGTGGTTCTATACGAATTAATTTAATTTAATTCTACGAATAACTACTTTTAGAAGCTTTGATTTATGACAAGTATTTTGTGTTGATTATGAAGCATAAGAATACTTTGTTTATAAGAAACCGTCACCAACCAATATCGGCTTTATTTTATAGAGATAATTTAATTAACTTTGTCTGGGTTGTTTATTATTTTAACAATATATCTTATTCACAGAAGAAAAAAAAATGATAGCAAAAATATCATCAAACAAAGTTATCATTTTATTACCCCACTTCGACGCGCGTACACCACACCGCTTACCCACCTCTCCACGGCAAGAAACTTGTCAACGCACATTATAAACAAAGTTTCTTGAAACTTTAATAACTTCATACTAAATGAAGTTATGGTGATAAGATTTTTATTAGGCCCCAGTATCTAAAAAGTAAATAATATAATCCACACGAGAAGTTCAGACGCCAAATTATCTAGTAATGAATTAATTGATTAATTCTTTATTGCATTTTTGTTTGTACACTGGCTATAAAGCATTATCTTTTAACTAACCAGCGGCGTTGTTGTCAATCAAATAACTTTGTAGGTAGTAGTAGTCTGATACAGAGGTAAAATATATATATAAATAAAAAGTGCCTAACAAATGTACTTAACACAATCTGCATTTTAGATTTAACCTTACCCTAATGTTATAAATGCGAATTCAGTTTGTTTGTGACGCTTTATAGTTTAACTACTCCATTATATTATACCTTTTACATTCTATAGGTTTATCTCCAGACCGCCGTCAGGGTGACCTCGAAAGAGGTACAAGCGGCGAACGATCACCGTTTTATACTCCCTGACGACGTGAGAGCATTGATCACGGAAAAGAACGCCGCGACTCGAGCTTACGACGCTTACCCGTCTGTAGAGAATCGCGATCGTTTACATTCGTTACGAAAAACAGTCAAATCTCGTATTTCTGAGATCCGGGGTGACAGGTGGCATAGACTCCTGGAGGGTTTCCAGCCGTCTCACCTGTCGTACTGGACTCTATTGCGATCTCTCAAATCAGATATGGTCACTCCAATGCCTCCTCTCGCCAGAGGCCCCGGGTTGCCTCCCGCGTTCGATAGCATAGATAAAGCAGAATGCCTTGCCGCAAGCTTAGAGAAACAGTGCTCGCCAAACACTGATAACACTGACCCTTTTCATTACGGATTAATCGAATCAGCTGCGGAGCATGTACTCGCGTCTCCTCCGGCGGATACCCTAACCGCGATTACTTTCGATGAAGTTGTACGCGCAATTAAGCGTCTCAAGCCTAGGAAGTCCCCAGGTCCTGATGGGATCAAGAACGAGGTTCTGAAACTCCTTCCTGATCGCATCATAGCTCCATTGGTCTGCGTCTTCAATGTGACCATGTCCCAAGGTCACTTTCCGGCCGTCTGGAAAAAGGCCATAGTGATAGGTATTTACAAGCCTGGCAAGAAAGCTACGCTTCCCGTTAGCTATCGCCCCATTAGTCTGTTAGATACCTTAGGAAAACTTTACGAGCGGCTCCTTCTGAACCGTCTCCAGTTCTCGATTACAGATCTAAAATTAATACCACCTGAGCAGTTCGGAGTTCGCGTCGAACACTCTTGTACGGATCAAGTACACCACCTCACGGAGTACATTTTCTCTAAATTTAACGCCGATCCGAAACGTAAACCGAAACGCACAATTGCAGTCTTCTTCGATATCGCCCAGGCCTTCGATAAGATCTGGCACGGAAAGCTCATCCATAAATTATGTAAATCTCGCGTACCCGATAGGTTAATTCATATTATCCGCGATTATCTCACTGATAGGACTTTCCGCTTCAGAGTGGATGGTGAACTATCGCTGCCTCACCCGATAATCTCAGGTGTGCCACAGGGCTCCATACTCGCGCCCACGCTCTTCAATCTGTTTATCAGTGACCTACCTCGGTCTCGGGGGGGTCGAGGTAGGTTGTTACGCTGACGATACCGTTATTTACACTTCCGGCTGGCGGTCGGACTTTCTTAGGAAGCGCATCGAAAAAGCTGTTCATACTCTCAGTGAATGGTTTCGTCGATGGCGCATAGAAGTTAATCCCGATAAGAGAGCCGCAATACTCTTCGATCCCACGAAACGCACTAATAAATTTGAGCTCATCAGGCTATACGGAATCGATATCCCTTGGATCGAAGAGGTCAAATATCTCGGTGTTACATTAGATAGACATTTAAAGTTCAATTCACATATAGACAGAGTGCGAAACAAAGCCGTTATGGTCTTGGGTCGCCTCCATTTTTTTTTTTTTCGAAATGACTGCGCTATTGACCCAGCAAGTGCTTAACAGCTTCACCGGACTACTAAGGCGAGCGCTTAAGGCACCTCAACCTTCAACCTCACCTGCACGTGGTGCACCCTGCTGATCAACGAACGAGGCAATGGCGATAGCGGAGTGGTAGGGTTATACAGCCCGATTGGGTCGCAACCACCATGTATATGGCGAAAAAGCCTGTCATAGTGACTCGCTTTTGCACGTCGCGTTTCGGGATCAGCCTGAGCATATCCAGTACCGGGTGACTCTCGTCATTATGGCCGGCATGACAGTGGCGACTGACGATGGATGATCTGTCTCGCGGTGGTCGCCACTGTTCTTGGATTGTACTATGCTTACCAACAGGCATAGTGCAGTTACTTTGTCGTGCTTCAATAAAAAAAAAGGCACTCAGCCGATTTTATTTTGGCAACCAGTTCAATCTTTGGACATATGCGCAAAAACGGGGCAGCTATATGTCATCACGGAACGGACACACGTCTTATACAAAGTGTGCTTGTGTCTGAGGGACATCTTACTCTTATGACAAAGCAACGGATGGAGGCGATTAAGCCTCCCACGGCAGCGGCTCAAGTCTAGGTTCGATCCCTCGGTAGGGAGCCCTTGAGTGCGTTGCTTGCGCGATACGGTGACACACAAATATACATCACCGCTACAACACTAGACGATCACCCCCACTCACGTGCACGCCTACACGCTTACACATGAAAGTGGAAGGGTTTACTTTTTTTTCCTTATCGAACTGAAAACTCTCAATTTTCCGATAATAAATATATGGAGGAGTTGTTGAGGCGTGTATGCGTGGTACACATATACGTTTCAAAAACTCATACATATATGAATAGTTAGCTAGGTTATCTCAGATAGGTCGCGATTTTGCATGCAATAGGCAACAGCCAAGCCGAGGTGTGCCCTGCACCCTTGAGCTGGTTGCCAAAATAAAATCGGCTGAGTGCCTTAAGCTTTTTTTTTTTTGAAATGTCTACGCTATTGACCCAGCAAGGTCTTAACAGTTTCACCGGACTACTAAGGCGAGCGCTTAAGGCACTCAGCCGATTTTATTTTGAGCTTGTGTCTGAGGGACATCTTACTCTTATGACAAAGTAACGGATGGAGGCAACCCAAGACCATAGTGGTTTTGTTTCGCACTCTGTCTATATGTGAATTGAACTTTAAAGGTTTATTTAATGTGACACCGAGATATTTGACCTCTTCGACCCAAGGGATATCGATTCGATTCCGTATAGCGTGATGGGCTCAAATTTATTAGCGCGTTTCGTGGGATCGAAGAGTATTGCGGCACTCTTATCGGGATTAACTTCTATGCGCCATCGACGAAACCATTCACCGAGAGTATGAACGGCTTTTTCGATGCGCTTCCTAAGAAAGTCCGACCGCCAGCTGTAAGTGTAAATAACGGTATCGTCAGCGTAACAACCTACCTCGACCCCCCGAGACCGAGGTAGGTGACTGATGAACAAATTGAAGAGCGTGGGCGCAAGTATGGAGCCCTGTGGCACACCTGAGCGTATCGGGTGGGGCAGCGATAGTTCACCATCCACTCTGAAGCGGAATGTCCTATCAGTGAGATAATCGCGGATAATATGAATTAACCTATCGGGTACGCGAGATTTACATAATTTATGGATGAGCCTTCCGTGCCAGACCTTATCGAAGGCCTTGTCGATATCAAAGAAGACTGCAATTGTGCGTTTCGGTTTACGTTTCGGATCGGCGTTAAATTTAGAGAAAATGTACTCCGTGAGGCGGTGTACTTGATCCGTACAAGAGTGTTCGGCGCGAAATCGGAATTGCTCAGGTGGTATTAATTTTAGATCTGTAATCGAGAACTGGAGACGGTTCAGAAGGAGCCACTCGTAAAGTTTTCCTAAGGTATCTAACAGACTAATGGGCGATAGCTAACGGGAAGCTTAGCTTTCTTGCCGGGCTTGGAGTGCCTTAAGCGCTCGCCTTAGTAGTCCGGTGAAGCTGTTAAGACCTTGCTGGGTCATTAGCGTAGTGACTTCGAAAAAAAAAAAATCTATAGGTATTTTTCATTCAGAAAATAAAAAAGTAATGGACGCTAGTTTAAAATATTTCTTGATTGTGCAAAGATTAATATTATGTTACATAAATCATAACAAATATATGCCATAAACATTTGATGTTACTGGCAACATAATAGTGAATCATTATGATATCGGCTCAGTAATAAAAATTAAAAAATATAGACAATTCAAGTAAGTCGTCGAAAGTTTTTTTTTTCGATCTGACTACGCTATTGACCTAGCAAGGTTTTAGAAGCTTCATCGGACTATTAAGGCAAGCACTTAAGACACTCAGCCGATTTTATTTTGACAACTAGCTCAAGGGTGCCAGGCACACCTTGGCTTGGGCTGCTGCCTGATTCATGGAATTCGCAACCTGTCGGAGCTAACCTAAGCTAAGCTACTAGACGTAAGCTGGTATCTAGCAATAAGACCGAGAAAAAAATATCATATTAAGACTACTGGAGATATAAGACACGGTAATTGTGTTCATTTCGATCTAGACTATATCGTAACAAACGTATCAAACTGACTTAGTTCAGAAAAAAATTAACCGACACGAAATACATACAAGAGTTATTGACGTGTGTATGCTTCAATAACTCATATACGTATGAATACGTAGCTTAGCTCTGGTTAGCTCAGTTAGGTCGCGAATTTCATGAACTAGGCAACGGTCCTAGCCGAGCAGTGCCGTGCACCCTTGAGCTGGTTATCAAAATAAAATCGGCTGACTGACTTGAGCGCTCTTCTTAGTAGTCCGGTGAGTCTGTTAACGCCTTGCTAGGCTACAGCGTAGTAAGTTCGAAAAAAAAAATATACTTGCACTCATTTTATTTATACCAAGAAACCAAGAGGTGTTTTCTAGGTACAGACAAAAAAACAAATTCTACAATCAACTCGCAACCTGCTCTTTTCAGAGGAAGGCATGTGAGAATTTGTCAGTTATTCAATAAAACATAATAAGTAAAAAAAGGGGCCTATAAGACTATAATATGATACTGTAGTATTGTAGAAAACATAACATAAATGTAGGTTGTACGAACTTAGCCTTTGTCTCAAAAAGGGTAATAGTTTTTGCAGATATTGTTATTTTTAAAGTGGAAACAACATGCCTCGTTAAGCATTCCCGTCCTATCCTGGAACTTTAGTGCTTTTTTATGTTTTAATTCGTATCGTAATAATTATTAAATTCTTTAGTTTAATTATGGACTAATTATTTCATCGGAAAACCATATAATTATTAAATATGGTAGAGCATCGCCGTCGCTAGTTTTATATTCAAGTATATTCGACTCCCTCCCACTTAATAATTTATTTGATGTGTTCGTCAAGTAGTTTTTCTGTTCACCTGCTTTATTACAAGTATGTATATCATCTCATTTAACAATATTAAATTGTAGAACGATAGGAAGCTAATTGGAAACGACATCGCAAAATCTTTTAAAAAGCATACGTTTTTTATTTTATATAAGTTCTTCGACCGGATGATCACAAATTTCTGCAAATATATTTTATTGCAGATCCAGATACACAAGCATCTACGCGGTGTTTAAGTGTTGCACAGCTAATCTATAGAGATTTGATTAGATCTCTCCAAGATGGTATATTCTAATCTTATATATAATTTATAATATACAAGTTGTGACCACGGCACAGCACACATTTTTCGTTATTTGTTGAGATTGAATTGATCGGATGCTATTCAGAGTTGCTAACATAAAAAAACTTACACCAGATGTTTGTCTAGAACCCGCTTAGACATGGCCGTTTAAAGGACATGGCAAAAAGAGCTGCTTAATGCCGGAACAACTCTGCAGTCACTGTGGGGTTGAACATCATGTGTGGGACTGCCGTAAGCGTCAGGGGGGATGCTTCCTATATGTGCCAACTGCGAATCTAAAAGTAAAGGAAACATTCACCATAGCCTCTACTATGAGTCATGCCCAATCAGACATGTGGGATGACTTAGCCAGGTCGAGAGTTGCATATTGTTGAATTAACATGAGATTCAAAACTATAAATCTGAGATTGGAAGTCGAATCAAAATATACAGTAGGAAAGGTAAATACATATGAACCCTCGATCCAATGAGAACATTTGTGTAACTCTTTCATAGAGAAAAGCTACTAAAATGATATCCGGACACTGTGTATGAAAGGTCATGATAACGTACACTACCAAATTAGGTTTACGAATAAAAGGTACCCCTACTATTTTGAACGCCACCAATGTGAGAGGTAATAAATTAAAACACAGTAGTACAGTTAATCATATAATAACAAACTAATAAGCGACTAAGTAACGGTGACATGCTTATGCCTTCTATTTATATAATAAAAGCACAAGCGTTACATTACTTAGTAACTTGCCAAACAAAGGAACAGTACACTAAACCAATAAAAAAACAAAATAGGATAAACTAGCAATAACCCAAAATATAACAACTATGGACCAGTTAAGCTACAAACGTCGTACTCAGTAAACAGGAGGAGTGAAATAACCTTAAGGCATTGACCATCTTACCTTAAAAGACGTTGACACGTGTAGAATGGAACCTACCCAAAAGAAAAGATATAAAGAGGAAACAAACAATGCACAGAGAAATGACAGCCGGCGTGCGGAGCGGAAGGAGCCAGTTGAAACAAAAGTAAGAATAAAGGGAAAAGGGAGTAAAGATAGAAATCTAAAATGGAAACAACCAGAAAATAGGAAATAAAAGCGGTTTATACGGACTTAATTAGAAAGGTAGTGATAAAGCAGAGATGTGCTATAGACAGGAAAAAACGAGAATGACAAGGTCTCTGACTACCACATCAGAGGTGTACCTACCGCCGACCGAGACATTAGGTTCCGGTCAACAAAAAAAAAACTAAGCTTAAACTCTTAGATACTGCTTATCGAAATTCGTGTTAAACCCGTGTTCGTTTTGTTCTTATAATAAGAGCGATTTTCTTTATCTAATATTAATAGATTTTAAAGAAATTACAATTTTTATACATGCTACGCAACAAGAATTGAGGCTGCTCCCAGGGAAATAGAGGAAATAAGAAAAAGGGAAATAAGAGTGAGCATCAAGAGATTGAGGCAGGACCTGGCGGACGCGCGGTACGGTCGATACATGATCGACGCCTTCCGCCCGGTCCTGCTAGAGTGGTGCCAGAGGAAGGTTCCGTCTAGTACAAGTACTGACCAGTCACGCAAGAAGCCAACCGTCGTGAGTCATAAGAGCGACGTTGTTCCGGACACCGGATCTCTGTCTGAGTGTGCTGCGTGGGAGGATCGGCGCTGCACTTTGACCGAGAGAGTAGGACAGGATCTCCCACTGCCGAGCGTTATAAAAGCCCCATCTTCCCTTTGCACAGGTCCGGCCGACGGAAGGAACGGTCGGTGTTTACACGGTTGTCTTCTAACAAGACGGGGTCCGGCGGCGGCGGTTTTTACGTTGGGCCAACCACTGGGTCGAAACGATGAATCTCTTATCGTCCCAACTATAACGCAGACGTACCCCATGGAGTTTTAGTCCATGCGAGTTAGACATAACCTACTCTCCCCACGAGGGAGGCGTATTCACAAGGAATTTTCCCACGTAAAAAAAAAAGAAAAAGGCGGTGCACCACTTTTTTTTTCATTTGTAGGTAAAATATACATTGTCGCGGGTATAAAATAGTTATAGATAAATTATATACAAGACAAGAATGAAATACAGGCAGATGAGCATTACAAAAAGCTTCTATACTTGCTTGATTGAGCTTTATTTCGAACTTTCGTTTGTGTATGTAATGTAAAGAAAAATATCTGATTTCATTGGAAAATATATTCAAAGAGTTAAATCTAAAACTAGTCATAAAAGGACCGAAATATTAACAGCTGAAACACCAAAAGAGTGTTTGAATCTGTCATTGGTTTTAACCGAAAATTCAAGCTCGTCGTTGAGACAACTGCTTAAAACACTGGACCGTACAATAATTAGTACTCCAATAATGTCTTTCATTGTAGAAAAAATATCTGAACAATCAAGAGACCACAATATAGAGGTTTATTCGTTGAGGTATAGGGCTTTGACAATATAATATACTGGTAAAAACATTCGCCCACCCACAACCCGTGCGCAATACAAAACTATGAGAACGGACCAGACATCTTTACGACATACAATATCGCTGAGGGTATATTTTTTACTGTATCAATGATATCCGAAGCGACTACTGAATATAAACTAAGTTATAATTATATTAATCAGTTCACATTGGGAGATGTTTCAATAAAGAACTACATTGCAAGTTTAACACATATAATTTACACATTATATGTTGTTACTTTGATAGGTTTTAATCACGACAAACTATGCGTAAATTATATTAACAACTGAGTTGTTTAAAATATATCGGTGTTATTCCAAAAAAGTTAAAAACGTATTAAATACTTGCTTTAAAAAGGTTTCATACTAAATGCACTGTGGTCGCCCGAGGCAAGTTCGTGTTATCCTTGTTTCGCAAGTCTAACTTAACCTAACCAAAGCGAGATAAAAAAGCAAAATGACAAATATTCAGCGAGCGAGATGCATTTAAAACGTTACCTTTTTAAAGCATGTATTCAATACGTATTTAACTTTTTGTAGAGTGTTTTTACTGTATAGTAATTACTACTTAACTCTTACCATAATGTTACATATTTTAAGCTACCACATAATATAAAACAATAACATGTGTTCCAGAGAATATTTAGTCAGATCCTCTATGTTATTATGCTAGTAAACGTTTTGTCAAAATAGGTTTTGCTATTATTTAGATTAATTAGCCCAGATAAAAACAGTCCAATTAAATTTATGTATACCTATGTATAATTTTTTGAATAACCGAACAACATACCATATTGTCGAATCGTTAAAAAACAAGCTGGCGTGCAACACCTATGAAATGTATAACATTATTATTTATTGACATTGAGATATATCAATACCACTAAAATTAAAATAATCATAGATTTCAAATTATTAAAGCTACTATTAACATAGTAATAGTCTAATTTCGTGCCTACTAGTCAACTCATATCAGCTAATTAGTATAAAAATCGGATGAGATGCTAAAATTATTGATTTTACCAAAGTTCACATGAGAAGTAACAAAAAATATTTTTTAGGATAAGAATTGCATTATAAAACAAATTTGTAACATAAAACATTTCAAACATAGGTCGTTTTTATTTTAATCTCATAAATTAGCATATAGATGGCGCTTAATACAGTTTTAACGACCGTAACGTGAAAAAATTTAATAGAGATTTTACTCTCCGTCCTAACTTTATCTGCTCTCTCTATATATATACATATTGGGTAATACTCTGGACAAACAAAATGAAAAAAAAAAAATTGTATTTAAGTAACATGCTAATACCCATATGAAATTACGAAAAAGTCTTTACTTCGAAATAACGGACCGAAAATTAGATAATAAGCTTATAGTACACTAAAATTATTTTCTGGACTCCTCGCGGATAAAGTCGCAGTATAAGTCTAGTGCCTAAATATGCATTTCGTTTTTGCGTAGTGTGAAAGTTTATTTAAGTTAATTGAAATCATTGAGTGACGTGACCTGGCCGACCGTGTCTTCTCTTAAACAGATAACCGTGTTTTTTTTTTTTATGTCACAGGAGGCAAACGAACAGATGGGTCACCTGATATTAGGTGATCACCACCGTCCATAGACACTTGCAACAGGGGAGTCACAAGTGCGTTACCAGCCTCTGTTTGGGAGGAGGGCGGGGGGGGGGGGACAGGAAGGGAAGGAGGAAGGGGAAGGGGAGGGTAAGCGGGTCTCCGGCTCTCTCACTGCCGAACGAAACGCAACAATGCAAGCACTGTTTCTTCACGTCGGTTTTTTGTGAGAGGGTGGTGCTTCCCCGGACGAGCCGACCCGTTCATGCTGAAAACAATAATAGCTTCAGCTTGGCTCTACCACTACTACCGTGTCGAATACTAGTAAAATTACAAGACAATATTTTTATAAATATACACAGAACATTTTCTAATTACTAGCTGATAGCCGCGGTTTCCTCTGCGTTGTCTATACAGACACTTTTTGCAGGCCGGCATGATAGTGGCGACCGGCGATGGATAGTGTGTCAATCGGTGGTCGCTATTATTTTTGGATTGCACTGTGCTTACCATCAGGCATAGTGCAGTCATTTTGCCGTGCTACAATAAAAAAAAAAGAAAACATACGCATACATATCACACCGCTTGCTCGACTTCTCCACGGTGAGAAAACACACATCGCTTTTTTTTTTTCTCGAACTGACTACGCTATTGACCTAGCAAGGTCTTAACAGCTTCATCGGAGACACACATCGCTAAAGACGTAGAGTGCTTAGAGAAATTATAGTTTCTTAAAACTTTAATAACTTCATATGTAATGAAGACATCTTGTTATTTTTTTTTAATACAGACCAAGTGTGTAAGAAGTAACATTAAATGAAGTTGATCGAAATATATGTAATGTTTTTTGAGTGATGCGCGCATATATATATTTATTTTTTATCTAGATTATAATATTGTTAACACAAATATCTTTTTAAATTGTAGGTATGATAATTATAATAATTAAAATTGCCATTCGTTATCCATTAACTTAGATATATAATTATAACTAAAACAATGTTAAATGCGAACATATTTTCTTGCTTAACTATGATATTAATTAAATATATTCAATAATAATTATAGCGTTAATTAACGCCAATGAAATATTCATTAGAAACGGCAAGGCGAAATACTAATTAATCATAATTAATTTAAAAATAAAATAACTCAAATAAGGTAAAAACAAATAACTATTTCAGAGTCTACAATAAATGTTTATTGCGAATATGCAATTATAACCACTTAGTATTTTCCCCGCGACTTCGTTCGTCTTGGTGTAGTTTTGACCTAAATGTCGAGAATAGTACTTTTTCTGGATAGAACCTAACCTATGTAATTTCTATACACCTGGCAGCATGTATGACATGACACATTTCTTGATAATTGGTTGAGCGTTTAATTCACGAAAACGTAACAAACTTTGTTGTCTGGGTGGTGGTAATTAATGGTGGTGATAAATAATGCACTTTTACTATTTGATATAGTTTATTGGTTTCAACCTAATATAGGGGACAAGACAGAGTGATGTAAACGACTGAAGTAGTAGCGGGCTGCCGGACCGCGCTACTAAATGTGCAGCGTCAGCACGTTAAAACTAACATTCCCATTTATATTTTAGTTCGGCCTAGCTGTGCCCGCGACTCTTTCCGTGTGGAACCCAACGTAAAAAAAAGTGATTAATAAAATCATCCCAACACTATTCCATTCGTGACACAAAAAAACCGGGATGGATTTTAATCATTTTTTTTTCTTTTACTTCTAATTGCTAATCGTTTCACTTGGTACTGAAAAGACATTAGCATCATTTTTATTTATAAAGTTTTATGAAAGTACATTTTTTTTAAGCGAATCATGAAATAAAATTACATAATGAAAATTATAACTACGTGTTAAGCACGTCCAGAACCACGCCCAAATCTAGTTTTAAATAAAACTGTGATATGATAAGCATATTACAAGATGAAACATTAGGTAATGGAATATATGACTCTAAAAATATTTTTAGAACATAATACAAAGTCTTTTTCAGATAAATGTATATATTTGTCACTGATATACATGACGATATAATCTTTGGAACTATAAACAATAGTATATATTTAAATTCAAATTCAACGTTCTAGTAATAAAACCGATAGAATTTTACATACATAGTGTGTGTCATATTTGACAATGTATATATTGACAATTTAGCTAAACTATAATATTGTAGGTATATCATGTTTTCAAATTATAGTACCCGTTCACACAGAAGCATAGTTTTTTTTTCCCTCGAAATGACTACGCTATTGACCCAGCAAGGTCTTAACAGCTTCACCGGACTACTAAGGCGAGCGCTTAGGGCACCCAGCCGATTTTATTTGACAACTAGCTCAAAGATGCCACCTCGGCTTGGGCTGTTGCCTGATTTGTGCAATTCGTGAACTATCTGAGCTGACCTAAGCTAACTATTCGTACATATATGAGTTGTTGGAACATATATGTGTACCAAGCATACATACCTCAACAACTCCTATATATATTTTGTATCAGATAATTTTCTTAACTATTTCAGTTCGATAAGGGAAAGAAACAAAACCCTTCCACTTTCATGTGTAAGCGTGTATGCGTGCACGTGTGTGGGGGTGATATGTATAATGTTGTTGCAGTGATATAAGATTTTGTGTCGCTGTATCGCACGAGCAGCGCACTCAAGGGCTCCACGCCGAGAAAACGGACCTAGGCTTGAGCCGCTGCCGAGGGGGGCCTACTCTGGTCACAGAAGCATAGAATTATTACCGTATTGAGCGTAGTTTTTTTTTTCATTTTCTTGAAATTGATTATCGGACAACTATTAGCCGTGTTAATATCCCAAGCTAGAGGAGCCTCGACGTGTATAAACAAAAGTTCGTAATATGTTATTCATAACATCAAATTTCTATTAAAAAGGCGCATATCATCAATAATGAAAATATCGATACATACTGTATAATACTGTTTCTATGTCATAATTTCAGAAAACATCAAGTAAGTCCTTACAAACTTTAATATTGAACCCCTTTATCAGCCTACATCAGTGTATTCAAAATAATGATATTAAAATCCATTATTTATTATAAAAATGTAACACAATGATACCCTTTTAAATGTTACATCAGAAAATAAACATTGCCCATTAAAATTTAAATCACAATGCCTATCACTTAATAGTTTACTGTCCTAAGAGAAATATCTCAAAAATTCGAAACATCCGTAACGTGGAATTCTAAAACAAACCCTTTATATTAAAAAATATAAATATACACGGACTCCAAATAAAGTGCTGATAACTTAACAAATGACTTATGTTTCAGGAATTTAAAGTACAATAAAATGTTTAAATGAATTTGAACTTTAACCTGTACAATTAAGGTTCGTATTCGATGGGGGATTATTAATTTTACATGGGTCGACATGGACATAAAAGGATTTAAAAGTGAGAGTTATCACGGGGACCCATTTGTAGCGCACGCGCGGCCCCACAGACGTAAGAGGTAAAAAAAAGCGGCACGCTCGTAAAAATAATGCCGTCTGGTCAACGGTTGATCTAAGGACTCCTGTCCTATTTACAACTGATAACATATGACGCAAGTATAAACAAATTTTTGGAATGTTTCCAGTAAGTAGTTGTTGACATTTTAGAATCTTTAAACTTAAAGAAGTTAAGTAATTTTTATTATTGTACAATATAATCCAAAACCAACGACAACTGTCATTTACAAAGACCAATGACAATCGCCGTTGTCATGCTAACATGAAGGCCTTCCGATTTTTCTTTTTAGTAAATAAAATATCATACAGGATCAAACGAACAGGAGGGAATTTTTTTTTAAATATCATACAGGAGCAAACGAACGGGCGGGTTACCTGTTGTTAAGCGATCATCGCCGTCCATAGCCACTAGCAACCCCAGAGGAGTAGCAAGTGCGTTGCCAGCCTGTGTTTGGGGGAGTGGAAAGAAAGAGGGAGGCGAAGGAAGAGGAGAGGGGAGTGGAGGGGAGATGGGTCTCCGGCGCTCTCACTGACCGAACGAAACGCAACAATGTAAGCACTGTTACTTCACGTCGGTTTTATGTGAGAGGGTTGTGCTACCCCGGACGAGCCGACCCATTCAGCCTGAAACTAATAATAGCTTCAGCGTGGCTTTACCACTACTCAGCTTAAAGAAGTTGAGTGATTTCTATTATTGTAGAATATAATCCAAAAACAACAACAACTGTCATTTACAAAGACCAATGACAATCGCCGTTGTCATGCTAACATGAAGGCCTTCCGATATTTTTTTTTAAATACCATACAGGAGCAAACGAACCGGCGTGTTACCTGTTGTTAAGCGATCACCGCAGTTCATGGACACTAACTAGCAACTCCAGAGGAGTCGCAAGTGCGTTGCCAGTTTGTGTTTGGCGGAATGGAGAGAAAGATGGAGGAGTTAGAGGAGAGGGGAAGGGAGAGGAGATGGGAGGGAAATGTATATCCGGCGCTCTCACTGACCGAACGAAACTCAACAATGCAAGCGCTGTTACTTCACGTCGGTTTAAAGATAAATAATAGATATACAATAAATTAGATATACATCTAGTGTATGGTTGAAGCGATTCAGTGACAACGCAACTCCTATTTCAAAAATCGATGCATAAAGACCACTTCTCAAATAATAAGTTTAACTTTTACAACGTTCTAGAAAAAGAAAAAAAAAATCCAATAAACGATTCACTAACCACAAACCTTTTCGGATTTCCCCTACGAATATATATTACTGAATTAAGCTGAATTAAAAAAAAGTTTTTGCTACAAATTCACATACAAGAATGGTACAAAACAAGATGGCTGTCCTCAAAAAGTTGTTCTATTTACTGGGTAATAGTCGATTAAGCAATCAACTTACAACAAATGTTTCTAGCTTCCACTCCGTAATATTTAAGTGAATAAAAAAAACCGTGTTGTCCCCACAGTTTACAACACAATAGGAATAAGAAAAAATATGTCCAATTTCAAAAATGTAATCTATGTACTGTGTAAAATTTGCTTATCCGACAAAAGAAACATCGGTCCAACATCGCGACGCGTTCCGCTTATTTCGCACACAACACAACATTAGCAGATAAGTAAAGAATAAAACATAAATAAAACTGAGTGCTTTGTGGACAATTTGCTGGCTAATGTTGTGTTTTATCTATCTAATTAAAACGCTATTTGGCACATCCATTGCGTTTACATTGTCACGTCTCCGATAGTTATCAGATGATTGTTGGTTCCTATCCCTATGTTAAACTATTGTGTGAGCAATTAATGTCAAGAGTATAATTAAAGATGATTTGTGATTACAACTGAAGTATTATTTGATATTTTCCTTGTATAACATATTATAAATAAAAACCAGCGCTATTGAATACAATCGGTGTTGTTACAAAAAAGTTGAATACGTATAAATATAATAATAATACGAATATTTGCTTTTAAAAAGTTTACATGGCGCTCGCCCAAAGCAAGTTTGCGTTATCCTTTTTCGCAAGTCTAATCTAATCTAACCAAAGCGAGACAAAAGAGTAAGATGGCGAACACTCAGGGAGCGCGGTGCATTTAATATGTAACCTTTTTAAAGCAAGTATTCAATGCGTGTTTAACATTTTTTTTATTAACACCGGATATGTCGATAAGTATCAAGTAATTTTAAACAAGTCATCTGAAAACCATCATAGCGGACGTTTCATAAAACTTTAGAATGACCTGAACATAGTGTATGGTCTCATTTTTTGTAGGAAAATGCAGACGATATTGTCGGCTGCGGCTAATATTTCGATGTATGACATTTATTATATTTTACGTATGTAATTCCACAAACATTACATAAACGTTGGAATATTTTTTTTAAATTTTATTTAATATAATTTAACTTTTAATTTATTTTTTTTATTAATTAATTACTAATACCTGGACAACCGAGCTTAGTTCGGGTCTTTAAAAGACATTTTTAAATTAAAATAAACTGTTAGGTTTGTCTCTCCATTAAAAAAATATTAAAGAAAAGATATCTTGCTGTCACTCGGATTCGAACTGGGGTATATTTGTAATATCATTGGGTTAAACGGATCTTCGAAGCGGCCGATTTCCATCTGAGCTATTTTTGTTTTGACAGCGGTGGCAAATTTACCTTTATATTCTAGCTATATTTTTAATTACATGAAAATGAAAAATAAAAGTTTTCTATGAATGATATCTAGCTAGCTACATAAGTCGCTGATGGCGTTTCCGAGATTCAGAATATATAACGCTATACAAACGTACAAGAATTGCTCGTTTAAAGGTATTAGAAGATAATAGTTATATTTGGTGAGTTTACTTACTACAATTATTTTACGTAAATTTAATTGTATGGCGTTATTATAGAAAGATTTAGTGTCTGTTTTATCCAATCTGGATTCGAATTATATCAGTGTATCATTTATTATAAAAGCTCAGGCACTTTAAAATTCAAACCACTCTTAATTAATATTCTATACTAATCGAAAATATGACATTTTGTGGCCTACACGATCACCCCCACACACGTGCACGCTACACGCTTACACATAAAAGTGGAAGGGTTTACTTTTTTTCCCTTATCGAACTGAAAAACTCTCAATTTTCCGATAATAAATATATGGAAGAGTTGTTGAGGCGTGTATGCTTGGTACACATATACGGTTCAACAACTCATACATATAGGAATAGTTAGCTAGGCTGGCTAAGATAGGTTGCGATTTTGCATGCAACAGGCAACAGCCAAGCCGAGGTGTGCCGTGCACCCTTGAACTGGTTGCCATAATAAAATCGGCTGAGTGCCTTAAGTGCTCGCCTTAGTAGTCCGGTGAAGCTGTTAAGACCTTGATGGGTCAATAGCGTAGTCATTACGAGAAAAAAAAAAAAAAACATTTTGTGTTTGCCTTTCAAATGAGAAGATAATATTATTTGCGCCAACAACATCACTTGTAAAATTGTACTGTCAGCAACAACAAAGAAATATGAGTATGTATTATTTTCATTTTAAATACTAAATTAATAATTTTATTTGCACTAATAGAGGTTAAAGTTTTATTTACATAAATATACATAAAGCAGTTTGATTTAAATTTCATTAATTTATTTTAGACTAACTTTTGCCAGCAGCTTTGTTCACATAATGTAAATTAAAGACATCCATCGGGAATAGTACTTTTTTCTAGTAGAAAGGCACTTTATCTACTATTTTAACCCTAACAACGATGTATGCAAAAACTTGTGTCGATCGGTTGAGTATCTAAAATAGGAAAGCGTAAAAAAGCAAACAATCTCACATTCAGTCTTTTTTTTAACTAACTAAACTATCGGCCTATCCTGCCTTTACAGCTTCATTGGACTATTACTCACTTTTAGAGTTATAATATCTGTTAGGATTAATATAGCGACTACTCGTCTAATATATTGTCACAGCACTATTAACAGAGAACATCTATACTTTATGTATCAGTTACGCTTTAGTGTGTTGCTTGTTACGCTTGCAAATAATCATAATATAATATACACGCTTTACTAATCTTACATATTTTACTTAAGTTAAATGTTGAATACAAAACAATATGGCAGTTTCATAATTATCTTATTATTCGAAACGCATAACAAATTCATCAAACTAGATTTTTTTTGTCAACGTCATAATTGACATCGGCAAATGCTTCTACGATATCAATAAAAAACATTGCTAGTAAAATTCATTTTGCAGAGCAATTAGTACAAAGGCAAGTACATCTATGCCCTCCCTTTATGGTATTCAAAAGTAACGAGCACGTAATTACACCCAAACGAGTATAAAATTGTTCATCCCTCACATTTCAAACGGTATAACGCTTCTAGCCTATAATAAAAATCAATTTGTGACACCTCGCTAAACGCATGACAGAACGTAATTTTAAAATAAGGAGGATCATACATTGATATATTCTTGGACACTACAACCTATTTATAAACGAGTCATCGCCGTAGTAATTTCTATGTATGCACTATGCAGTAAATCATTAATGAGTTTTAGTTCAGGCTAGGTATTTTAACTTCCATATATAGGTTTGATCATAGTTTATCCTTGGGATTGCCAACTCAACTTAAGTATTCCAAAAATTATACACTATATTTTATGATAAATATATCTATGCATATATTCATTTCATGCTATTCGATTTTTTCTGTATTGTAAACTGAACTGCTTTCAGAATTATAGAAATAGAATTAGAATTCTGATTTCAGAAGTGATGATCGATTTCAAGTACCGATAAGACTGTAATTAAATAGAATGGATATAATAGGATAGGATATAGTGTAATAGATTTAAATATGTACAATAAATTAAAATGTAAAAAAAAAACAAAGTCATTCTTTAACAAGGAAGAAATCCATTACAATTCGCCATAGAGACCCGCGATCTCATTATTGGAATGTATCAACTAAAAACTCCTTGATCACCATCTTTCTACTTGGTACCAGAAGTACCGTAATTGTAAACATTGGCATGCCTAAAACCGATTGTATCTGCTACCTCTGTTCTGATTTTTTTTTTAATCGAATCACGACATAGTGACAGCACTATGCCTGATGTTAAGCATAGTACAATCCAAAAACATCGGTAACCACCGAGAGACAGTTTATCATGCCGGCCATAATGACGAAAGTCACCCGGTACTGGATATGCACAGGCTGATCCCGAAACGCGACGCGCAGAAGCGAGTCACTATGACGGGCTTTTTGCCATATGCATGGTGGTTGTGACCCAGTCGAGCTGAAAAACCCTACCACCCCGCTTTCGCCATTGCCTCGTTCGTTATTCAGCAGGGTGCACCACGTGCAGGTGAGGTTGGCTTGGGTGTCTCAAGTCTTAGGATGTTACTCGACACCCCTTACACCCCATATTACCGAGGTTTCCTCTCTCAGTAATTATATGAAAAGATTTTCTTATTTCCATTTTAGACCCACTAATCACAAAAATATCCTCGATGGTTTTTGAAACGGGAAGTCTTCTTCTAAGTTTTTTACCGATCTTAATACATCGTAATATTGAGAGAAATAATTTTCTCTCAATATTACGAGATTATTTCCGATATTTTATTCCACAGGTTCACAAGGTAGCCTGAGTAGCGTATATTTATTATGTGTTTCTATCTCCATGACCCTTGCGGTGAAGCCAAGGTTGCAGTGGACGAGGACCTTCCTAGAATCACAAGATATTTCAATTATCAATTTGCTTACTTAGCATCATGGCGAGTATACATTGCACTGGGCCCATACTTACTATAACTCGTGAACCCTCTGATGACCACATATATACCAAAAAGAACACCGTCTAAAGAAGCATAAGCTACTGGCCAAAGGGTTTCGGTTACCGGGCGTAAGTTTTCCCTACCTTGCATCCAAACATTTCATTCTCTTCTATCTCGACTCGTATCTAAGGTTTTATACAAATTGGCAACCCTATCTATCATCTTTATCGACTGTACTAAAATAGTTTAATTTATGAAAATATAATGTACATCATTCTGATATAAAAACCGAGAATAAAAAGTTGTAATTGTCTACGATTAATTTGCAAACAATAAGTGGAAAAGTGCCCTTAAATATTTTTTCGTTAAATTCTTTAAAGGAGTTGTTTGAATGATGCAACAATGTATCACAGAACAAATTGTTGGAAGGTTTCTCTTTTTGAACTGTAATTATGTATATTTTTTGTTTTAGGTTCATACTTATAAGACGATTTTGAAACAGGTTAAGTGATTCAGTCGTCTCTTATTTAAAAAAATATATATTGCTTAATTCTTATGTTCCTAGTATTTATTTATATAGATTTGTTTTAAATAAAATGTTATTGTTATTATCCAATAAATCTTATATGAAATAAATATCGAACTCAGTATCTCTGCTATCTATACTATTCATTATCTTCGTGTTTTTATAGATTTAGAACTATCACTAGTATTTATTCAATAAAACTATTCTATTGTAGCTGTAATTTTGGAGTGTGACCATATTACTGGACATATTGTAGAATTAAATCACGAAAACCATACTTTAGGTGTAACGTTCGCACTGGAAGCAGCTTAGTCGTGTCGTGTTCCGTTTTAGCCAGTATAGCTAGTAACTAACCGAGTGGTAGAGATCTATACCCAAATTGTTCGCGACTCTCTCATTTCTCTCTCTCAGTTCGCACTCTTTCATTTTGTCGCATTTCAGAAACTGCCAATATACCCTACAGTCAAGGGGCCTGTAAGCTGTAAGCGGGCTTGATAGTATCGTATACGACCGACATTGGAATACCGATTTCAAATTGGACGTCCTTATTCTTGAATTATTATTATATTTATCAATAGACACAATGTCATCACTTTACGGAGTTTCTGTAAAAACTGAAGATTAAAATTACAATTCATTTTAGCATCATGGTTATAGCCATCATTGTTTCTTTGGCACACTCTATAACGTACAGAACTTGACGCATCTTCACAAATGAGATGTCGATAGATTGGTTTTAATCGCAAGAAAAGAATAGGCTACATACCATTGAAGTATGACGGTTGCGAATAAAACCAACGTTTATGTGGTTTGTTTTCTTTCTCTTTATTAGTAATAGGTTCGAATCAACAGAACTTCCTTTTTGATTGAAACAGAATACTAGCACATATAGTAGAATTAAAAATCAGTTATAACCACATGGAGATGCCAATATTATAGCGAAATACATGCAGAAACATCGCTTCATTCTATTATTACGTATATTTTTTAAATATTAAAAATTGTCTTGCAAAAACACTAAAATGGAGCGAACATTTAACAAATATATTGAAAAAAAAAAAAAAACGTATTTTCAGTTAAATATTTAAAGCTACTAATCGTTTTACATAACGAATTAAGCAAGAAGAACAATAATTCAGTTAAAACTGATCTAAAATGATAAATAAATATTAGTAAACGAAACAAAGAAAACACGATGACACGTCGTTACATGTGAACTAACCTCGAGAGTCTTTCCGAAAACTGTCTGTAAAACAATAATTAGTTTAACATTAAGCCACACGCAGCGCTCGCCACTGGGCAAATGGTTGTTTTTTTTCGCCGGCTGCCAAATTACCCGACCCGGGAACTGAACTATCCACAAGTATTAAAACTACATTAGTTTACGCTTATGCGCTGGTTACCGTAGACGATTAACGGCTGAACTACTGTGTGACGGAAGTACGTACTTTTTGTATATTCGTCGGGTACACTTATGTAAATAGTAAAAAATGCAATGATTTTTTTTAACCATGCTAGGTTATGTTCTCGACTTTGCATGTTATTTATGCATATTGATGTATTTATTATTCTTTTATAAAATGTTATCAACGATCAGCTATCTACACATGCGAATTTTGATGACTATCGATTGAACAGTATGGAAATGCATGTACTATAACGCGGGGTGCGTTATAGTACTGGTATGGTAGTATGGTACTGGCGAGTTATAAAAAATAAATAAGATAAGAGTTAGCCGTCACAGCACGCCCGAAATAAATAAAATATTTATGTTAATATTATAATTGACGATTAAAAATATTTAATAAACATGACGAAAGAAATTACGGAGTAATATAATGAAACAAAAAAAAATCTCGTTATTAAAATTTGTCTTAGATTTTTTTCTTACTATTATTAATTACTATTCTGTTCAATTAATACAATCTGTATCATATATTGTATTTACAAACAATCAAAAGCATCACGTAGAGGCGTGACGGCATAAGGGAACGTCGTGCCATTCGCAGTGACGACATAGGTTCCATTTCACTGCCAAGGCGCTCCAACAGATATTTCATACCAAAAACTTACATGAAAAAAAATCTTAGTCAACTTTCGTGAAGATCAATCAAAAGGTTCTTATTTTCATTATGAACTAAATATTTAACTCTATTAACGGCACTGTTTGTAGATATTTGGTCGTATTCGAAGTTTAATAAAAAAATAATTCTGGGTATACTCCCTGAACTATTTTATCAATTACATAAAAAAATTACGTGGAAGAAAAACTCGTAACTATGTTTGATCATCTAATATAACAGTACCAAAACGTAATGAAGCAATACAATTTGTTTATCATTATTTGAACGATCTCACCACAAAATATTCCTTTCGTGTACAGTCGAAATGAAAACTTGTTTTGTAGAAAAATATTATTTTTTCTGATTCATATTTCATCTATATGGCTATAGGTATATAATTGTAAGTATCTGGTTCATAATATTAATATAGATTAAGACAAAGGAGTTCAGTTACTTTTCTCATCTGTTTACCAACCAAAATTTCTTAATTTTTAGTGAGTTGGTTGGACTACTTTTCTTTCCTATACCATCAATGAATCGAAACCTTAATTTATAAGTCTCAAGTCCTTTTACTTCACTTTCCTTACGTTTACTAATTTAAATTATTTGTACAATTTTTGGCAGAATAAATTTCGAGAACATTTAAACTTGAAAGTTTAATGATTTATATTCGAATCTCGGTCACTCAAATTAATATTTATTCACAAGTGTCCAAATTAATATTTATAATAATATTCGTTAATTAAATATTAAAATATTAATTTTCATGATTAATATTTGATTATATCTAGGATTAGCATAAATTTGGCTGATTTGAGAATTACATATAAAAAAAACGTGTGATACGAATTTAGAATTATATATTCGTATGCTAATATTCTTCTCTTATGATCTACTACGGAACCGTCGGACGTTATCCCGCCCTGATAATAAAAAAAACTCTGACATATTATACATCTAAACCTTCCTCACGAATCACTTTATCCAGTGGAACATGAAAATACGGTTAGTAGTTTTTTGAGTTTATCGCGAACAGACAGACAGATAGACATGGCACTTTGTTTTATAGTATATAGTGATAATCTATTGATGTAAATATTCAAAGGAAACATCCTACAAACTATTTTTAATTATTTTTTAAATTCATATTGCGTGTATTTGTGAATTACATAGATTCAATTTTACCTATTTCATATAATTTACTAATTTAAGGTAATGTAAGGGTTAAGTGACTAATTAAGAACAGTGACTATGTTCGTGTCGCAAAAAAATAGAGTACAGAATACTAACACCCCGTTTGGTTACTGAGTATAAACCGGTTGTTCTACGGAAAACCGTAATCTGATGAAGCTGTTAAGGCCTCGAAAGGCCAATAGCGTAGTCAGTTCGAAAAAAGAACTGGAGAAAACGATAAATTTTAATATAACCTGACATAAACATTTACGATGTCGATTGTACATAATTACGAACACAACATTGTTATCACCAACATTTGTATTACCACACATTATTGGATTAATGTTCAAACGAAATTGCTCAATAAAACCGTGCACCGTTCGTTAGTAATGTTATTTGAGTCAAAGTTACAAACAATCAAATTACTGGTTACCGTGATAGATGGCCGTATTTAGTGTAACAATAAAAAACTAGTTCAATCACTAACTGGATAGAGTTATCAACATTACCAACAAAATATCATCAATCCGAATGTAATGTTTGATTTAGTTCTGTATATTTGTTGTAGTGTTAGGAAATTGTAGGCAATTATTCATCGCTGTGAGATTCTCCATTGCCAACATGTTTTATTTCTTTTATATACACTCGTATACATCTTTGTCTATTCTGATCACCGCAATATTTTTTTTATTCTTCATATGTTCAGAGTTTAACGTATAAGACTTACGAAACCGTACCCAACGCTGCTCGCTACAAAAGACGTCCGCGACATATTTTTACCGATCCTCCCGATGAAATAACGGCAGCGAACGATCAGTACCCGTCTGTCTCTTCAAACAGAGCGTATTCACATCCACGCCCGCGTAACCATAGATCACGCCGCCGTGGTCTGGGGGTAAATTTCCCTCCCGCACAACAGGTTAGGCCCCCTCGCGGCAGCAGCTCAAGCCTAGGTCCGTTCCCTCGGCGTGGAGCCCTTGAGTGCGCTACTCGCACGATACAGTAACACACTATCTTACATCACTGCAACAACATTACACATATCACCCCCACCCCCGTGCACGCATACACGCTTACACATGAATGTGGAAGGATTTTGTTTCTTTCACTTATCGAACTGAAATAGTTTAGAAATTTATCCCATACGAAATATATATAAGAGTTGTTGAGGTATGTATGTTTGGTACCCATATTCCAATAACTCATATATGTATGAATAGTAGCTTAGGTCAGCTCAGATAGGTCGCGAATTGTCCGATTAGGCCTCCCACGGCAGCGGCTCAAGCCTAGGTTCGATCTCTCGGTAGGGAGCCCTTGAGTGCGTTGCTTGCGCGATACGGTGACACACAAATATACATCACTGCTACAACACTACACGATCACCCCCACACACGTGCACGCCTACACGATTACACATGAAAGTGGAAGGGTTTACTTTTTTCCCTTATCGAACTGAAAAACTCTTAATTTTCCGATAATAAATATATAGAGGAGTTGTTGAGGCGTGTATGCTTGGTACACATATACGTTTCAACAACTCATACATATATGAATAGTTAGCCAGGTTAGCTAAGATAGGTCGCGATTTTGCAAGCAACAGGCAACAGCCAAGCCGAGGTGTGCCGTGCACCCTTGAGCTGGTTGCCAAAATAAAATCGGCTGAGTGCTTTAAGCGCTCGCCTTAGTAGTTCGGTGAAGCTGTTAAGACCTTGCTAGGTCAATAGCGTTGTCAGTTCGAGAAAAAAAAAAAAATCTCTACGCCTAATTATAATCATTCTATTAAATATTGTAGAGGAAGCATACCAAATTATAGATTTAAAGGAATAACACTTCTGCCTATTTATATATTCTATGATACATCCTGGATATCGTAACAGTTACATTCGTATCTATAAGTAGATATAAGCAGTAATGTAAACTCGTTATTGTAAAAGTATTACTTCGCTAATGCAGTGCAGCCGCTTAGCACTATCTTTTGCATAATATATAGATTTCAATAGTTCCGATCTGAATCAGCAATGATACGTTTCATTTAATTATGCGTAGTTTAATTGTCAGTACTATTTACAATATTGTGGTGGATTAAATTCAACGACTTATCCCTATAACATTCGACAGTAATTGTAAAATGGTTGCATATAGTAACATGATTCGGATAGTCGACCTTCTTAACAACTCTCGTTACGGGTATTCGGCGATGAATTTTGTTGTTAAAGGTTATTATTATAAGGTGGATCAATGTATGAACGATGGTGGTGTCTCGAAATAACATGCTTCTCTGTGCATCCGTTAAAATCGATTTAACTATAATGCATTTTTATATAAATATTATTTACATAAGTAGAAAACAAAGTCCTCTGCCACGTCTGTCTGTCTATTCGCGATAAACTCAAAAACTACACCAATATTTATTTGAGAAACAGGTGGCAGAGTGTTCGTTACTTTACAGTTTGTATTTATAATCAGCTTTTGCTGTGTGTATATATATATTTATTATATTTTTGATAATGTTATATATTTGTAAGTATGTTTATTTGTTTATGTATATGAGTATATTTATTTTATTATTTTTATTTGAGTATATATTTGACCTTTATACATATGCACCTACAAACCTATTTGGTTGATAACAATACCGCTGGTTAGCTGAAGAAAATGCTTATAGCATTAAGCTTGCCAATATACGAAAAAGTGCAATAAAGTATTCATTCATTTTCATCCGTTTTTCACTGATAGATACAGTGATTCAAGAGGAATGTTTAGGTTCATAATTTGTCAAGTTTTTTTTATTACTAGAGCGGGATAACGTCCGCCGGTTTCGCTAGTATATGATAAAACATACATCTGATCGAGATTCTTCACGCTTCTTCTCAATGACTGGGTTGTTTTCCGAATCAATGATGATTTTAACATCCATAAGCAGTTTTTCAAGACCTACATTGAATAATGTTTTTTTTTGTGATAAATGTTCGTGATTATTTCCCAGTTGTCAGGCCTTGTAGTGAGCGCAGATGGTACTTGATCAAAATAACATAGGGTAAAGGTGCGAAAGCGGGAGAAGTCGGTTCCAGCTGTGGCCGTGCATACAGTTATGCAAAACGAATCTAACTCAGCTACCTTAATCAATTTAGTAAATTTTTGCTAAGTTTAACTTACCTTAACGAATTTAGTA